>JARJHM010000241.1:0-416345 GCA_033356055.1 Carex pumila
TTGCATTGCTAGAATTGTACCCAACTAATTTATAAATCTCATTCACAAGATAATCAAAACTGTGGTCCACGGTTAGCGGTAATGAGTATTTAGCTCGGGTACTGTAATAGACCCCGTCATCATTATATTGGATTTCCCCTCCAATATACATATTCACACAAATAGTTGTCATTTCTAATTTCGATTGGTCTGGCAATTTCAAAAATAACAACATATAACTAATTAAAATTTGTGTTGCCATTAGTAAAAATATTCTACACAATTTTCAATAATTATTCTACACTATTTTGGAATTTAAAGAAAATAAAATTACCTCAATCGAAAACCAATCGATCTGATTGTTAGAGCTCCGTAAGGAATCCGAAAAGCAAAAAGTTCCTAAAACAATTCTAAATCATTTCAGAATTAATCAAAATTATTTCAGAATTAAAAAATTATTTTAGAATTAATAAAACTTTTAAAATTATTCTGCAGCATTTTTTATTTTTTTTCAATTAATATGACAATATTCAGAATTTAAATAATTTCACATTAAATAGTTACATATTTAAATAATTAAAAATTAAATAATTTCACATTAAATAGTTACATATTTAAATAATTACAAATTAAATACTTCTAAATTTAAATTATAAATCAAATAAATTTAAATTACAAACAAATGAAATTAAAATTATAAATAAATAAAGAAAACTAAAATTATAAATAAATAAAGAAAATTAAAATTATAAATAAATAAAGAAAATTAAAATTATAAATAAATAAATAAAATTAAAATTATAAATAAATAAATAAAATTATAATTATAAATTACAAATAAAGAAAATTAAAATTATAAATAAATAAAGAAAATTAAAATTATAAATTACAAATAAATAAAATTAAAATTATATATTAATTAAATTTAAAATATAAATAAATGAAATTAAAATTGTAAATTAATTAAATTTCAAATATAAATAAATTAAATTAAATTATAAATTAAAACTTACTGTGAGAGAGCGCACCTGGTGAAAGCAACGACACTCTGCGGTTTTAATAGAGAATTGAATAGAATTCCGGAAAAAAAAATTCCGAAAATAGAGAATTACCGAAAAAAATTTTTCCGGAAATGGCCTAAAACCGGAAAAAAAAATTCCGGAATTTCTCTGTTTCCGGAAAAAAAATTTCCGGAAAGGATACATTTCGAAAAAATCTGGCAATCCGGATATATTTTGAAATTTTATATTAAATTTGGATATTAATAAAAAATTCGGTAAAGGAGTTCTATTTTCATAACTAAAATTATGATATTTAGAGTTGAGATAAAATTTCATGTTTTATTCCAAATTTATTATTATTTATGGGTCATTAATAGATACTAACTTTAATAATATACTTATAGGGCTATTTTGATAGCTAAATATACAATAAACTTATTTTTTATTCCAAATTTGTTTTTATTTATGGCTCATTTATAGGTACTAACTCTTATAGTATACATCAATGGGTTGTTACTTAATTTTTTTTTTTTTTTGGTTGAAAGTTTATAGACGATATTTCTATTAATCAGAACAAAACAATTACATAGTTTGTATCAATACATTTAACATCTGTATTAATACATAAAATATTATAATTGAATTCCTTTACAAAATTAGACAAGAAAAATCAGAAAATAAAAGCAGAATTCAGAGTTTCTGCGTTCAAATCGATAGATATATATTGAGGCTGCAAGATTTATGTGCTCGTGCTCAGATTGGTAGATTGTAAGCTTGCATAATTTCTTGTCATTGGCACAAATCAGTGCTTGATCAAGGCAAGGTAAAGGATATCTAGAAGAGCATTTATACTCACATGAAGTTTGTGCCTGAATTATTAAAGAAAAACACCAAAGAAGAAGATAGGAAGGAAGGAGAAGCAAAAAAGGAGGAAGGGGGTCAACACATCATCATCATCATCATTAACCATAAACGTACCTTATTTATACATAGATATAGTAGATATTGCGGTAGAAGTATGGATTTACAACTCATCAGTATCTGGAGTCGAGATGAAGCAAAGAACGGTTTGACGGAGCGACGAGCAATGACTAGATCCGTTAGACAGAAGCATCTGCTTAGCAAGAGTGTGACGAGGTGGACCAGACAGCGGGGCGGAGGAGTCGAGGGAGACGGCTGACACTCTAACCCTCCGATTGCAATTGGAGGCCGAGCAGCGGAAGTGGCGAAGACAAAGAAGAAAAGCAGCAGAGGAGAGGAGAGAGGCAGGAGGGGAGCGTAACCCTAGTCGACTCACAAAACGGCGCTTCTGGTTGTTGCTTAAATTTAACATACTTTGTAATCAAACTATTTGTTAATTTATTATCTCATACCTATTTTACTAGAAATTATAAGATCTATGAAATATTAATTATCATCTCAGATTTTATTTCTAATCCTCTCAATCTCTTTTGTATACTTCATCTTCGGATGAATTTCAATGAACCAACCATTTCTCGTGAAAATTGAAAATAAATAACTTGATAAATTAGTGAAGTTTAAAAAACTTGGTTTATTAATAGTCAGGCTTATTTCTAAAAGAAAATATGGCTCTCGTGCTTTACTGGATGTGAATGCAATGCATTTTTTAAAATTTTAATGCAAATTATATATTATATAAGGCTAATATATAAATTGTATGATATCCTAGAAATGCATTTGTATTGTTGTTTATATTTAGTTTGTTTAAATTGACTAATTTATTAGAGTTTTATCGTTTCTTTTTCTATCTCTTTTCTTAATATATAATTCTAAAAGGTGCGTAGTTTGCATAAATATTTGATTAATGCAGAGAAATTTTGTTTGTTTCGTGCAAGTGTACAACTTTTAAGAACCAAATTAATTAGCATGTGATTTATAAATCATTATGTGGTACCCTGTTTTATCACTCAATTTTATTTCAAATTTACTAATTTTTTTACAATTTCATGCACCACATTTTGAAACAAAATAATTATTATAATAATTAAACTCTTAAGTTTGAAAAATTAACAAAAAATGAGTAATTTTTATCAAATACTGTAATGTTAATGCAAGGTAAAAAGTGCCAAAAATGTCAGAAAATTATATTACTTAATAGTAATTACTATAAAGAAAAGGTGCATTGTCTTTAATTATGTGTATCAAACACTTTCAGGACCTCCACTTTTACATATATATAAAAAGAAAGGTCCCAGAGAATATTTCTAACAAATGAGAAAGTTCCGAACGTTGCGTTGCATGATATCACTCATTTATTTTTCAAAAATATAAACTAAAAGGCTTGAAAACAAAAGTATGACTTCGGCAATCATGGATTGTTTTTTCAGACTTCATTCCAAAATAAATAAATAGATAGATAGATAGATAGATAGATAAAGAATTTATTTATTTTTAAATCAAGAAAAATGCTATCAAATAAAATACAATGTTATATTTCATGGATTGAGTCTCATACACATGAATGAACAATAGTCGTACAACTAGATTTTGAGAATAACTAATTGTTCATTTAGCGATTCAAAATGATTGATGACCCTTGCATGTCTTAGAGGCTTTCAAACTCGATCACCTTTATAGAATATAAACACACACACACACACACACACACACACACAAATAAAAGAACTTATCACAACCAACAACCTAGAAATCCTGGAGCACAAATGCAAAATATCCTACAATTCCAGGTGTAAATGCTTGGTACCATGGGAAGCTACTGGATGCTACTGTTGTACCTGTTCGGCTGTTCCTTTCTTTTAAACAAACAAATGGTTTTCTAAAAAAACAAAACAACAACAAATGGGATTTTGTGAGACTCGGTTAGATCTTACCGGACATAAATAATTCCTTGTCACATGAGTCAGTTACTGGTACCGGACCACCATCAACAGCCGGTACAGTGCTGCGCACTTCTAATACTAGAGTGACTGAAAGTCTTAGACTCTGATCTCTGTAAAATATTTTTGCAATACTGTTATTGTACCAACTTGTTCTGTAAACTGTAGTTCTATTTCTATAGAAATTTTACCAGAAAAAAATCTCAGAATTTGTCTCACTAACACTTTCTCTCTCTGATTCATTCATTCATTCATACTCTCTCTCTCTCTCCCATGTAATCCAAATCCAGCAGGAATTCCAGAACACTTTGTAATTTTCCCTGATAAATTTCTGTACAACTTCATACCCTTGTCATTTTGCTAGATATTTTCTTCTTTTATTTTATTTTACTTGTAGAATAAAATCCAAAATGACTGACAACTTCTCTAAAACTTTTTCCCTGTTTACCCTTGCATTGTCCATAGAAAGTATTATATTGTTACGTCTGCTATCTTACTTTGGAGAATTCTCAGTTGATACCCTGCATATTTTTGTTTGATTGCATCTATTCTTCAAATGTGGTTCCAACATACAAGTAGATCGTCTCCCAAGTACAATTACGTCTCAATTTGTATTTTGTCTTTTCATCATCTCCAGTCACTCAAGTACTGGACTAGCTAGAACAATGTTCTATTTATTTACCATGTTGCTTTGTATGAGTGCATCGGCACCAAAATAATTTCAGTACAAACACCCAAAAAATTTCAATTTCAATAGAAATTAGAAAAGAAATTAATAAAATCACATGTTATGTCGGTCCTATAAAACCTTGTACTAATCTAGTTAACACATCAATCAGTCACAAATCTATAAAAACATTGGGTATAAAACCATGCCACCTTATCTATTTCGCTTTCAACAGCTTTTAGTGGGGTTATGTGGAAATTTAAAGAATAGATAAAGTGATGAACAATTGTTCTTGTTTTTGTTCTGCTTTTTACATGCTCTGTACATGGGTGTATATATAAGCCTAAATTACATGTGTATCTCTACTAGCCGTTAGGCTACTTCCTATTTTGCATTGGCTGGATATATTGCCTAATTACATCCTAATTATTACCTAATTACAAGAATCTAGCTGGGTGCTAATTATAGCTTGACAGCTATCAATTTGAGGCTAGCTTGATTTGTTGCCTAAGAAGTTAGCCTATGATGAATAATATTCTGAGGCTAATATTATTCTTTCTCAACAGGTTATGATCTATAAAGAGAATCGTGTTTCCCTGAGGCAGAAACAAACAGGCAACTCAGGTGTGGCATATATCACGAGAATGTCAAAAACCCGGTACATAGTATGCGGCTGTGGTATCCGCTACAGAGAATTGGGTGGGACTGTGCCAAGATGCATTGTCATGGCAGTGGCAGTGGCAGGAGAGGAGGTCCAGTGATTGCAATGCAATTTTCCTCTTTGTTGTAATGTACTCTGACACGTTGTTGTTCACTGTTTCTTTGTGGATCTCATGTTGAATGTCCTGAATTAGGCGATGTGGCGCTTGAATAATGCTTCATAAGTTGGGCTGGGGTCATTTGCACCTTTTTTTGGGGCCATGCACTTGGCCCATCAAATTCCTTTTCATATTTGTTGCTAATAATAATGCCTCTCTTCTTCTTCTTCTTCTTCTTTTTTTCCCAATTCGTTCGTTGTCAGGGCTCTCAATTAAAGATTTGGAGCTTATCAGCATCTGGTAATTTCCAAAAAAAAAATTATCACGCCTACCGGAAATCTGATGTTTATTAAAATTTCTTATCTATGTTCAAAGAAATTTTTATGTACAATTCTGTAGGAAAATATAAAAATGAGGAACAATCAATCAATTAGGCAGTAAATTATGTACAACCTAGAAATATAGATCTACAATTTACCCTCAGCACATTCTCCATTGATTTCAATTCATGTCAGCAGAGACCTGAGCATCCAATTAATTAATACAAGCAATTTAAAAAGGGTGGTGGTAAAAAACAAGAAGATAAGAAATGATCTGTAAAAATCATCTTCTTATGTACACACAGAAAGGTACGTACAGCAGAGAACATGTTAGACAGAAAAGATGAGAAGAGATTAAAGGCAATTTAAGAAATCAACTGTAGCTATATTTGGACCATCATGGCCTTCAAGGAACTGGTACACCTGAGTCTCTTTGCTACTTGTCTATAAGATTTATAATATTTATATAATTCAATTTTTTCTCAACCAGTTCTTGGTAATATAAATATTTATCTCGTTTGGTTGAAGATATTTTAATAAAACTCAAAGAAATTTCAGATGATATTTGACCGTTAGGTCTTGTTGTATATGGAGGCATTTTTGACAAAAAATAATCCGGTAAAAAATTTAGACTTGATGACAATAATATAAGAAATTAAAACTGAGAGCATGTGAAAAGGTTTGTTAGTGTAGGACCTTAATGCTGTTACATTTGCAATTGCAAATATTTATATTATATTCCAACACACCCATCACTGTTGACAGCTGAGGAAGCAAAACATATTCTCCATTGAATTTGAACTAAAATGGAGAGCATGTGAGCAGACGTCTTTTAATTGTTCATGCCTCTCCAGGAGTAACAAACAGCCGAGAGGTTTCCTGAATTCCTGTTCGCTGCCTCAGCTTCATGTGCATTTCCATGTAATATATCTTATCTATCTCATGCATGATTCATCTCTCTCTCTCTCTCCTTTCTCTTTATCTCTTTCTCTCTCATTCGCGCGCGCACACACACTAACAGAGACGTCAGATATTAAATGAATGGCGTGATGATGATGGACTGGGAAGAGACAGATTGGGCCAGAGCGAGAGAGAGAGAGAGAGAGAGAGAGAGGGGGGGACCCGTGAACTGAATTGGGCCAAGATAGGCCTCATTACGTGTAACCTAGTGGGCTCCATTCCTACGCTGGAAAATAGCACATGTTTGCTTTCAGCCTTTGCTCCTCTTGTCGGCTTCCAGATCTTCTCCAGTTCTGTTGCATCAACTAATAACCCAGCGTCATGTCAGCCGTCCAATTAGCAGAGGAGATAACCTATTAATTATCCTTTAACCAGTCACAGACTCACGAGAATTTATCAAAACTCACAGCACATCTGTGTTGGTGGGTAAAGATATTAACAGAGCTGTTTTGGCTTCAACTAAGACACGGTCATCTCTTTCTCTTTGTTTCATGCACTGCGTGAAGTCAAAGTGCCTCTGTTAATATCTTTATCCCATTTGGTGAAGGCATCTCTATCTCTCTTTTTTTATACTTTATAAGAATGTGAACCAAAAGATTTTGTATGGAAGTCCTGAACAGCTGATGAGTTATATCTTATATGAGCAAAATGCAAATGAAATTTTTACCAGCAGTAAGATACTGTATGGAAAGCTACAGAGTGATGGACACAAGGAATCAATGGGAAAGGGGTAGAGAGGAAGACACGTAGGGCAGGATAATTGATAAGCTAGACACCAACACATGGGGTGTTCAGCTAAAGTTAGTCTCTATCAGTGGTATCCAGATTTGCGGTCAATTTTGATTTCTGCCCCCAAATTCCACCTTATCTCATCCCAAATCCCTTTTAATTTGTATTTCTGGTGTTGTTGGGACCAAAAATAACAATAACAAAGCTTGATTTACTGCACTGTTCATAGTGTATTCATTTATGTAACGAGCCGACCTATAATTATACATACATCTCAGAACCTGGCGATGTGTTAATCAGTAAAAAAATTTCGTGTTACTTACAATGCAAAAAATAAATAAATAAATATGCGCAATCGAGTTATGATAAATTATAAGTTGGCTTTTTTTTTTTACCGCGATATATTCATTCATATATATTCACGACAAAATAGAAATAAGTTCTCAACTCTATTTTCAGAAATAGCAATAAATTATAAATATAGCGGGTCATTACCTCATTGGAAAAAATAAAATAAAGAACAAAAATATCCTAAAGTAGTAACGAATAAAATAAAAGTGCGCTGTAAAATAGTACAACCAAACTCTTAGTTTGAACTTAAAAAGGCTGTACTTAATTAATAAAATTAACCATAAATAAAAAAAATAAAAAAATAAAAACACAAGGCTATAGAGCCCCTAACTACTAGGTAGGAGGTAGCAAACTAGGTTTGTGGGCGTGAAGTCATTCAAAATGTATTAAAAAAATTAAAGTGTTGTCATGAAATATGGAATTTTGGCCTTCTTTTGGTAATTAATTGAGCTTCATGGGTTGGTCTTTTGGTCCCCTATATAATTGGTTAAGTTCAATTTTGGCAGTACTAGCTGGATTTAGAAATCAGTTAGCTGTACAACAAATTGGATTGCTCTGCTCTTGTGATCATTTGCTGTCGTAATTTATAAAATATAATAAACAAACAATAACTTATTATGGTAGATGTAACCTGCGTCTATTGCTATAAATTAATAGTATGATGATAATATAATATCTATTCTTTCATATCAACAGGTCACAAATAGAGGTGTAAACGAAGCGGAGCGAATAATGTTAATATTATATCTGTATCTGTCTTTTTAAATGAGCAGATACGGATACTAATACGGATACGGATACGGATAGTAAACATGTATCAAAATTTAAAATCAAATTTGTCTTAAATGAGCCGATTCGGATACGGAGAGTAAACGTATATCAAAATGTAAAATCAAATGTCTTAAATGGATACGGATACAGAGCAAATAATCTACGAATACAGATACAAAACAAATAATTATTGAATAATTGAGTTATACACTTTAAGATACAAAAAGAGTTCCTTGTTATTGTCTTTAAAACAAATGATTAAAACCAATTTAACAGAGACTAAAAGCATACTACATTCACGGGCTAAAATCTTGAATGAAAAAAGAATGAAAAGTGAAGAAATGGAGGTTAAAAAGAGAAAATAACGCTATTGTAGCACCATCACCAACGAAAAAGAGATTAAATTGTAAACCATGTCGTATTATCATTCATCCCACAACCAATATTGAAATGAATATGGGATAATTATATAACAACTTCTATCCATAGCAGTAAAGTCGAAGCCGATTGGAAGCAATTTCATATCCGAATAATTGTGGATACAGATATGCATATTCACCTTCATGAAATTATCTGTATCTGTCACTATTTCACCATATGCAAAAAAATGTATGTATCCATATTCACAATTATATGTATCTGTTTAATACGAATTCGGATAATCTCCAGATACTGTTACATCTATTAAAAAAAATTCATAAAACGTTATTACATTTTTCGCTGTAAAACTTGATAAAAATGACAATTTTATGAAGGCTAGATTCAATTAAAACGTCATAATGTTTTCAGAAAACGTTATAACGTTTTATACACTAAATTATGTGTTTTATACACTATTCCCTACGTTTTTCACCAGCTGAATCGTTATAACGATTTACCAAAGCGTTATAACGTTTTATCCGACAATGTGAGGGTCTATTTAGCAAAATTCTGTGTCTCTTTCTCTCTCACTCCGTCCCTTCTCTTTGCCTCTTGTGTGTTCCGCCAAAGAAAGAAGAAAAGAGAGAGAGAGCTTCCCTTCCCTCCAAAACTCACCAAAACTCCCGTGAAATCAAAGGAAGGAGTGAGAAATTAGTTGCTTCTCTCATCTAGCTCTCCCATTCGGTATTTCCTTCTCTCCTCTTTTCCCCAAAATCTGAATTTCACCATTGTTAGGGTTTTTTGTTTTAAACCCGAGATTTGTGTTTGAATTGCTTGTGACTAGCTCCTTGAGCCAACTTGGTTGTTTATGTGTCAATTATTTTCCCGATTTCACCTCAATTTTGGATTCCCATTTCTAGGGTTTTTGGTACCAAATCCGAAATTTGGAAATGTTGTTGATCGATTAGGCTAATCCGACCAAATAGACTTGTAATCGGTAAATCTCTCTCTCAACCTTGACATAGAGCGATTAATTCAATTTTTGACCAAATTAGGGTTTAATTAATCGGCAAATTGAATTGTTACGAGAACCAAAATAGTGAGACGGTAAAGGAATTGTTACCAAATTGGAATTGTGTATGGTCTAGAGGACCCAAACGTGAATATGAGAATTGATAAGAGATGTTAAGTAATTAAGACCAATGAAGAAAAGGTTGACACTAAAATATATGAATTTCATTAAGGAAAGTATAAAAAGATTAAAACAACTCAAGTAAGCATTTGAACAAGGTTAAACCAAGGGTACATGTAATATAGGTGTAGGCTCGGTCGAGCAAGACTTTGCGGGACAGTTCGAGATGACTGATCCATAACTAAGTGGTACGCTCATCGTAATCAGGTGCGGGGTTCTTGGACTTGTTTGATGTTTCATTTTCAGAAATTAAATTATCTTTTTCGATTGTCATGTTGTGTGATTGATTGTTGCATAATTAGAATTATGTGAATTGTGTGCATAATACATCTAAAATCGAATTGTTGCGGTATGGTTGATTTGCATATTTGTATGGTTGTCATTTTGATTGTTCTCTTATGAGTTGACTATGGATAAAGGTCACCACAAATTGATGATTGTGAAATGATATGTGAATGAAATGGCAAGGTTGAGCTGTATCAGCTAACTTTGAGATTATATGTGAATGAATTTGCAAAGTCTGCTAGCTGACTTTGATCCCAGGATCCTAATGGCCTTAGGTGAACGGCCCTCGATGTTTCCCAGTACCGGTTGGGATGAGGGGTGGGTGACTATATATATATATATATATATATGAGGAGGGATCAAATGACATCATTTTTTGGTGACATCGGATGACACCGTCCATTTTCAAAGTCCAAACAGTCGATCCAAATCGTTCAACTTGATGGATATGTTAAAATGTGCTTGCAGATCAAATTTTACATTTTTCTGAATTTTTTTTGGGTTTATTTAGAGGGGTTCAAAAATTCAACGGTCTGAATATAGCGATTTTGTTAAATACTTAATAAATAGTAAAAAAATTTCAGAAAAATGTAAAATTTGATTTCCAAGTTACTCTTAATATATTCATCATATTGAACGGTTTGGATCGACTATTTGGATTTTGAAATTTCGAAAATGGACATTGTCACACAATGTCACCAAAATAGTGGTGTAATCTGATCCCTCCTATATATATATATATATATATATATTGATTGTGACTGTGGGTGACTTATGTGTGACGTTTGTGACTCGGGGGCATTACCCTACGTGGTAATGCATTTGGACGATCAATTGACTGTGATGACATTTTGAATTATTTCATGTGAATTTTCATTTTATGACTTGGAACCAGACCTTAGTAAATGGTTAAGCTAAAGCACTACAGATGAGTGTCAGATAAAGGGTCCAGTTCGGTGGAACATCTGTAGGTGCTAGTAACCCTACAGATGAGGGTTTGATAAAGGGTCCAACTCGGTGGAACATCTATAGGTGCTACCAGCCATAATAAAATAAGTTAGGCCAAATATGTGTTTGCTTGAACTTCATCTTGGAAATTCCTTAAGTTGTTTTTCATTCGAATTATTGTTGTCGAGCATATGCATTCATTTATATATATTGTTATAGAACTGCGAATGTGATTTTGTATGGATTTTATTTTTGAATATGGAGTCTGATTGCAAATCCAATAATCTAACTGTGGCAAATTTCACACTGAGAATTTATTCTCACGCCATCCCTTTGGGTCCTTTTCAGGTTTATTACACGGATAAAGAGAGACGGTTCTGGATTGTGTCTGACAGCATAACCACATGAAATTGGAGATTTGGGTGGTTGAAACTGACAGGATGCGGGAGACAATTCTAAATTATAGTTTGTCGTATTATGTCAGATAAATCTTGTAAGGAATAAATGAATGTGGTTATTATGTAATAGTGTTATTGATAATGCATATAAAAGATCCACTGCCTTGCATATATATATATATATATATAAATGCCTTAATAAATATATGCGGCGGGCTGTCATACCCCGAATTTGGGGTGTGATAGATACGTACAGAGCAAATACGGAGCAGATTATCCCTATTCGTTTACATCCCTAGTCACAAAGCACAGCATCCAATATTTTATTTTTAGAAAATTAAGAAATAAATATTTTTGAAAAATTGAAAATTAAGAAATAAATATTCGTTTACATCCCTAGTCACAATGATTCCTTGTTGTTGTTACTTCCAAACTATTTAAAAAATCGTCATCATTCCATTACAGAAATTATATATTTATTTTTAAAAATAGTAAAAATTTGGCACTACGGATGCACACGGATTGGATAGTGGTAAAGCCACAGCTATATTCATTTTTATTATCGGATACAGACACGGATCAAATATTAGACAGATACGGATACAAATTGAATATTAAACGAATGCGGATACATATATCCGCTTTCTATGATGGTGAATTACATAAATTTTTTATTATGTATATTGAATTATATAATATATATATTATTTGAATAAAAATAATTAAAATTTAAAATTATATATGTATATGTAACAACACAAATATTTAGATATCAAATATCCGTATCTAATTTTCAAATACAGACGGATAATATCGGACGGTTTGAACCCCCCATCTGCCCTTTATTTTTTAAAATTTCCTTTTTGCTTGCACAGAAAATGGTAAAGCAAAAGCAAGAAAAGGAAAAAGGTGGGGCCCAGAAGCTGATGAGCAATTCCAACGTATCCGTGCAAGAATGATTAGGTAAAGTTAGTTACTCCACATAAGAAATAAAGAAATTAGTTGGTACCAGTACGACCCCATTATATTCATTGCATCATTTCGTTGCACCAGACCAGCTACAATATAAAACATAAAAATTGAAACTTTGGTGCATGCATCAATGCATATCAAATTATCAATATCATGCATGGTATAAGTCTATTAGACTATTAGTTGGTTGATGGGATCAGAACTCAGAAGCACCAATCTCAAACGTACGTACGTACGTAGCGTAGCTCCGTATATTATATATATTATATAGGAACTTAATTAATTTAGTAGGAAAAGAATTATGACACATAAAATAGTTCGAATTAACTATTTAAAGTGTAAAATACAAAATATGAATCATTAATAACACTAGCTAGCCTAGTCCATCTATAATATGCATATATATCATCATGGTCACACTCAATTAACAATATCTAAATCACGATGTATCATGAACGATATTACTAAAGCATGATGGATGTCTCCAAATTAATTAACATGCAAATATCCAGCGAATCCATTTCCAGCTGGATATGTACGTACGGTCGATCACCTTTTGCACCTTCTTCACAGTTCACACACACAATCTCTTTAACAAATCTTAATTAGTCCATATAGGACCACACTAACTCACTAAGCCATGCCACAATATATTCTGAGTGAATTAATCATAGCATATTCTTTTTCATCTCTTATTATATATTCTGTTAAGTGACAAATTTATACCTATATATTTAATTTGTGAATTTCAAATTGAAAGAAAACCATAGATGTTATAATTGTTGAGATTATTTTTTTAGAGTATGATAATTGTACCTCAAATAAAATCTCTAAGCGCGTTCCTCAAGTAGTTTCATAGAAAAAAAAAACTTCCAATGTTATCTAACTTTCATTTCCAGCGCTAATATCCAAACATCTAACGCTATATTTAATTATAACATTTTACAATGCTACTCGCAAAACATTTAAACCTCTATCTGCAAGTATTAAAATTGTAATCTATATAGTTTTAACTCCTAACTACTTTTGTTTTTAAGCCAAAAACAGACAGATTTGTTTCACCCATTTTTTTATTTTTTTTTCTAATCATTCTCATCCATTTTCTCGACGATCCGTGATGAATTTTGCGAATTTAAAAATATGAATGTTGTTTACCCGATTTTCTCTTTCAAATGAGATCCATGAAGAATAACTTTCGAGTTATATTTGTGTCGTAATTTTTTTTACCACTATAAATCTCTGTTACTTTCATTTTTTTTTTGCTTCAAAATAATTTAAACCTCTATTTACAAGCATATAAACCTCATTAATAACAATTTAAATCTCTAGAATAAAACATATAAACCTTATATACAAAGAATTTAAACCTCAACAATAACACTTCAAATCATATAAACCTCAACAATAACACTGCATTTACAAAGCATATAAATCTCATGTACAAAGCCTTGAAAATTTTAATGGTTGTAGACTGAGATTTAAAAGCTTGAAAATTTAAAGTGCTCATGAATTTTAATTTAAAAAAAAAACAAATGACTTTAAAATTACTCAAAAGTATTTCTTCATGGATCTTATTTGAAAGATAAAATCGAATGGAAAACATACGTATTTTTAGATTCGTAAAATTCATCACAGATAATCGGAAAATAAATTATAATGATCAAAGAAAAAAATAAAAAATAGTTGGTGAAAATAATCTTTCTTTTTTTGGCTTGAAGACAAAAGTAATTGAGAGTTAAAACTATCTGGAAATGCTTTCAGACAAAGGTTTATATGCTTGCGAGTAACATTTTAAAATGTTATAAACATAACTTTAAATATTTGGATATTAGCACTGGAAATGAAAGTTAGACAATATTAAAAGGTTTTTCTGTTAAACTACTTGGGGGACGTCTGAAGTACTAGAACATTTCTCTATTTTTTTTAACCTCGCTGTGAAAATAGAAATATTTTATTTAAAGGAAAAAAATTTAAATAAGACAAGTTAGTACAAAGAACCCTTTATTTAGCGAAGTTCCAAGACTAATAGATATTTTTGTTAAATGATAAAATTATGTTTATATTTAAAAAATGATAAAGTCACACAACATTTCCAGAAAAAAAAATAGGAGCCTAATAATTGTACCTCAGACAAAATCCTCAAGCGTGTCCCCCCAAGTAGTTTAACATAAAAAATCCTTCAATGTTATCTAACTTCCATTTGCAGCGCTAATATTCAAACATTTAAAGCTTTGTTTATAACATTTTACAATGCTACTCACAAGCATTTAAACCTCTTTCTGTAAGCATTAAAATTCTAAATCTATATAGTTTTAATTCCTAACTACTTTTATTTTCAAGCCAAAAACGAAAAGATTCATTCCACCCATTTTTTTTCCTGATCATACTTATTCATAACACTACAAAGAATTTAAACCTCAACAATAACATTTCAAAGCATATAAACCTCATGTACAAAGAATTAAAACCTCAGCAATAACATTTCAAAGCATATAAACCTCAACAATAACACTGCATTTACAAAGCATATAAACCTCATGTACAAAGAATTAAAACCTCAACAATGACATTTCAAAGCATATAAACCTCAACAATAACACTGCATTTATAAATCATATAAACCTCATGTACAAAGAATTAAAACTCCAACAATAACATTTCAAAGCATATAAAGCTCAACAATAATACTGCATTTACAAAGCCTTGAAAATTTTAATGGTTGTACACTGAGATTTAAAAACTTGAAAATTTAAAAGTCTCATGAGTTTTACTTTAAAATTACTCAAAAATATTTCTTCATGAATCTTATTTGAAAGATTAAAATCGAATAGAAAACGTTCGTATTTTTAGATTCGTAAAATTCATCATGGATCGTAGGAAAAATAAATTATAATGATCAGAGAAAAAATAAAAAAGAGTGGATGAAAAGAATATTTTCGTTTTTGGTTTGAAGACAAAAGTAGTTAGGAGTTAAAACTATTCAGATTTAGAATTTTAATGCTTTCAGACAGAGGTTTACATTCTTGCGAGTAGCATTGTAAAATGTTATAAATAAAACTTTAAATGTTTTGATATTAGCACTCGAAATGGAACTTAGACAACATTAAAAGTTTTTTTTTCTGTTAAACTACTTGGGGGACGTACTCAGGTATGATAACTCGGGATACCAGAACATTTCTCAAAAAAATAATCGTATTACTTTAAATGTTTTATGGCATCAAAAGTATAATAAACACTTCTCTTTATATATGAAAATATATAATCACGTAAATTACGAACCGTCCAATCAAAATAATGAGGAGAGAATCATACGTAGATAATTGATTACTAATTAATGTCGTGTCTATATATTGCAACGAAAACATATTTAAAGAACTTAAACTATTATATAATAATGATAAGTTTAAAATTATTGGTTAGTATCGATGAAAATTATCATACAATAAAATAATATATGTCAACATGATGAAATGTAACTTTTTAATTTTGTACCATCCCAATTTCCAATTATATTGTATGAACCCTAACCTTTCTAGATTAATTCTCAAAGGTAGCAATTAAAATTAAAATTTAAGCAACATCAATACATACATAAATAAGATGCTTAAAGTCATTATAAATGACGACAACAACAACAACAACAAAAAAAAAAAAAGCAAAGCTTACAATTTGAATAGGATCTGAAACACTAATTCGCTAGGCAAATTGAAGCTGGCGAAGAGGCTCTATCAGTTTCAAACTTGTGTACGAATTATCAAGTTAATTTGAAACTTTTTATTCTTGATTTTCTCCGTTGCATGTTTAGCATCCAACCTATATAAAAATGAAAGATTTGAGCAAGACAGTAAATAGCTTGTATTAAGAATTTGCTTTCTCCCACTTCGATTCAGATTTGAAACTTCTATTAAAATTTATTCAATTATTTTGACATGACGTGAGGTAATATGTATAGAAACAAAATTGAGAAATATATTATAAATTTCTATCTTGTTGCCACACGATCTTTATAGAAACAAAGAAGAAATACTAATTAGAAAACAAAGAAAAAAATGATTTCCACTCTACGTGGATGATTTGTATAGGAACATCAAGAGAAATAAAAAAACAAAGAAAAATATAGCTAAAATGTAGTTTATTCAATTTTAATTATAATATATTGTGTGACTGTATGTGTGGTGAGTATGTCTCTAACTAAATTTAGACTTATACACATAAAATATATGCATTTAATCAAAAGAAGACATTATTTAATTGGAGAACTAATATTTAATTCAAAGTTTCAACTTTTTATCACGACCATTAGAAAATCAGGACATCTATGTGCTTAATATAAGAATAGAGATACATATCTAATATGATATAGTTACAAAATTTAAAAATTCAAATATTCAATACTAGTTATGTATTTAATTACAATTTTGGCGTCAAAATAGTAACTAATTCTTTGACTAAATATCATCTTTCAATTTAAAGTGACAATCACTTGATTTATATTGGACTTGTTATCCAATTTCACTACCTAATAAGAATCCTACATACTATACTGTTGCTCAGATTTAGCTTTTAAGCTCTCTTCTTCTTGTTATTCAATTTCACTAACCCAATAAGAATCTTACAGACTTTACTGTTGTTTTAGATAGATCATACTACCACTACAACAAAGTATACACTTTTTGCGAGAGAAAAAATACATTTACGACGGCCGTCTGTTGCAAAAAGTACCGTCGCAAAAAGAAAAAACTGAACAATGAGAGGAGTCCGTCGCAAAAAATCACCTTTTTATCATTGCGAAAAATGTCTCATTCTTGTTGTGTACGGACTTTACTGTTGTTTTAGATAGATCATACTGATGTTGTTTGATACCGACATAGCTTGAGGTGTGAATTAATGAGATGTAAGATGTACAGAGATGATGTGTTTTTAATTAATATATTAATTGAGAATTTGAGACCTTATATAATAACACCTGCCAAGTTTTAGAGAGAAAAAGGAAAATAAAATATACATGTTTATGATAGAAGATGGAACTTACAGTGTTGTGAAAAACGTTCGTTAAGGCCGATTAATTGGCTGATTAGTCGTTGGCGGTGATCAAACTGTCACAGGTTTTTCTGACTAATTGGCTAATTATTTCCGATTATAGCCGATTATTCCTGATTAATCGTTTGGCGGTACCATATCCGTCCGACGATCGTATACCGTTATTTACAACACTAGATGGAAGTAAAGATGACACTGTGTGTGATGTGATGTGATATGACTTTAATTTATCTTGATGTATATAGAGAGGTGGACTAATATGTTTTTTTAGTAGTACTTCAGTCTAAATGTTATATGATCAAATTCAAAATTTTATATTTGAAACATCAAACTTTTCTCTTTTTTTTTTTGAGAAAAAAATCCGCAAGTATTGAAACGTCAACTTAAGTAGCTCAATATATAAACTGGTTATATATTAAACTTGTAAAATACAAATTTTTACTATTTTTGGGTATTTTTACTAGTTTTTATCATTTTTGAAAGATGATAAAAAATAATTTAAAAACAAAATAAAACTATCAATATTTTAAGACATTTTTTTGTCAATCTTTCAAAAATCATATAGTTCAGCTAACGTGCTTTCTCTATTATTTCAACAATATGCATGCTATGATTAGGATTGTTAATAAATCGAGTTTGAGCAAGTTGGGGTATGCTCGTGCTTAATTCATTAAGTTAATGAGCGAGTCAACTCTAGTTGAAAGACAATACCGAATTGACAACTCAACTTGTACAAATTTGAGTTGACTCATTAGTTAAGACTGAAGTCCAATTGATGTTTGAATTTTAAACAATTTGAATTTCATAAAGCCTGAAGTCTTAAATAATACATAATAGAAAGAAACTTTAACAAAAAAAATAACACTAAATATTTGAATTTAATATATATAATTTAAGAGCCAAACAGTACATGTCAAACAACCAAAGAACACATAATTTAATATAAGCAAAGGGATAGTTGATGAATTAGGGTCTAATGGGTCATTTGCAATTTTGACTTGGGATTTGGATGGAATTGAATGTGATATGATTTTATGTAACTTGAGTTAGTGATGAACGAGTTGGGAATCTGCTCATACTCAAGTTAATAAGTTAACGAGTTATTAGCAAAGTTTTAGTAAGCAGGTAATAAGTAAGTTACGATATTTTCTCACCAACTATGTTTCACTCAGGTAAGAATAAGATTCCTTTAGTATTTCAAAATTAATTTGTAACATTTTTAATATCTTATTTTCATATCATCATAAAAAGATGAAACTCATTGCAAAATGAAGATAATTTCTTTTCTTCAACTTGTCTTCTACGGATGACTCACAATATTTTTTTTATTAAAAGATCGGTACACTTTAATATCTTTAGATGTTATTTTTTAGAATTGAATCTGCAGTTTTTTGAAAGTGAGATGAGAGCTCGTATCGCTAAACTAAACTCACGACTCTTATAATTCGCAACATTAAATCGACATTAAACTCACGACTCTTATAAGTCACGTATTATTTGTGGTAAAAACATCAAAAAGAAATTCTTTTGACTTCCTTATTATACCGAATCATTGTCGAATTATATCTTAATTACAAAATTTTCAACTTGCCGAACTAAGTCGGAACTTATCGTTTGTCAGTATGGTGTGAATCTATCCATTTTAGAAGATAAGAACACCAATAAAATGAGAAGAGCGGCGCATGAGATCCGCAGTGCTTGACAAGAGCAATGCTTTTCATGAGGCCCATCCAATCACCTCATGTCGCGTCTCTTTCCTGCGTCTTTGGATTCATACCTGACTGACTTTGCTTATTTCGACATGTCTCACCCAGTAAGTAGGTAACCTCACCGCCCGGTTCTCCCCTCTCCCGGCAATGATAAGAACTCTCAACTTTAATTACCTTTTTTAATCAAATAAACAGCAAACCAATGGTATTTTCGTTATTCTACATATCAACAGGGGTTCAAATCATTATGTCCGCCTGGCTATCTATAATCCGGAATACACGGACGGGTCCCACCCGATGTGACCCGACCCGACTCCGGAACCCACCTAGTGTGTGACGTCAGCCCTAGTTGATCGAAGGCCGCCACCCGGTTCTGCCTAGCCTTTGCTTGCTCCTATAGTACCTGGTTCACGCGCAAAATGACCCAGTCAGATGCTGCGGTTCATGAAGACCGACCTCAGGAAGGAAATAGAAAAGAAGGGGGCGTCAGCCCTAGGGATCCAGGCGAGAAGATTCGAACTGTCGGGGTGACGTGGCGATGCCTCTTCACCCACCATTCGTGCGAGATTCTCTGTCCCACCGTACAAACTCTAGTCTGTGGTCCATCTCACTGATTGTGGACTCTTTAATATTGCCTTTACTATACAGTGACTTGGTGTACGTTTGGATGAATAGTGCAAGGCACAGAGAATCTGAGATGATGATGACCATTGGATCCGGGTTGCGCCAGTGCTACCGTGAGAAGGACATTCCTCCTCCGTTCTCTACCAAAACATCACACGCTTTTACATGCTTTTGCTCTTCTGTTTTTCTGGTAAAAATTTTTCTTTCAATTTATTCATTTATTCATTCCCCTTTTTCTTTTATCAGTTTGATGTTTTGATTTTTTTTTTTTTTTTTTATAAAGTAGCTCATCTTGAGAGCTTAATGTAAATTGAAACAGTTGTCACATGGTAATTTTATAATTTGGAGAAGATCGTCCACATTCAAGGGAAAAATATATGCAATTTTAATATGAGATGTTGATTAAATTTTGAACTATGTTTATATTAAGAAATTTTTTTAAAAATTTAAAATAAAAAATTTGACAACAAATTCTTAATAATGATTATTTGTTGTCCCTTTGTTTCTTATGTTGCAAAGCAGGACTCTTTAGATCTTGTGATTACAACTAATTAAGACAGTATTTAGTATTGTAAAAAACATTCCATAAATTTAAACTGATATAAATCCACATGTAAATTTTAACATGAATGTGGAACTAAGACTCGATTTAGTTATTTTAACCCATCGATAATGCTAACATTAAAAAAAATATATTGCGATTCAATACAAAAACAAAAAAAATATAATAGCAAGAAAAAAGGAGAATATAAATTGATTGAAATTTTTCAAGCCGTGTAGATCCTCATTTTCTTGCAATTAGAACATTGAAAATACTCGATTGAAGGAATAAACTATTTGGTCTTTCCCTTATTTATTTTTCAACTCATTACATCAATTTTTTGCTGGAATATTTTTGAAACTGAATTTTATTCTCTATTTTTTGAGTTTAATACAAGTATTAAAGAAGGCACGGGTAGAGAAATTGAGCTTGAATCATACCTTTTTGCATAATTATGAAAAGGACATCCTTCATTCTAGGATTTATATTCTGTGCAAATTAATGAATTGATTATCCTTGATTCTAGGCATAAATATTTATCCATAAGTATAACAACTAATGCATGTTTGAGTTGATTATTGTCAATTATGTCTTTTATCATGCAAATCACCAGAAAAAAAAAAAAAAAAATCTTTTTAGGCCAATTAAAATGATTTGAATGCTAACAGCAACTTTTGAATCTAATATGATCATTTTATTGTTTTTATTCATTCAGGAGGTACTCCAAACAGTAATGCAATATAAATGCAACAAAAAGTATGTTATATATAAATTTTGAACTGAAGAAATGCAAATTTAACACTAATACAATTGAGGTTGATATTTCTCATTCATATAAATATATTTAGAGTCTTTAAAAGTTTTCTTCTGAATATATATAGGTAACATAATAATCCTTGAATAATGCAGTTTAATTAATGAGCATGAAATTTTTGCTATGCAAACTGGAGAATGATAAGTTGTTCAAGATGTAAAATCGATTATTATCTCAAAAAATATCACTGTTACTACACATTTCATATATTTAAAATACTTTAGGCAAATGATTTTGCTGTTGTCGCTTAAAGCTAATATTAACTTATAAATAGAATACAAATTTAAGGACACAATTTGATCAGACAGAGGAAAAAAATTACTTGAATAATGGATTGTTGTTAAAAAAAATCAATTGTTCATCATGATTATTGAATTTTGGATGTCTATAGTTTAGGGCTGCTCGTGAGCCGAGTTGAGTCTGAGTTGAGGATAACTTGGATTCAACTCGCGAACTCATGAGCTGAGTTGAGTCCGAGTCGCTAATCCAGTTCCGAGTCAAAAACTTTGATTTGGAATCAACTCGCGAGTAACTCGAGTCTAAGTGAGTCGACTCGTGACTCATAATGTAGTACATAGTGAGACAGTTTAATTTAATTCTAACAAAAAAATATTACATAGTTTATCAAAATAATACACAATTAAAGGCAATACATAATGAAATAATGACCAACACATAATTAAAAATTACGAAAATACCAAAATAGTACACAATTAAAAATTATCAAACCGGTAAAGACTAACGAAACAGTATAGAGTCTAATAAATTAACAAACCAAAAGAAATAGTACACAGTTCATCAAATTACCAAATATTACGATGTCTAACAAAACATTACACAATTATCAAATTATCAAACATAATTACCAAAAAAATATCTAATAAAGCAGTACGCAGTTCTTTTATCTACTTTTCTTCCTCTTTCTTCTCTACTTCTCTTTATCTGCTGTAGATTGCTAAAAAAAAAAGTATTAGTCAAATAAAATGTTGGCAGTGCCAAATATTTCTAATTTTTAAGGTTTTGGGGCGCCTCAAAAATTAAAAATATATGAATTAGGGTCTGGTGTAATGAGTCCAACCGAGTTGATTTCAAACCGAATTGGGGATAACTTGGAATCGACTCATAAATCAACCGAGTCAGTAAACTCGAGTCAGTTTTAACTCGAGTTATAGTGAGTTGAATCCGAATTAATTCTGAACTGAGTTTCAAGTCGTGAGCTTTTTGTGCACCCCTACTATAGTTACATTTGAAATTATATGGTCATTGATCAAGTGCAAATGAAACTGAATCTTTATTTTTCAAATTGCTTCATGGATAACCAATTAATTTTTGAATTGCATTAAATGTAATATACAACAAATCTAAACTGTAAATAAAATATATAATTTTAATTAACATTTTTAGGAGTACAAAAAGAGGAGTTAGAGATAATTAATTTCATGATTTAGTAACATATATATAGTCTCCACATGGTCATTTGGATAGTTAAATATCATGTTTGTATTTAAAAAACCCGACTTTAAAAAAAAATCAATATAAATTGACCAATTATATCTATATAGAATTTGATTTATTTATTTATTATTTCAATATAGCACCATATATTTGACCAAGTTACCACCTTTTTATAATTGTTTAACATACATAATTTGATAAGAAATTTGCATATATCCACATGGTCTTTATTGCTATAATTTTTTCTTTGCTATCTTAACTATATTTAACTTTAAAACATGTGGATTTATATTGGGTTATATATATATATATATATATATATATATATTAGGCACATCTAGCTAGATATGTTTTGGACTATTGTTTTTTTTTTTTTTTTTTTTAAATTATGAATTTGGTATGATTGTGCTGCCTGCCTATGTACTAGATTAACGCAGAAGTCTTGCTTCATGTCATCATGATATGTACTTATCAATACCAATATTTAAAACTTGCACAATAAGCACCTTTGCTTGTTAAATAACTAGGTTTATCATTGTTTTGTTGGTTTCTCAATCATTTGTCTTGAGATGCCCTCCACCATCAATTCTTTATTACCATGTTGCACATTTCATATATATTTTGGATAGTGAACAATTAAATAAATGTGACTTGCTATGGTGCCATTTTTGTGTGTCCAATTAATCGATTCGCTTCGAATTTAATTAAGATTTCCGAACTAAATTTTTATCTGATCGAATAATTGGATTAACTACTTAAAATAGAAACCGAACCAAATAAATCCAACTATAATTCGGTTAGTTAGGATCAACCGAATTACTATGAAATTTAAAGCTATAACAAATAATATAAATATTATCTCATATAATTCGTGTATTTATTTATTGATATCTTAAGATGAACACAATATTTACTAATATTTTTGTTCATTTGTTTGTCGGATTATTGGATTTTAAGTAACAAAACCGAATCATAAATAAAAAATCAAACTATCATAATTTTTTAAATATCCCTAATTTCTTAACTACAGTAAAAAAAGTCCATTATTTTTAAAATATCTCTTTTGTAATGATTACAAAGTGTAGATGATAATTAATAAGTTTGTACAGTAACAAACTTAATATAGTTTCATATTTAGTGATCATACGTTAATGAGAGAATGTGGTGATACTCTTTGATTATTTGAAATTTTGTTTAATATAGTTCACGTCAAATATAGTATGGTAATTTCATAGAGTTGTTGGTTGGATGATAGAACAAATTCATCAAAACAATTAAGAATTGAAATAAAGAAATGTGTAGAGAAGAGCCAAGACATCACTTTGAGTTGGACAAATGAAATAAAATTAATGAAAACAATTAAATTACTCTAAAGAACTAGTATTTTTTTTTAGTAAAAAAGATAAAATTATTAAAGAATTAATATTTAATAACAGTAAAGGATATAATTTAGTATTGACTAAAAAGATCAAATTATTCTCAGGTACTATCTTACTAAATATATGAGTATGATGAATATAATGTGTTATTTGACCACTTCATTACATAATGGAGATTAGTGGGTGCCTATAGCAGAGATCTGTTTAAAATAACAATTATTAGAAGTCTTGTCAAAGTGACACAGAAAGGAATGCAAATCTTGATACGCATGCCTTGCTTTAATTGCTTGTTAAATGTAGTGATCCAAGGTGGAGGAATCTTATGAAATTTGGTTTCCTCTTATTTGGGTTTTTTTTTTTTTTTTTTTTTTTGGACATATTAATTGGCCATAATACATAAATATGCACCTTTTGTTCCCCACTGATCCCTAAATTCTGGTTCATGTCTCCATTTGTTAATACCATTTCCATATTAGCTGCCCTTTCCTCTTTGGAGCATGCAGAGTGAGACTCAATTTATACTATTTTTTGGGGTAGGGGTTTTTTCCCTGTAGCTAATTGTGTAACGAGTCAGTGGCCACAACAAATTCTACTATCTTAATTAATATGTTGATTGCTCTCCCATAAATCCTACAAATAACTTGAACTTACATAGTGAAATATGACAGGAGTTTACTCACTACAGAAATCTATTATAAGTAATTTTGTAATTGAACTTGCAGATATGTTATTACTTATTAGTAATTCTTTTTATATCTGATCCAAAAACTTGGAAAATTTTGGTAGTTGTTCCTGTAAAATTAATTTGAAGAATTATATATATAATTGATATTAAATTAATAAAAGCCTTACAAGACATGGTAGGTATCATGATAGAACTTCTAATTTTTTTTATTGAACACACAATACAAAAAAATATTTAAAATGAGTAAAATCAACACTTTAATTTTAACCAACATTGTACCAAAAAAACTTTTATTTCTGCAAATTTTCATCACTTGTTTTGGCCACAATTTTTTTTTACTCATAAATGATTTAACATCCAAATTTGAAATGGAACGTGTTATCTGTTGATCTTGTTGTATTTCTAAATAAGAATCCACATCAAAATTAAAGCTTATTTTGTACACAGAGTAAAAGTCGAAATATCAACAATTTATTGTCATTACTTTCTATAAAAGAGAATTGATATAACAGAGAGAGAATAGTGTAATTGAATTTCTAAATTTTCATTAACTTTGTCTCTTACAATCCTTAGCTTATATATAGACAAAGAGCATTATAGAAGAGCTCTTGTAACTAACTTTATATTATCGGATTCAATTACTCAATGACAGACCCGTTAAGCTTTCTATATTGTACAAAGATCCTAAACAGCTGTGTCTAAGACTTTCCCATAAACTTTTTCATCTTTCTATATTGTACAAAAACAATTTATTGCCTCACTTCAAAATATAGCAATATTGACGGTTCACGTTTATCATTTGAAATTTGAATGTTGAATTACTAAAAAAAAAAATAATAATAATGTTCATGATGCAGCAGGAAGCAGTACAATTGAGTTACAAACAAAGGGCACAGAGGATCTTATCCCTGTCGTGCACAGAACCAATGGGATGTAAGCTCATAAAGCTAAGAAATGGATTGCTATTTTCTCTTCTTTTTTTTTCTTTTTCTTTTTCTTTTTTTTTTTTTTTTTTTTTGCTTGCTTTCCAACCTATGATGCTATATATCTCGAATTCAACCCTTTTGTATACTTTAAACAACTGGTGCCATTCATTCATCTCGTCTTTAAACAATGAAAAGAAAGAATCAAAAGTAAGGTTCTGCACTCCCGGTGCCATTCTCCCCTCTGATTTTGTACACCTCCATTTCAACCAAAAGGCAAAAGCTATCTGCTTTCTTCACCTCAAATTATTATTATTTTTTAAAAGAATGTGGAATCGAGCCTTATTTGTTAGATGGAAATTTAATGTACAATTATTTAAATATTTTTTAAGATAAAGCATCTTCAGATATTCATAAATCATCTTCCATGAGTTTTGAATATGTGAATCTTACACATAAAACATTGTATTAGCAATCTTAATTAATTTTATCTGCAAAGATCAGTAATTTAGAGGCATAATTAAATGTGCATTTTACACATTCACTAAATATATAATGTGTTCATCTAAACACATGTTTATATATGTTCTTTATAATTTGGATGGATTATCTATCGAATTTGATGCAACTTAGAAATGTCAATAATCACGAGTTGATAAAACATAACATCTAATTATTCAAATTCAATAACTAACTAATTAGATTTTAAATTATATCAAATTAGATACACTATCTCATTAGATACACTAACTTTGCATTTCGTTTTTCACTATTGTTTGATCAATTATCATGATTGTCAATGTAACCTATCATCTTTCATAAGTCATTACGAAGAACAAAGAATTTCTCCAACAATTGTTATGACATATTTTATTGAAAAAAAAATACCGTTAGTACATTGTATATGTAAATATTTCAAATTCATTTATCGATTTGTTCAACTGTATTACAATGGCTCATGATTATTGAACCAATTAATATTAATAATCACAGTGTAAAACTATTGCAAAACAAATTATAGGGTACATATATAGAATGAAAAAAAATTACTACAAGGTAGGGGTAGGCATTGTAAAATCAATGGATGTCTTGGATGTTGCTCTAACTGGAGAGGAGAAGATCAATCTCTCCTGTTTGTCTGTCTACTGTAACAACAAACCCCTTTTGCTTTCATTATTCCCCCACGCTGTTTTTCACCGTTTTTTTTTTATTTTTATTTTTATTTTTATCAAAGTCCTCAGTGACTTTAGAGCGTTGGGATTGCGCAAAGGGGATATCAAAGAGAGGTCCGGATCATCTCCAGTTCAATTACAGGAGAAGAGAGTCATAATTTTGTTATAGTAGGTATTTATTACTGGACTTGTTATAAACTAAATATTGATCAAAGAATTGTCAAAATAAAAAAAAATAAAAAAAAACAATTCAAGCATTGTATAGTTCATTAACCTAATTACAATTAGATATTTCAATCCTGAGTAATTAAAACTACACAATGTGAAATAGGAAGTAACGGAGGTGTCCAGTTATATGAATTGGAGAAAATGGGAAATCGTCAAACTAATCCTGTAGCAAGGCACTGTTGGGCTTTTGGAACCAGACCAGATTCTCTCTCTCTCTCTCTCTCTCTCTGCCTCTGCCTCTGGTAACTGGTATGAACTTTGTTTTTAATTAATTGCGTTAATTACTTGTCTGATGAAATTCTCCAGAAAGAAAGCTCTATATAAAGAACTCAGTTGTGGACCTAAATGAAAAGTTAACAAAAGACCATAAAACAGGCATTGCATTTGCATGGTCAATGACTCAATGTAACGAGCGTATATATTTATTATTTTTTATTTTGAAAATTTAACCCGGAGCAAGGGCCAACGGGTCCACGGCCCACACGACCAGTGAAGTAAGGTGGGCCCACCAGAGAAAATTGCAAAAGGGGACTGATTTGGAGGTAGAGTCAAGACTCAAGAGGGACCAAAACCTAAATTAAAGTGTTTTTAAGGTATCATTCCAAGGGCTTGAATCTTGATGCCTCCATGTCTCTTGTTTGCTCTCTTCTAACCTCAAATTGACATGCGACTTGCAACTTGGACTATTACAGGATTTTGGAAGATATGTTCCTTTCCTACTACTACTACTACTACTACAAATACTAGTACTATATTGTGTTTTGTTAAAAACAACTTCAGATTTAGGGATGTTTACTGTTTATTTTTTCTAGGCAAAATACCAAAACTATATCACTCATATACTGTACGAAGTAAAAAAACAAAAAAAAAACACTATCAATATCTTTACCACTATGTACCAAAAATAATCATAATCATAACTATAATATCAATAACAACAACAACAACAATAATAATAATAACAATAGCAACTCATTAAAGTACAAATAATTATTATAATCATTACTACAGGTATTATTAATATTATTGTCATTGTATTTGTTATTATTAAAATTATTATCATTGTAGTAGTGTGTTATGTTACTTCATATATGGATCTTGTAGAATTAATCCTTAAAAACAAATTATAAACCACGAGACATGTAATTTGTTAATTGCGCAATATAATTTTTGCTGGCACCGGAGAGCAATTTTTTTTTTTTTTAGAAAAATAAATATTTTTTAGTAATAAAAAAGTGACAATTCTTATAATATATCCTAAGAAATTACATAATTGGAACGGTTTTTCTATGGTGTCATAGCACTATCAAATCGGCAACCACACCAAAAATCATTTAAAAATGAATTGCATATATCTGTTGCGGTTCATTTACGCTCTATCTATTATATCGCACGACAATGTAAGAAACTAGTGTCTCTCATGAAATTGTAGTTGATCTACAATTTCTTAGGAAGAATAACAGACTACGTAGCCAACCTTACAGGCACTGGTGGTACAGTAAGCAAACGCAGAAGTAGAAAATGGACTAATGGGAGTCAAATTTTTATGTAATTCTCAGTAATATGAAATGCTAGAGTTCTCCAAATTATACACTATACACGGTATACAAAAATTAATTTTTCTTTAAAAAAGTAAGAGTTAACAACATAAACTTTTTGCATAAAATATGAATGTCATTTTAGAGTTTTCATAACATTTTACAATAAAATATATAAATATATATATAACTATTAGCTTTTGAAAAACAATGGACGTGGATTGAGTCCCATTACATCAATAATTCAATATCAATGTATCTTCGCCCCTGACATTAAGTAACGCCTAATATGTAGTTTCTTGGCTAATTTCCAAATTTCATTGAAATTTTTGTCATCATACCGGTTCTATAAAAACATGTTGTTTCTTTTCTAAAATTTTAAAAAAGGACTGGAGAGGTATGTAATTTATTTGTTGGATTGGATGACATTAGACTTTTGCTTTTACCCGAACGGGTATGACCCGTTGTACCCGATCCGTACCCGTTACCCGAGGTACCCGTACCCGTGCCCGGGTATAGGCGGGTAAACGGGTACACGGGTACGGGTTTGAGACGGACCGGACTAATTGATTCGGGAACAAACCCGTCCAACCCGTACCCATTTTACCCGTACCCGAAACCCGTCTACCCGCACCCGTTTTACCCGTACCCGCACCCGTTTACCCAACTAACTTTACCCTTTTACCCGTTTACCCTTTACCCGTTTACCCGTGACCTTTACCCGTTTACCCGTGACCCTTTACCCGTTTACCCGTTTCATTTGAAATTTGAATTTTTTTGCCGCCGGTTCAAACAAACCGGGCCCGGACCGGTCAAATCAAACCCAGCCGGACCCACCCAGGTCAAATCCCGGTTTTTTTTTTTTTTTTTTTTATTTCGAATTTAATTCCCCCCTCCAATTTTTTCTTTAAATACACCCCCTCTAACTCTCTCTCTCCACATTCTATCTCAAACTCTCATTCTCTCAATTTTCATTATTCTCAATTTCTCTATTTATTTTTAAAAAAAATTATATAGTTGTAATTTAATTCATTCTACAAATACGCAAACGGAATTACGAAGGTATCGAAATTACAAAGTTCGGCACCTCCCGCAAGATTTTTCCGCGAGATTTAAAGGTTAGATTTATTTTATGTTAGATTAATTTATTTTTGTAGAGTAAATTTAGTTTAAGTTAGATTTATTGAAAGTTAAGTAATTAGATTTGTTAAATTTGTTAAGTAATTAGATTTGTTAGATTTATTTTATATTAGATTTGTTAAATTTGTTAAGTAATTAGATTTGTTAAATTTGTTAAATAATTACATTTCTTAGATTTATTTTATGTTAGGATTGATAGATTTATTGAATATGTTAGATTTATTTAGTTTATGTTAGATTTGTTAGATGTGAAGTAATATCTGTTTTGAATATGTTAGTTTTTTTTTTAAATTCGGATTTATTTTTAATAAGTTAGAAAAGATGTTAGTTTTTTTTTAAAATTTGTGACGTAATTAGATTTGTTCTTTTAATATGTTAGATTTTTTTTTAATTTGTGAAGTAATTAGATTTGTTTTTTGAATATGTTAGATTTTTTTTTTAATTCGGATTTATTTTTAATAGGTTAGAAAAGATGTTAGATTTTTTTTTTTAATTTGTGAAGTAATTAGATTTGTTTTTTGAATATGTTAGATTTTTTTTTGAAATTCGGATTTATTTTTAATAGGTTAGAAAAGATGTTAGATTTTTTTTAAAATTTGTGAAGTAATTAGATTTGTTTTTTGAATATGTTAGATTTTTTTTTTTGAAATTTGGATTTATTTTTAATAGGTTAGAAAAGATGTTAGATTTTTTTTAAAAATTTGTGAAGTAATTAGATTTGTTTTTTGAATATGTTAGATTTATTTTTTGAAATTCGGATTTATTTTTAATAGGTTAGAAAAGATGTTAGATTTTTTTTAAAAATTTGTGAAGTAATTAGATTTGTTTTTTGAATATGTTAGATTTTTTTTTAAATTCGGATTTATTTTTAATAGGTTAGAAAAGATGTTAGTTTTTTTTTAAAATTTGTGACGTAATTAGATTTGTTCTTTTAATATGTTAGATTTTTTTTTTAATTTGTGAAGTAATTAGATTTGTTTTTTGAATATGTTAGATTTTTTTTTAATTCGGATTTATTTTTAATAGGTTAGAAAAGATGTTAGATTTTTTTTTTTAATTTGTGAAGTAATTAGATTTGTTTTTTGAATATGTTAGATTTTTTTTTGAAATTCGGATTTATTTTTAATAGGTTAGAAAAGATGTTAGATTTTTTTTAAAAATTTGTGAAGTAATTAGATTTGTTTTTTGAATATGTTAGATTTTTTTTTTTTAAATTTGGATTTATTTTTAATAGGTTAGAAAAGATGTTAGATTTTTTTAAAAAATTTGTGAAGTAATTAGATTTGTTTTTTGAATATGTTAGATTTTTTTTTTGAAATTCGGATTTATTTTTAATAGGTTAGAAAAGATGTTAGATTTTTTTTAAAAATTTGTGAAGTAATTAGATTTGTTTTTTGAATATGTTAGATTTTTTTTTGAAATTCGGATTTATTTTTAATAGGTTAGAAAAGATGTTCGATTTTTTTTAAAAATTTGTGAAGTAATTAGATTTGTTTTTTGAATATGTTAGATTTTTTTTTGAAATTCGGATTTATTTTTAATAGGTTAGAAAAGATGTTAGATTTTTTTTTAAATAGATTAGATTTATTTTTCTGTTTTTTACTTTCTGTTTTTAATTTCTGTTTTTAATTTCTGTTTTTTAATTTCTGTTTTTAATTTCTGTTTTTTAATTTATGTTTTTAATTTATGTTTTTAATTTCTGTTTTTTGCTTTCTGTTTTTAATTTCTGTTTTTAATTTCTGTTTTTTAATTTCTGTTTTTAATTTCTGTTTTTAATTTCTGGTTTTAATTTCTGTTTTTAATTTCCGTTTTTAATTTCCGTTTTTAATTTCTATTTTTTAATTTCTGTTTTTTAATTTCTGTTTTTTAATTTCTGTTTTTAATTTCTGTTTTTTAATTTATGTTTTTAATTTATGTTTTTAATTTATGTTTTTAATTTCTGTTTTTTGCTTTCTGTTTTTAATTTCTGTTTTTAATTTCTGTTTTTTAATTTCTGTTTTTAATTTCTGTTTTTAATTTCTGTTTTTAATTTCTGTTTTTAATTTCTGTTTTTAATTTCTGTTTTTTAATTTCTGTTTTTTAATTTCTGTTTTTTAATTTCTGTTTTTTAATTTCTGTTTTTTAATTTCTGTTTTTTAATTTCTGTTTTTAATTTCTGTTTTTTAATTTCTGTTTTTAATTTCTGTTTTTTTCTTTCTGTTTTTAATTTCTGTTTTTAATTTCTGTTTTTTGCTTTCTGTTTTTAATTTCTGTTTTTAATTTCTGTTTTTAATTTCTGTTTTTAATTTCTGTTTTTAATTTCTGTTTTTTAATTTCTGTTTTCAATTTCTGTTTTTAATTTCTGTTTTTAATTTCTGTTTTTTAATTTCTGTTTTTAATTTCCGTTTTTTAATTTCTGTTTTTTAATTTCTGTTTTTAATTTCTATTTTTTAATTTCTGTTTTTTAATTTCTGTTTTTTAATTTCTGTTTTTAATTTCTGTTTTTTAATTTCTGTTTTTTAATTTCTGTTTTTAATTTCTGTTTTTAATTTCTGTTTTTAATTTCTGTTTTTAATTTCTGTTTTTTAATTTCTGTTTTTAATTTCTGTTTTTAATTTCTGTTTTTAATTTCTGTTTTTTAATTTCTGTTTTTAATTTCCATTTTTTAATTTCTGTTTTTTAATTTCTGTTTTTAATATCTATTTTTTAATTTCTGTTTTTTAATTTCTGTTTTTAATTTCTGTTTTTTAATTTATGTTTTTAATTTATGTTTTTAATTTATGGATTTTGCTTTCTGTTTTTAATTTCTGCTTTTAATTTCTGTTTTTAATTTCTGTTTTTAATTTCTGTTTTTAATTTCTGTTTTTAATTTCTGTTTTTAATTTCTGTTTTTAATTTCTGTTTTTAATTTCTGATTTTTAATTTCTGTTTTTTAATTTCTGTTTTTTAATTTCTGTTTTTAATTTCTGTTTTTTAATTTCTGTTTTTTAATTTCTGTTTTTAATTTCTGTTTTTAATTTCTGTTTTTAATTAGGTTAAAAAATGACATCTCCTCATCACGAATCGGTGGAAGAAACATTTGAAGCGAGAATGTCGGCTTCTATTTTTGGCCCCGATATGCCACCACCTAATTATCTTGATAGTTCCTCCCAAATGCCACCACCTAATTATCCACCTAACTATCCACACAATTATAAAAAAAGGGACCAAATCCTAGATTTAAATTATCAACAACCCCCACAAATGCATGCACCGTATTATACTTCAAACGATCCAAACGCCTACATTCCACAAGAAACATTTCAACCGACACCATCGTATGCATATGGAGGCACTTCTTCTGTAGCATCGAGTCAATTTACTCCCAGTATAGAAGGTACTCCTTCGAGAAGTGCCCCTGAAATTCAGGAAGAAGCTGTCCCTCCTTCGACAAGTGCCCCCCCGCAACAACCAGTGGTAAAGAAGGCTAGAAGACCTTCGGAATACAATCAGCCGTGGAAGAGATTTTATGAGATTACAAAAGATGCTGATGGCTTTATGGAAACTCTTGAATGTAAGGTACCCAATTGCAAGAAACCTTTTTTTGTGTATAAGCAAAGTAGTGGTATGAGTAGCTTTAAAAGACATGCCGAAATGCATGAAAAAAAGGGTGAGGAACCAAGCAAAAATGTACCAACGAGACAAATCCAAACCCTTATTAATGCGGATGGTACCAGAACCAACCCAAAATTTGATGAAAAAAAAATGCTTAGTGAATTGGCCCGGTACATAACCCACAAAGAACAACCAATCAGTATGGGTGGTTGCACAGCCTTTGCCCGGTTGGTCATTCGGGGGTGTGCTCAACCAATGTACAAGAGGATGCATCATAGAAAGTTGGTTGGTGAAATAAAAAAACAGTTTACAACCATAAAAGATGACCTCAAAGGTACATTTGCATATCAATCCAATAAGGTCTCAATTACCTCCGATATATGGACTGCTGGTAAACATGGCCTTGGGTACTCTTGTGTTACTGGGCATTGGATCGATGATCAGTGGGTATTACAAAAGAGGATATTAAGTTTTCGAGTGTTAGATTCCCCGCACACCGCAAATGTAATTTTCAAATCTATTATTGAGGTTTTACAAGAGTATAACCTTAAGAGGGATATGGCTAACAAGGTTTTTTCTATATCTTTCGATAATGCTAGCAACAACATTGCTTCCATTGAAATTTTTAAACGGTCACTAAACCTGATTATGAATGGTGAAATGTTTCACCAAAAGTGTGCTTGTCATATACTTAATCTCGTCGTGAAGGCGGGACTTAAAACAGAAGCTATAAAATTATTGATAGTTAAATTTAAGGATACCCTCAACCACATTGTTTCAAACCATGAAAGAAGACAAGAGTTTGCAAAGTTGTGCATAACCTATCGACTAAGCAAGTTGAAAGTACCTTGGGATATAGATACCCGTTGGAACTCAACCTATAGGATGTTGAACCGATGCCTTCCTTACAAAGCTGTCATAGGGGAGTTTTTGAGGGGATCCACCCCTGAGGGAATGCAATTGGAACCCACCGGCGGGGAATGGGACCAACTAGAAAGGCTTTCAACATTCCTAGGAACCTTTTTTGAAGCAACCGTCAAACTATCCTGCTCGTATTCTCCGACGGCATTTGAGTTGTTGGGGCAAATCTACCAAATTTCCAAGGTGTATCGTAATTTGGAACAAGCAGAAACACACGATAAATCTCTCACACCGATCGTAGAGGCCATGAAACTAAAATTTCTAAAATATTGGGAAGATGTACCCCTCCTGGCCATTATCGCAAGCTGCCTCAACCTGGCATACAAGAAATATTACATGATCAAAATGGTTGAAGCGTACAAAGGTAATCTACATTTAGACGCAACCGGGGTTGTCACACCCCGGAACCAGGGGCTGTGCAGTTATGCCGTGAATATATAAGTTTAATATATTCACTAGGCAAGAACGATGAGATGAATGGATTTTTCATCCCAAACCATACTATTAATCTACTTTAAAAGACTCCTGAATATTCGATAAATAATACAACAATTAAACCCACACTCTGATTTAAAATAACCCATTTCCCATTTAATTGATTCTCGGGTATCGTGGAGTATAGGCCCTCCACGCCGGCCATCCAACCCTTTTAAAAATCCTTTCCCCAATTTTCCAATCAAGCAACATACATGCATAACAATCATATATATATAAAAGAAAGCATAAACACAAACTTATATAAACATAAATTCAAAAGAAACAGAAATAATTTACACAAGTCTGGTAAATATGGACTTATAAACAACAAAACAGGATCAGAGTACTATAACAAGTACAAAATGATCTCAGACTAAGGCATATATACCTATACCCTCCTGGCTCCTCACTGCTCGATCCCGACGTCTTATTCCTTCGGTCCTGAAAATTCCATAATGGGAAAAAGGGGTGAGAAAAACTTATTCGCAGTTTTTCCCAGTGCGGAATTTCCGTTGGGCTACTGAATTTATAAGAAACCTATTTCAGAATTATATACGATCAAACCGTTACGAATCATGAATGCAATATCAATGAAATGAAATTCAAATAAATTTCTACATTTAACCTCTTTAAAGAGAGTTTCAATCGAAAACACATAAGATGTTTGGACTTAAATGCATTTAAACCATTCCGGTTTAAAGGATAGATATCTGAATCTATCTCTTGCAGCTTAACCGTTCTATTCATTCTGGTTCTCAATCAAACATCTATATCAATATAACAGGGAAACAGTATTCAGTAATTCAGTATTCAGTATTCAGTAAACAATAAACAGTAATCAGTAAACCACAGTTCAGTAATCCTACGATCACAGTAATAACAGTTCCCCTTTCCAACCGGTACTGGAATCAGTGGGGTCATTCCCCAAATGCGCATATGGTTCCTGAATCAAAGTCTAGGAGCGACCCAGACTTTGCAGTAACAAACAATATATATAACAATTCAGTACTGTGGTTTCAATCCATATCAGAACCAAGGAACAAACAATCGATATAACCATACCAATATGCAAGGTTAACAGATTAACACAGTTCAATCGATTCATTTAGTCAATTATGCAATAATTCAATGATGCAAGCAATCAGACATTCAACATGCTATTTAAAACGATCTATTTAATTCGTAAATAAACCTCAAAATAAATTCCGTGAACCCCCGCACCTGTTCGAATCACGTTATGTTCGTCTACGGATCAGACGTCTCGAAGGATTCTGAATTCCCTTGTCTTATTGAACCTCCACCAATTAGAAAGCTAAAAGAGAAAATCAGACGTTCGTTCAGCTCGATTCTCGAATCTCCGAGCAATTCCCTTAATTCTCCCTCTCTTTCTCTTTCTCTCTTGGTTCGGTTTTCATTTTTATTTCACTTCTTACATCAAGAGAGAGAGAGAGAGAGGGACACCTTATTCAGGTAAAAAGAACGAAGAGGTGTGCATGGCAGCCACGCGGCAAAAATGCCATGATGGCATTATTTAATTTTTAAAATTTTGCAATTTGGTCCCTCTAGTTTCAAGTATTGACAAAAGATAGAAATTTTTACATAATAATCCTTGATATCTTTTAAATATTAAAATTCAATATATCTCAAAATATCAGATTATAATTTAAAAGAATTCGTGCTCAGTTTATTATTTCGAAACTTATTATTTTAAAATTTTACGGTTTCCACTACGTTACAGGGGTCGAGGCATACGTGGATGCGAAGTTCGCTGAGATATTTAACATATACAACTCAAGAATTAGTGGCAACCAAACCCCTCTTCGTCCCGGGCTGGTCCTAGGTATGAATAAATATACATTATGCTTTTAATCTTTATTATTTATAATATCTGCATTATTTGTCCACTAATTATTTATTTATTTTTTAATAGTTCCAATTTCAGGAGCACTAGCAGTAGTGGATTGTTAGCAGATTTTCAGTTAGATAGCGAACCACACGCATCCACAAACGAGTTAGTGAGCTATTTAAATATGCGCAACGAAAACGAAAACGTTGACATCATGACGTGGTGGAAGAGGAATCAAAGGTCTTATCCAACACTGGCGATGATGGCCCGCGACGTCTTTGCCGTACCCGTGTCAACCGTCCCTTCAGAAAGTTGTTTTAGTTCGGCGAACAGGATCCTCTCCGACAAACGCAGTAAATTGGGTCCACATGTTTTTGAGAGACTTGTGTGCTTGAAAGATTGGATTAAGGCTGACGAGCGCAACTAACATCAAGATCAAGAATCATCATCCGCAGCTGATACTGAAGAAAGTGTTACCGAGCCGCAGCCCCAAGCTAATTCAGATTCAGACGGTGCGGAAGAAAGCGAACAATGGTATATGAATCCAAACTACTAGATAGGTAGTGTCGGTATAATTTTCTAACCTCTTTTAATATTTATGGGTATTTTTAAAATTATAATTTCTAAACATTTCAATTAGTTTTTAAATTATTCATTTTAAAGAACAATTACTAATAAAAAAAAAGTTAGAACTCCGCCTATGTTATTTTACATAGCCGGTCCCAAGCCCGGACTAAAGGAGGAGGGTAACTTTTATTTTTTAATCTATTGTTTTTAAATTATTCATAATTATTTTTAATGTAATAAATTAATTTAAGATATTTTTATTTATATTTTATTGTTTTAATTAGAATGAGAATTTGAAAATAAAATAAAATGACTTGCTTAAAGAAATAAATAAATATATTTGTACTTAGCCGTATAAATATACAAATTTTCGCACGAATAATTTTTATATATAAGGTACAAATTTTATTCATTTATAAATTATAAAGTTGCGACTTGATAATTTCATGTTTATATATACTCTATTTGATATCGAACTATTCATATTATAAAAATCGAATTATAAACATGTAATAATATTCGTACGACACTGTAAAAAAAATGAAAAACAAAAAAAACAGAAAAAAAAAAACATTAAACAAAACAGAAAAAAAATAAAAAAAACGGAAAAACAAAACAGAAAAAAAACTAAAAAAACAGAAAAAAAAACATTAAACAAAACAGAAAAAAAAAATTAAAAAAAAACAGAAAAACGAAACAGAAAAAAAACTAAAAAAATAGAAAAAAAAACATTAAACAAAACAGAAAAAAAAATAAAAAAAACGGAAAAACAAAACAGAAAAAAACTAAAAAAACAGAAAAAAAAAACATTAAACAAAACAGAAAAAAAAATAAAAAACGGAAAAACAAAACAGAAAAAAAAACTAAAAAAAAGAAAAAAAAAACAGAAAAAAAAAAAAAATACCCGTACCCTACCCGACTACCCGTACCCGTTACCCGGGACGGGCACGGGTTTGAAACGGGTAGGGTACACTTTTTTAAAACCGTACCCGACCTACCCGTACCCGCCCTACCCGACTACCCGCCCTACCCGTACCCGAGGTACCCGTACCCTACCCGAATTCAATCCACTAGATGACATTGAATAAGAATTTCTATTTTTGACTTGCAGGTGGGGCCCAGGCCGGGTGCCACTGTCTGTGTGGATTGAATGATAAAGAGCACCGCACGTGGACTCTGAACCAAGTGACTGCCCAACCACAGTTAAAAACTAAAAAAAAAAAAAATGCTCGGTCCCAAATTTACCATGCATCCAGATTCCACCCTTCCATTAGTAGTAATTTCCCATTATGTTCCCAATTAAGATTTTTGCTCTTTGCACCAAAATTTATAGCACATTCATGGCCAAATTTAAGGGAGTTCAGACGTGATTAAACCCCACATATATCTCCATTCTTATATTATGCATGTAGATGTTCTGATTCACCAACGGCTACAATTGAAAGATAAAATTTCATATTTAATATCAACCCTTCAATCACATAATCTGTCTTCTTTTGATTAAATACATCTATTTTATGTGTAGAAGTCTAAATTTAGTTAATAATATATTTGCTACACGTATTGCCACATTAAAACTTACCACATATTTTTATTATTTTTCTCCATTTGTTTCATTATTTCTCCGTTTATTTTCTAATTCACCTTCCGTCATTGATTAGGGTCCAGCACGCCTCTTTTAGAAATAAAAAATTAGGGTGCATCACGCCTCTTTTAGAAATAAAAATTTAGGGTGCATTACGCCTCTTTTAAAAATAAAAATTAGGGTGCATCATATGTACCTTGTTTTAGAAATAAAAATTCTGGGTGCAGCACGCCTCTTTTAGAAATAAAAAATTACGGTCCATCACACCTCTCTTTTAGAAACAAAAATTAGGGTTTAGTACAAAATTCAGAAATAAGAAATATATTTCTTGATTGAGCACTAAGTTTCCTTATTTGTTTTGTTGCCTTCTTCTTTCTCCTTCGATTTTATACATATATTTTTTCTCTGTTTCCTCATTTCTATTATTATTTTTGTTTCTATACAAATCGCCGAGGGAAATCGAGGTGAATTAGGAGCTTGATCGAGCTGGATTTCTGCGAGGTTGAGATTAATTGCTTCACGCGAGGTGAAATTCGAGTCCAGCACGCAAGATATTGCTTCAGGCGAGGTAAATTTAGTTAATAATAATGATACTTTTATATGGGATGAAAATGCTTAATGAAATTAATTAGATCTGCGACAAGTTATTATACTTTTATATGTACTAGTTAGTTTTTATTTAGGTCAGTAGTAAGGTATTTTACTTTTATGTATCAATTGGTTTTTGTTTAGGTCAGCTTTATTTCCTTTTTATGTACCAGTTTGCTTTTTACCAGCAATATATTTTATTTTTAATGTACCAGTTTGTTTTTAGTAATGTTTTTTCATGGCAATCAATAAAGCACAAGGATAAACAATTCCTAATGTCGGCATCTATTTACCTGAGCATGTTTTTTCGCATGGCCAGTTATATGTCGCATTGTCAAGAGGTATGTTACGATGTACAACAAAAGTAATGTTGAAATGGAAAGAGGAAATTGATGTTGGGTTTCGGATACCACTTTTGGGGTTTCGCGGTAACCAAAACTCTTTTAGGCTTAAGGTGCGGAATGACCGTAGAACAAAAATTTCTACGGCCAACTTAAGCTCAGGATTAAACGGGGTATGTCATGAAACTTTCCAAGGCGGTCCACCTTCAGTATTCCTTTGACATCAAAACCCAATTTAATCCTTTTACAGATCTACTCCATGATTGATTTCTAAAACTTTAATCTACTTACTAATTAAATAGATTAATATAACATATTTATACCTTGTTTCCAAATCACAGTTGGAATGCAGACCGAGCGTGTAGGGCTACATCACAGAAGGAATCGACTCGTCTCGGAGCATCAGACGTCTGATGCCTTTATCGGTTATCCACCAGGACTAATCAGAGAGCGGTTTATTTCTTCTGCCAAAAATATCGTAAATTGCGGAATTCTGCAAAAACACTATTCACGGGAAAAAGACGAAAACCCGTAAACACGAATTTTTGGTTACTCAGTTTCATCAAATGAGCAAAACTGACATACTGCGAAATTTGGTAAAACACTATTCATCGATCCCGTAAATATACTCCACAACAACCCGCAAGATTATACGTCAACTACGTATAACTTTCTTTTCTCAACCGAAACACTATTTGGGAGAGAAACCGAGAAAGAGAGAAAATACCGATTCGATTCTGCACGAAACGATACAAGTGAATTAGTGATTTTTTCTCTCTACATGCACCCCTCTATTTATAGGCTTTTGAGGAGGTTCGCAAAAGACCGAAATACCCCTCAACATATGCCTATTTACAAGATATGCCATTGAATGGATAAGGATGACATGTGGATAAGATCGATGACGTGTCATCTGGATAGGATCGATGACACGTCATGCGGATAAGGACGAATCTGAAAAGACTCGAATGCCCTCGGCCCGAAAACAAATAATATTTGTATAATTATTCTGAAAAATTATATATATTTTTCTTGCGGTTGTTGTTTCGGTAATTTATACAACGTGTCATGCACATTTATAAATTAACCGGTTAACTTTTATACAACGTGTCATACACGTTTATAAATTAATCAATGTTTTTGCTTGTTATTTTTACATAACATTTATAATTTAATTATAACACGTATAATTAATTATAACCATCTTACTATTGATCATAACCAATTTATAATCAATCACAATAAGATTCTCCGATTAACTCCTATATGGTGTGACCCAATATGATCTGTGTTATGTTGGTAAATAGAGTTAAAACTGTTTTAACTTCTATAATCATGGGTGGCGTCTGGCAACACATCATGACCATCCAATTACACAGATGATGCTGTACTGTACAATACCACGATCCAGTAAACAATTTACTTGTGTCTGTTCTTCTGTCTCATAGCTATCAGATTAGTTTCAAGGTAGATGTGTGTCATCCTTGTAAACTTAATCTTTACTTGATCTTGAGCAGATTATCAAATATGATTACTCTTGTAATCATACCGCGCGCTGATAATCTTACTCTACCAAGGGGCCCAGTGATGCTATAGCTCGTATAAAATACGAGGGACAAATAGTATTTTTGGTAGACTATCACTTCCTCAGCTAAGCTATACATATGGGAATGCTACCGTTATGACTGCTTTTTACGGACAGTGGTGGATAACAATTGCACATACATATTTCTCAGTGGGAACGATAAATATCTCATACTGTAGAACGTGACACTGAATGAAAACATAAATGACACGAACACAATTCTATTTAATGTTTCATTCGAGGTCTGTCAAATACCATGTTCCTAAAACATGTATCTATGTGATTAAAATAACATCTCGTGTCAGGTGGTTTGTAAAACTTAACCATCTTTTAATCCACATACTAACCTTATAGCGGTAATTAGTGTTCCTGCTAATTATCTTGGTCAGTGACCTTTTAAGATTAAGAGTATATATCATCTATATTATGGAGTTTTACAATTTCAGTCATGAACTCGAAATGAACTCGAAATGATCCATAAATGCAATAATACTCAAGGCAACAAAATGATATTAATTATCCAATTCATGAACAAAGCTTTATAATAAATTATCGTATTATTGACTTCTAGATTATTACAAACTAACAATTGATGCTCCAGAAGTGTATACAAAAAATATAGTATATCAGGAGGTCTTGAGTGAGGAATAAGATATGAAATATATTAATTCAACCATTCTTATTTTAGTATATGTTTTTAAGAACAATTAATCAACTTTTTCATATTTTATTTCTTGATTTTTGTTGCTGCTGTTATCTTTTCTTTTGAAACAATGTTACACCAAAAAGGTATAGTACTAAGTTTTAGTACAACGAGATGTACCTTTTATCCCTAAATACACTTTCGGTTCAGATTGCAAGTGCACAATCCTATCACGTAGTATATTATTGAGTATCGATCCACAGAGAGTATGGTTAAAAGCTAGGTTTTGTACTTTGTCAATTAATTTCAGAAAAAAGAAAGTAAAGTGCAATTAAAGTAAATTTGGGTGGGGGGAGTTGTTCTAACTATTCCTAAATCTGGGTTCAATACCCGAATAGAGAGTTTTAAACAATAAAAGTAAATGAATGAAAGAAAGATTGATTTGCTTTCTAGTTGAGCAGATCTAGGGGTATTTGGTCTACAATCTCTTGCTAATTCTATCGAGTCGGTATTTATTTAAATTCATGTATGATTTGATGAGATTTCTAACCTAAAGTGTTAAAAAGAGTCACGATCGTGAATTAATAACGTGCCTAGATAATTTTGGACTTCACGGTCGTTCTTCACTCTAGTTATCTAGACCAATTGAGCTCTTGTTAGCCTATATTGACAAATTATTGACACAAGTATTTTGGTAGGTTGGGTTAATGTTCCTCGAATTTTAGGTGCTGTCACCATCCTAAATGAATATTTAACAATCACGTTTACACAAAATACATATCAGTACTTAATCAATCTAGGTGTCCTAAGTAGGGGTTTGACTTCACGGTCGTTCTTCACCAAACCCTAACCCTTAATTTCTATAGTTCCGGTCATGGATATCAAAGTACGGTCGCTCTAACCCAAAACCTAAGATATTTGTGTTCATAATTTGGTACTCTCCTCTCATCCTAACTTCTTTAGATCCTTTGCATAACAAAGCGATTCCAAAGCGGGACTACTGTGATTTCAAGTACTAAACTATGTAATCAACACAAATGATAAATCACAGAAATTAACAATCAAATCTCATAAAACAATCAAAATAAAAACAAATAACTGAATAAGATACAATTAAACAAGTTCATGCATTGACCTAAACCCCTAGAGAGAGATCTACTCTTTCATAGAGAGATCCATTACAAAAATTGGCAAAAATAAGAAGAAATGAAATAAAGAAATGATTGCACCCATTATTGAATCAAGAACCTCAAACTTGCCGAGATCTTGCTTTGACCTTCTTCTCCTTCCTAGAAAAGCTTCAGGAACTCTAGAAATTATCGCAGATTTATCGCTATATTTTATGAAAATGGACATGCACTAAGGGAGAGAGAGATGGGAATGGATGGTGCTTGAATGAGAAATTAACTCCTCTATTTATAGCCAAGGACTATGCCTAATTAAGAAGCATAGTTGTGAGGTGAGTGGATGCTATATTTGGATTATTTCCCAGGTTACCTTGTCCATATTTGGCTGTAAAATGCGTCCATGAAGCACCAAAAATAGAAACCGTGTTGAAAATGTGTAATTTTGGCTTTCTGCGGCTCCAGTGCGTTTGCACTGGTGGTGAGTGCGGGTGGCTGACCCGCACTGGATTCTGAGTTTCCTTATTTAACTTGGAAAATTCCTGCGAGATCTCCTTAGTGCGTCCGCACTGGATATGAGTGCGGGTGGTTGACCCGCACTGGTGAAATTGCTGTGTTGTTCTGAAGCTTGAAGAAATTGGCTAAGTATTGAGTGTGGGTGGCTGACCCGCACTGGTGTCTGAGTGCGGACGCATTACGCTCAGGAAAAATCCCTGGGTCTGCTGAGATGCTGGAAATGCGGCTAAGTCCTGAGTGTGTCCGCACTAGAGGTCATTTTCTTCAGTTTTTCATATTTTCCTGCATTTAAAGTCAAACAACCGCAGTAACTTGATTCTTGGTATATTTTAATTAATTCATATTTAAAATACATGATATTTGGTGTTAGAATTTGCCAAAATCTAGATCAAATGTGTATATAATTTATGCTTATCAAACAAGGAAAAAAAATATAAATTACTATTCACATGATGGAATTGCAATTGCGAGACTCCATCTTTATGGAGAACCTAGGGCCTATAATTATCAAAATTATAATTATCCCTTTACAAAAAAAATAGTTTTTTTGACAACATTCTTTGTTTTAGCAATATTTTGAAATTTCTTTTATTTAAATTTACCAACAGAAATTGTGAAGATATTGCAATGTCATTCTTTGATGCAAATTGTGAAGATATTGCAATGTCAAAATTCTTTTTTTTTCTCATTTTTGTTTCTTTTCTTTTCTTTTGACTTTTTTTTTACTTTAATAATACTATGTTGCATATATTGTAAGCTGAAATGCTTTGTCCTTGTACATTTTGCATCTAGGTCGTCTAGCAACGTACAAGTTAATAGAAAAGATGTGCCAGGACCAGTACGTGGACATTGACATTAATTTATTTGTTCATTTTTAGAAATGTTGGACTACATTGAAAAGGATATTTCAAAAATAAACTTCATGTTATATTTTATCCTTTTTTTCATCATTTATTGTTGTTTCTTTTACTATTATTTATTATTTGCCTTATCTTTTATTGTTGTTGTTTTCTTAATTATGTATGAATATCAATAACAAAATATTTTCATATTTTATTCAATGTTATAATGTGTTCCCGTCGCAACACACGGACACGATACTAGTAGTTAAAAAAAGCTTGTAAATTTCATGCATAAATTCCTAATTTTGATAATAAAATTAATGAATCATGCATTTTCTTAATTAAAGCAACAAATTATCTGTCTCGTTGTAAAATATATTTTGTTGTTTTTTCTTTTTGAAAAAAAATATTTTATTGTTCGTTTCATTAGAAACATGAGAGCAAAAATATGTGTTGTTGAATATAATATATATATGATGAGGGTTCCAATGCCTCATTTTTTTCATACCTCATCATACCTCATATTTTATATTTTCGTTTTCAAAGTCCAAATTGTTGATCGGAACCATTCAATAAAATATTTATACTAAAATATGCATGGAGATGAAATTTTATATTTTTTGGAATTTGTTTGCTATTTTTTAAGATAGGTACAAAATCACTGTTTTTGAACCGTTGAAAAAACATTGATTTTCCACCCATCTTAAAAAATAGCAAAAATATTTCAAAAAATATAAAATTTCATCCCTAATCATATTTTAGTATGGATATCATGTTGAACGGTTCGGATCAACAATCTAGACTTTGAATATGAAGAAAATGAAGATATAAAATATGAGGTATGTGAGGTATAAAAAAAATGAGGCATTGGAACCCTCCTCTATATATATATAGAGAGAGAGAGAGAGAGAATGGCTAAGCTCAAATCGTTTGTTCCTAGGCTTAGGATCAAACGATTCGGTTCTCTAATTTCCAAAGTTCAAACGGTCAATCCAAACTGTTAGATGTTTAATCTATATTATAATGTGCTTGGAGACAAAATTTTATATTTTTTGAAATTTTTTTACTATTTATTAAGATGGTTTGAAAGTTGTTGTCTTTTTTATGATGCAGAATTTTAATAAAAACAACAACTTTCAAACCATCTTAATAAATAGTAAAAAAATTTCAAAAAATATAATATTTTGTCTCCAAGTACATTTTAATATAGATTAAACATCTAACGGTTTGGATTGACCGTTTGAACTTTGGAAATTAGAGAACCGAATCATTTGTTCCTGAGTCCAGGAACAAACGATTTGAGCTTAGCCATTCTCTCTCTCTATATATATTTGAGGAGGGTTCAAATGCCTCCATTTTTTGTGCCTCCACCATGCCTCCGTTTTTAAAACGTTAATAAATCAAAATTTAAATTATAAACTTCAAAATAAAACCATTAGATGTGATCTATGCCATTTTATCTATGTGCTCAAATTTTTTTTATCACATTTCGGTTTTCTTTTTATATGAATCAATTAGTTGAAAAATCAACATCTAGAAATTGTCCACATTAGTACATTTTTACAAGCTCTTGATGATAACTAAAACAAAGTTGAAATATCATAATTTTTTATAAGTGCATAGATAAAATGATGTAAATCACATCCAATGTTTTTATTTTGACTTTTAAGTTTAAAATTTTGAGTTATTAAAGTTTTAAAAAATAAAGGCATGATGGAGGCATTTGAACCCTCCTCTCTCTCTCTATATATATAAATATATATTTTATCAAATTCAGCTTCCGTTATAATAAATTTATGATTCCGTCCAGTATATAGTACCTTCTTAGTTCTTATATTGATCATGGAAAGTAACTTTGATTAAATAAACAAGTGAGAACTAGCTATAATTTATATACACAAAGAATGATTTAAAATAAAATAAAGCAAGTTGTGTAGTACAACATGTAATCGATTCTTAGTTACCTTTGTTTCAAACAAAAGTTCTCTAAGTGCTTCAATTCAGTGCCTTCTTAATTGGACCACTACTGAAATAATCATGATTCCTAATTTCAATTAGTTAATAATATATTTTAAACCAACGAAACATATCAGGAAATCAATCTTCTTACATTATACATACACACACACACACACACACACACACACACACACGGGCGAAATAGAAACAACCATTGATTTGCTGAAGAATGCAACATGTGACAGAAAAAAATAAGAACAACTTTTTGTAAATTTATTGACTAGACTAGATATATGTGACATAGCATCTAATAAGTATTGTCTTGTACGCAATTTTTTTGTAAACTAAACTTACAAGAATATTCTACGTACGTACTAGCTAGGCTACTCTTTCGAACAATCTATCTTAAAAATTTCAGCATATATCTGCTTCATATGGAGTACGGATCTCCTGCATTATTGTTTCATCGTTTGAGTTTGAGTTTAAATCTTTACCATATATCAGAATTTGGGTCAATCCGATTCAAACATCTAGTATACCCGGTTCCTTTAATTAAACTTTGTGCCAATAAATAACAAATTACAAACGGATCAGATTCAAACACAAACGTACTGTGAGGTTATAATTAAGTAATATGAATTCATGCTTCATGCACGGGCATTTTTTTTTTTAAAAAAAAAAATAGTGATTTTAAATACTTATGGAATTTTGAAATATGTCAAAATAATTCAGCCTAAAACTGCAAATTTTTTTCAGTTTGAGAATTCCCAAACCACAGGAAAAAAAAATTGTCGTTTTGAAACCCAAATCCACAAATTTTTTTTACGGTTTTAAGTTTTCTTTAATTAAAAAAATGTTATAATTTATTTATTTTTTGCATTGAAATATTATAAATATTTTATATATTACTATGAAAATAAATGAAATACTATATAATTTGATTTATTAGAAAACTGCGACAAATAATCCGGATCAATATTTTTCAGGCCAAATTTTTTGCAGCTGTAAGAAAAATTAAAGTATTTCTTTGTGTTATTGAAAAAAAATAAAAATATTTTGAATCTGAGTTATTGATCTCGATTCAAAAGTGACTTCTAGATAAATATATAATATTGTGATCCTTCTATTTTTGAAAAAAAAACTCTGACATTCTCTCACAAAGGGATACTTAAAAAAATTGTTTTTTTTTCAAAAATAGAAGTATCCTAATAATTTGTGTTTATCTATAAGTGACTTTTGAACCGAGATCAATAACTCAGATTCAAAACAAAAAAATTCCCAATAACACACAAAGAAATATTTTAATTTCTCTTATGGCTGCAAAAAAACCGGTCTGAAAATTGTTGATCCGGATTATTTGTCGCGATATTTCTAATAAATCAAATTATACAATATTCCATATATTTTCAAAGAAATATATAAAATATTTATAATATTTCAATACAAAAAATAAATATTATAACATTTTCTATTTACTTTAAAAAAATTAGAACTGCATTTTTATGTGCGGTTTTGAGATGCCTAAAACTGTGGAATAATTTTGCTGTAATTCGGCCTAAAACTGTGAAATAAATCTGTGGTTTGGGCAGTTTTTGAAATCTTGTCAAATATAGTGTAGATTTTCAAATTTAATATTTGAGTCAAATAACTATTTTTCTTATATTTAAACTCACTTATGCTCATAAAATTATCTCAATTACTTTAATCAATTAATTCTACTTATCTATACTTTTAAACACTCTATTATCTTATTTTTCATCTTGTTTCACGATCATATCCGCTTTCGTCCGATAATCGTCTCATTCTGATAAGATAGAAATAAAAACTCTGGATGGACTGCATAGAGTCAATTACAACTTTGTCAAAAATTGTACCTAAATTTTCATACGAAGATGATGTTAATATGGACTCTGTGTATTTTATATGGATGTAAAGTATGTATATATGTACTTTATAAACCACTTCAGCGTATCTTCAATATTATATTTGCAATGATTTTCTTTTTCTGTCTGACGACTTCATTGAAATTCAAAATAATTTTAGTGACGAGAGTTTAACTTTGCGGCAGATGACTCTGTGGTGGGTCAGTCCGTGTTTACCTCATGTGGCGGGTTATTTTTGGTCTTGCTTTTTCATGGCAACTCAATCCTTTGGTAAGGTGGCGATCGAATTATATATACTGATCAATGGAAGACGACATTTTCTTTCCAATTTTCTGGTCTATATTTATATATTTTTTTGGTTTTGTTATGTGGCATTTTAGCTGTGTGTTTTCAATTTCTCTCTACGTAAAATCTCTGCACTTTTTTTTTCTTAAATGAAATTAAGTAGATAAACCTCAAAACGAAGAAATTTTAAATAAAAAAAAATCAGCATTTTGATACCAATAAAGTAATCCGAAAATTTAATATTATATATATATATAGAGAGAGAGAGAGCATGATTAATTTGCTGTCGGTAGCACTTTAACCAAAGTGTTTATGGAGTCATATCTTACTATTTGATGTTCAAATGACAAATCCAAATCATTAGATGTTCAATCTATATTAAAATCTGCTTGGAGACCAAATTTTACATTTTTTGAATTTTTTTTACTATTTATTAAGCTGGTTTGAAAACCGCTGTTTTTAATGCTGGAACCATTTAATAAAAACAACAGTTTTCAAACCAGCTTAATAAATAGTAAAAAAATTCTAAAAAATATAAAATTTGGTCTCCAAGCAGATTTTAATATAGATTGAACATCTAACGGTTTGGATTTGTCGTTTGAACATCAAATACTAAAATATGGTCCCGTAAGCACTTCTTCGAAGTGCTGCCGGCAGCAAATTAGCCATGCTTTATATATATATATATATAGAGTAAGGCTGGGGTGCTATGGATAGCATAGAGGCATCTATGCTATGGTTCAATATTCAAGTTTTCAAAATCCAAACTGTCGATCCGAACCGTTCATTTTATTCTCCATATTAATATCTGCTTGGAGACCAAATTTTATAATTTTCTGAATTTTTTTACTATTTATTAAGCCACTTTGAAAATCGCTAATCCAACGGTTTTACTGTTTTGTGCAGCCACCGTTGGATCAACAATTTTGTAAAATACTTAATAAATAGTAATAAATTTCAGAAAAATGTAAAATTTGGTCTCCAAGCAGATATTAATATGGAGAAGAAGATGAACGGTTTGGATCGACCGTTTGGATTTTAAAAACTTGAATATTGAGCCGTAGCATAGAGGCCTCTATGCTATCCATAGCACCCCAGCCTTACTAATATATATATATAAAGAGAGAGAGAGAGATGAGCTATGGTGAGTTGCGAAGTAAAACACGTTTCTACTTCACGCCGTATTTTTATTTTGAAAGTCCAAATAACCGATTCGAACCGTTAGATGTTTAATCCATATTGAAATGTGCTTGGAGACCAAATTTTACATTTTTTAGAATTTTTTTACTATTTATTAGCTATTTTTTAAAATTGTTATTTTACTATGAACAGTAAAATTTTCTGGACTATCAGATTAGCAAATTTCAAAATTGCTTAATAATAGTAAAAAAATTTCAAAAAAATGTAAAATTTGGTCTCCAAGCACATTTCAATACGGAGAACAAGATGAACAGTTTGGATCGACGTTTTGAAGTTTAAAATCGTAAAATATGAGCATGAAGTAAAATAGTCGTTTTACTTCGCAACTCACCATATCCCATATATATATATAGATTCTTATATTTTCTACCCTTTTTTTAGAATTAAACAATTAATTTCACAAGGACCATGAATAGTAAGAATTAAATTTTGTTTATTTTATCATCAGCATGAATTTTAAATATCAATAATAGTTTGTTTTATCCAAAGAAAAAGAAAAGAGTTTGCAAGCGACACAAGTGACACGCTAAGTTTTGGAAGTTTTTGTGGTATGCGTGTAAAATTTTCCAAAACTGGATAGAAACACAGGAGAAAATATATGGGGCCCAGGGGTCTGAAAGAGAGGAAAGAAAAAAAATAGTAAGCAGTGGTTAAAGGCTTAAAGCCAACATTTTATTTGCAAAGGAATGAAAAAAAAAAAACAATAAAAAAACGTAGCTTTCTCCATGCCCCTCATATAATTCCCACTCATTGTATTTTCTTCTCTCAAAGCTTCTCTTTCTCTACTCCTTATCTCTGTCTCTCTCTGACTCTCTCTCTCTCTTTCATATATGCAGCTAGCGTATATTATTTGTGTGTTCATGAGATTTAATTTCCATCTTCAAAGCCTTAAAATTTGAATCGTTTGTTTGTCCCCTAAATAGTTGGTTGTCTGACTCTCTGACTCTCTGACTCTCTCTCTCTCTTTCTCTCTCACCAACCATTAATTTAATTCATGAGTCTCCCTCTCTAGTCTCTCTAGTCTCTCTAGTCCGATCGGTCTTTCACCAATACCTCCTCCTCCACTTGTCTCCTCTCCTTGATCCACTTCATCTCTCTTTCAGAGCTAGATTTGAACTGGCTACCCTACCAAATTAACAGACACACATCTCTCTCTCTCTCTCTCTCTCTCTCTCTCTCTCTCTCTCTCTAAAACATCGCTAGCTAGCTCCTCCTGTGAGCCCTACAAGGCTACAACCCCACCTTCACTTCACTGTGTGTGTGTGTTGTGTTCATCCCCTCTTTCCCCTTACTTACCTTCTTCTCAAGTCTCAAGTCTCAAGTCTCAACCCCCCATACCCCACACACTCACACACTACAATCTCCCCTTGCCCCTTGCCCCTTGCCCCTTGCCATGGTATATAACCCTACAAACATAAATTAAGGTTCCATCCATGGACACTGGTGACCCCACTGGAGGAAGCGGAGGTGCTCCTCGCCGGCCAAACTTCCCGTTACAACTTCTAGAGAAGAAGGAAATCTCTCCCTCTCCTTCCCCTTCCACCTCCCCTGCCATCACCCCTACAGACACTGGAAACAACGTGCTACAGCTGCAGAGAAAGCCCGCCCCCAAACGGACCTCCACTAAGGATCGCCATACCAAGGTTGATGGGCGCGGGCGCCGCATCCGCATGCCCGCCTTGTGCGCTGCTCGGGTCTTCCAATTGACACGTGAACTCGGGCACAAGACTGATGGGGAGACGATTGAGTGGTTGCTGCAACAAGCCGAACCTGCTGTGATTGCTGCAACTGGCACTGGTACCATACCGGCAAACTTTACTTCACTAAATATCTCTCTGCGAAGTTCGGGTTCATCTCTTTCAGCACCAGCGCACCATTTTCGTCTCCCACCGGCACCTCCTCCTCGATTCCGGACTGAGTGGGACCGAGTTATAGGCATGAATTTTGCACAAGAGGGGCCATCTTCTTCATCATCATCTTCTTCGCCTTTGTTATTAAACTTCCACTCTTCAAGTAGCGTTGGTATAGAAGCGCAACAACAGTCAGCAGATGAAGAGATGGTAAATGCAAGAAAGCGGCGATGGGAGCAAGAGTTGCAACAGCAACAGCAGCAGCAACAGCAACAGCAACAGCAGCAGCAGCAACAGCAACAACAGCAGCAGCTTCAACAACAAATGGCTGGATATACGCAAAGCCAAATGCCTGGTACAGTATGGATGGTGCCAAACCCTAACAATCAAGGTGTAAGTGTTGCGTCAGGCGGAGGAGCCGAGTCTATCTGGACATTCCCGCAAATGAGCGGAGCTGCGGCTATGTATAGAGGTAATGTGCCGGGCGGATTGCATTTCATGAACTTCCCGACTCCCATGGCTCTATTACCAGGTCAGCAACTAGGGCTCGGGTCAAGCGGCAGTGCTGGTGGGGCTGGTGGGGCTGGTGGTTCGGGAGAAGGTCATATGGGTATTCTTGCAGCATTAAATTCATACCGACCACAAACTGGTACTGATGCGGGTCAAGGAGGATCACATCAACAACATTCGACTGGAGGCGGTGGTGGAGGAGACCGGCATGATAGCATGAGCACCAGTGATACATAGGTTATGGATTTATAATTAATTATTAGGTTTTGCATAAGATATCCGTGGCTTCATGCATTCTTTCTTTTGTGTGAGCGTGTGTTTCTATCTTGTTTTGCTTAATTTCCTTCTTATTTCTTTCGTCCTCATTTATTTTTCTTTTATGAAAATTTCGGCATTCCTTGATCTTGATGGGCATGATATCGGGAGTATATATATATTTTTTGGGTGCTTTGTCAAGTTGGTATTATGGGTTGATTGAGAGACATTATTAGTTCAAATTGTTCCATTCTATTTATTAGTGAAGAGTAGACTGATCGATCTGGTAGTAGTGGTAGTACCAGTTTTAGTGATCATTAATTTAGGGTTTTCAGAGAGAATTTTCCTAGATGTTTTTGTAGCTATTACTAATGTTCTTAATTATAAATCAAATTGAGATCAGAGAGCATTTTCTATATAATCAGCACATGAATTAATTATGAAATGAAATGGTGTTATCATTCTTTGGTTGGCTAGCTGTAATACGAAATTCCTTTTCTCCTTTTGGTATCAATGGGTAGGCTGCCAGACTAATACTTCCTTTTGGAATGTTGACATTTAATCCGCCTTTCATGCCAACAATCCTTCTAGATATATATATATATATATATATATATATATATATATATATAAGCAGAGATCCAGGGGTTTAATTAAGTAAACAGATGCATGATTAATTAATAATAATGCATTTGGTTAAGAAAAAACATGCATGATGAATAATTAATTTAGGGAAGAATCTAGAAGTAACGACAAAGATAAGTACCAAAACAATTCAACTGACAGACAGAAGTCTCTGGTTTGTATTATAACTTTGCAACTTCTCATGTGTCTCTCCTTTCTTTTATTCTTTCTTATTTGTTAAATTAAACCCATATATAATGCAGCCATCGGATCAATGATATTTCCTCGGATATAAATTAATGCATCCGTAACTTTTCCTCCTATAATTAAACCACATATATATAGGACACCAGTCTTTACACATTTCTTACCTGTCAGACAAACTCATACAGCCACATTTTATAATTAATTCCAGAGGGGAAGAAGCTATGATCCCCTCCATTTTTCAAAAAGTGGAGACTTTCCTTGCACTCAACATATGTAAATCCTCTGTGTGTGTGTGTGTGTTTATATATATATATCTTGTCAATAAGCAAAAAATATATGTTTCTCTTCAACATATTAATTTAATGGACTTGTTCATGATTTTGTAAATAAAATTTTATTTCGACATGATTATTTATATGGATATGTCGTATAATTGGCATATTACTATTTTCCTTTTAAATTCAATATTTATGATAACATACTTACATTTAAAAAATTACAAGCATTTTGACATATATCTTCGATGTCTCAAATTTCTTGGTATCACATGAAATAATATATGAATCATAAGGCTAGCACAAATGATGATGGATTTTGCATTTCTACATAGAGATGCATATATATTCAATTCTCGCAAGACACATGTAAAAGATAATGTCACACTAGAGCATATATATGAGAGCCGCCCTTGTTTCAAAAATAAATATGTTGGTAAAATTTGCTTTTATTAATTTCCTGTTGGTAAATTTAGTTAATTATCCCATTTTTTAATTATTATAGAATAACTGGACGGAATTCGCTGATAATGACTTTTTGTTAAAATCAATCTGTATAATATTTCTGACCAATAATCAACTCAAAAGTTATTACGCGTCAAAAATAAATTTATTAATTGCTAGTGTGTGTGTGTGTATATATATATATAAACAAACCTTAAATTTGAGGTAGAAAGAATATAATTTTTGTTGCGGGGTATATTGATAGCCCTACAAGTACAAAAATGGGCTATAGCCTATCCGACCAGCTTTATCGTTCGGTGTTTACATCACGATCGAGCTGTTAATTAAATATTTAAAATCATCCGATAAACGAATGCTCAAATTAATTGTTCAATATTGAATTTTTTGTACAAATGTGATCAAAATTATCATGTTAATCAATTATCAATGATCCTGACTACAATTAATATTAGCAAGCAAATATCTTTACAGAATTTGTATATATATAAAATATATCTGAACACCAATCATTTAATATATCAGTGCCCCTGTAGTCATGTACGTACTGTTACAATAATTAATATATAGTTTTGTATATTTTGTGCAATTGTGGTGAGATGAAATGGATGGGAGAGGAATGGAGAGGAGAATTGAATATTGATAGTAAACATAAATAATTAATTAATTAAATACTTAAAATACCAAAAGGAGAGAGTGGGCAATCAGGGCTGAGCTGCACCAGGGTTGCCCTTAATGAATAGAGAGAGAGAGAGAGAGAGACAGACAGATTGATCAGAATCCTACTACTATAGTTGAGTGATGTGGGGCCCAGAAGACAGAGTGGGATGTGAAGCACGGCAAGAGATTAGAGAAGAGAAAAAAGAAGAGGCCAAACAAGTATAATACCATGCTGGACCTGTCGGTTGTTCTCTTCCAAATTAGAGCTGTCACATGTACACCTTCACACATTCATAAGTTCATATATTAATTCAATTTAAATTGCTTCTCTTTTCTGGCATTTGCATTATTATTATTATTATTATTAGAGTAAAGATGTTGTCCCCTTGAATCTGTTCTCCTAACAACCTTCCTTTTTTGTTCTTCCACGTGGTCAAAATTCACTATTTTCAACCTTCCTTTTTTGTCCCCCTAACAACCTTTCTTTTTAGTCCCAATCTGAACAGGTGTGAATATTATTAGTGTCAGATGTTAATATTGTTAGTGTCATATGTGAATACTTCATTAGTTAGATATGAATAGTTATATATATGAATATTTCATTTGTTAGATATTGAATACTTCATTAGTTATATATGAATACTTCGTAATCGTCAGTATGAATACTTTTTGGAAGAGATAGGGGTGAGAGAGATGAATCTAACTTTGAATTTTGAATTGTATAAATTATTTTAAACATGTATGAATACTTTGTAATCGTCAGAATGAATACTTCATTTGTTTAGATATGAATACTTCTTTATTTAGATATGAATAATATATAGATTCGCTGTAGTGGTCCCCAATCTTGGTAAATGTCGCTTTCAAACGATTGTGGTCCACAATTCAGGCTGTCACAAGACGTCAGCGGTCCCCCTGGTTGTTACTGGTCCCCTCCAACTTGTGTTTACATATGACGAATGGTTCTAATAATAAGTATGAATACTACAAATTCGTAGGTATGAATACTATACGTTTTGACTATTAATAAAATAGCATTAATCTTGCTCTTTGGTGATAGTTAGCACATTTTAACTTTTTTTTTTGTCTTTTAGTGCGGGGGACAGATAGGGGACTGAAGTAGGGGGACTGTTAGTTGATCCCTTATTATTATTCCCATCACCACTCTTAATTATCCTGTTTGCCTTTTTTATCTCTCCTCTTAATTAAGGCTCAGGTAAAATATATATGTGCATTGCCTAATTAATACATATATCACAAAGTATATTTGCTTGATAAATTTTACAAGCCTTTATATATAATTTACTACCTAGAATTAACATCCATCCATTGGAGCAGTGTCATAATTCTACTGATTTATTTATTAATTAATAGTGTGTGATCGAGAATTAAAAGATTGAGACCTAATTTGTAGGATGTTGAGTCCAATTCAGGTTAATTATTGAATCTCCTGCTCCTGGTATTATATATTTCGACTAAAACACAAAAATTAAACATCTATATAAATAAGAACGTTGTCACCTATATCTTTTAAAAGCATTAGCTAGCTAGTGACGTTCACCAATAGTTAACGATAACGTTCCAATTAATAAATATATTGAAGTTTCTTAGTATAATTGTTTAAGCAGCATGCGTAGTATATAATATATCATACGTATGCTCTGTTGTTTATGAAGCACGAGTTCAAAACATTGTATACAATATACTACTCTACATGCATGCATGTTTCTGGATATGTTCTTTTAAACCAAAAGGCAATAAATAACTAGTTTGTTTTTTTAATTATCTGCTGACATTTCTTGCGTTCTTTGAATTCGCTCTGGATTTATATTACAGGTAGACACGTAGAATAAATAAATTATTTATATCAGATCGGACGCCATCAGGTACTGTAGCCAATTAATGAGCAGAGTTTAATTAATTTGACTATTCCATATTCCATCCAAGTTGAATGACATTAAAGAGATATCGATCGAGTACACAACCTATATATATATATATATATGCTTGGTCCACCTCTATATCCATCTCTATAAAAGAGATAAACTACAATGCTTTGTAAATTTAAGTAGTTGTTTTAATTTGTATTCATATCTCAAGCTAGTTTTAAAGTTTAAACAGTCAATTCAAACTTCTTAATTAATATGTTCTTTATATTCAAATGTGTTTGGAGACCAAATTTTATATTTTTTGAAATTATTTTACATTTCAATATAAAGATCAAATATGTTGAGAAGTTCGGATTAACTATTTAAACTTTAAAATTAAAGATATAAGCACAAATTAAAATATCCACTTTAATTTGCAAAGCATAGTAGCCTCTCTCTCTATCTATATATATATATATATAATGTGTGATGATGCATAAATACACTGCATGATACTTTCTGATGATGACTATACAGAGATATTAAATACAATAAATAAACCAATCATTGATAGCAACATTATTACTAGCTTATTTATGACACACTTTACAAAATATTTGCTAGTTGATGAAGTTGCCTTAAGTTCAACTCCTTTAATTTCTATGTATTCTGTCTCTCACTTCTTACTTCTTATACTAGAACTTAGAAATAAATATACACTTTTTGCAGAAATCTTTTCCAGCATTTGCAATATAAGAAATCAGTGTCAGTTAACTAGCTGAAATATTGACTTGACTTATACCCAAAGACTATCTATGTAGTAGCAAGAGATCAGGTAAAAATAGAATCTTTATCTTTTAGTGCATGTTTTTTTCTAACCTCGATCAGATGACCAGCTTTGTAAGTAAGAGAGAGAAAGAGAGAAAGAGAGAAAGAGAGAGAGAGAGAGGGGGGCGAACAAGAGATCCTTTTGGCAGTGCATGCTTATAATTCTTTTGTGTGCATTCTTTTTCAGAAAGTTTTTATGTATCAGCTTTCATCACCTGATATCTGCATTGACATCTAGCTTTTTTTTGTTTTGTTTTTCACTTTTCACCTTTTATTCTGATTTCATCTCCAGACCGTTGCAATATTATTCTACCTTCTTATTTTTCCTTGATGGAATGATCAATGATGTGATCGATTCTAATATGCCTATCATGGATATCATCATGGAAATATTAAATACTGCAACCATATATTATTTGCGTACTGTCTTCATAACTGTGACACTTCATATATATAAATATATATATATATATATATAGTAATCAAGAGCTTCCATACAAATATAATCATATTCTATTCTAACTTGGTATATAAATAATATAGGCCTTTACTTTTAAATAATTTTTTAAGCCAGCAAAAGTATGAAGGCCCATGTGAAACGATTGTTTGACTTTGACCATTGTTTCATCATCATCTGATGCACTGTCAGATTATTTTTCTACAAACAACAGTATTAAAAAAATATATATATGAAGATATATTCTGTAAATACTACGTCCCTGAAAATATATTTTGAAAAATTCTTGTTGTTTTTTCTTCCATTAATGGAACATTACAAAAACAATTAAAGAGAAAAAAAAAATATCATCCGGATTAGTTGAAGCACTTGAGTGTTTGTGGAAAGCATTACTAAAATACAATGCTCAAGTAGTAGTTTTAGTAGCTCACAGTCATAATAACAGGTGGACCTAGCAAATAAACTAGATACATACAATTAGTCTTAATTAATTTATGTGATGATAATACACAATGCCCCCCCACCCCCTAAACCTCTTGAAAAAAACGCACCATCAACACCTTACCACCACCACAACAACAACAAAAATTATATGTATGACTAGGGGTGTTCCGGTTTAGTCAATTTTGAACCGAACCGGATTAGCTTGAACAAAACAGTTCAGTTTTTTCAGTTTAATGGTTCTATTTGATTTGTTTTTTAAAATCTAATTATAACTTTGGTTCGGTTCGGTTTAAGAATTTTCAAAAAAAAAAAAAAAAACGAACCTACCGAACTTTTATATATTAAGAATTTGGTCCAAATTGGCCCGGTTTATTTCTTAATCAATTGCTTTAAATACTTCAATTTATTTCTTAATATTCCGGTCTATTTCTTAATATATTTCGGTTTATTCAATTGCTTTAAATAAAAAATTAATATATTTTAGTTTGAACCGAACAAACCGAAATAAAACCTTAGTTCGGTTCAGTTTGGTTCGGTTCTATTTTTAAAACCGAATTATAACTTTGGTTTTCCTAGTTCAGTTGGATTTCAATTGAACCGAACCAATGAACACGTACCCCTTCAGTATGATCATTTTTGTAATTTTGGGGGTGATTTTGATATTTTATCAAATTTTTTATTTATTAAAAGGGTCGAAGCCCATTTTTATTGAAGAAAATAATTAACTTACAACCTACATTATGAGTTCTATGTATGTAGTATATAACTAAGCCAAAACAAGTATTTAAGTATATAACTAAGCCACTCTATGGGGCTGAGGAAGGTAAAATTAAGTAACTAGAAAATTTGGCATGAAAGGAAGTGACATTCTGATGGAGACATCTAATCTTCATACAGAACAACTGATTTCCTAGCTAGATCGATCTGCATCCAATGTGGAGGAGCCGACTGCATCATCTGGATTGGAAGAACAGATCATATTAATTAATTTTATGAGAAGTGATGCCTTGTAAGTTTGGGCCCACAATAAACGGATAATTTGGCCCATAACTCAAAATCATGTGTCGCGGTTCGCTTATAGGTTCAATATTGTCAGTTGCATTGGAATTGTCTATTTCTTCTACGGCCCAATTATATTTTATTAGTAGCTGAAAAAATGAAACATGCTGCATGCACCAATGTTATTCTAATATTACAATTTATGTCATTATGGCTAAATTTATTTAGAGGTAACTCGTTATTCAGCAGTCATTGCTGATGGAGTGATGGTTTATTTATAAAAGATTATTTTTGTCTCCTCAGTTATTCAAATATACTCGGAATGCCCGATCTGCGTAAAACCTTTGCATTACTCACGAGAGAGAAAACAATAAATTTTATAAACATTTCTCTAGTTAAACAACTAATTAACTCACTGATTCAACTGGTTAAGCCTTTAGCAACGACCGATAATCTCTTCGCAGACTGTTGAATAATTCCGCAATCATGTATAAATAAATCTTGGATCTACGGCGTGTATGAAGTAGAGGCTATTTTGATAAATTTGGATAGGTTCTTGAGAGTTTTAATTTTCTCCTCTCCTTCTTTTTTGAAGCACACCCTAAAGAAAAAAAAAAATTAATACTATCAACACAAATAAACATACAATATTATACAATTTCAAGTTTTATTCCCGCTTAACTATTCATACCACAATGTAAAGATTGTAACTATTGTCATTAACAAATACAAACTTAAATTTTTAAACAAAATATAAAAACATTTATGATGCAAATAAGTTCTCTTAACGTTGAATTTAACTTTGGAGATAAATTTAGTTTCTTCATTTTTTTTAATAATATAAATTCTAAGAATCAACATTAAAAAACAAATTATAAGATTAAGGCACGATTTATATTATATTTTAACACACATAAAATTTACGAGATTTCAGTTTCGTACTAATTAACATCATGAACTTGTATTGATTCATAATTTTTTTAATTAATTTTGTCAAGTTATTAACAAAACATTGCAACATCTTAGACTCCTCGTCAACTCTGCAACAGTCTCGAGGATATCGTCTTGGCGATATCTAAGGTGACTAAAAATTGTAGTTTTGAGAGTTGATTACTTTGCTCAATCTTCGGCCTTTCGCTGTCCGCTCTTCCCTCCTCCTTCTGTTTCAGTTGTGTCGTCTCTCTTCTCGTTCGAGTGAAGTGTTTTCCTTTAGAGAATATGGTCACCGCTCCTTGCTCCGCCTCGTCTATTTGAGCATGTGCTTCCACCTTGCCTAACAGATATGGTCACTACTCTTCATTCCTTTCAACTCTCCGAGTTCGGATGGAGGTGTTGTGAATTCACTTTACCTCTTTTCTAGCCTGTACAATAGTTATATATAAATAAGGTATGCATTTTATGGTTAATGACGATGATGATGTTGCATTACTGTTGTCTCCTTCTTCTCCTCTCTTGCCTCTTCTCCTCCTTTATTCCTATCTCCTTTCTTTGTGTTTTCTGCTAAATAATTCAAGCACAAATCTCGTCTGAGCATGAAAGCTCGTCTGGATACCCCTGTTTTGTCTCGATTACAACATTACTGTTTTGTGCTAACGACAAAAAATTATGCAGGCTCACAACCAGAGACGAAGCCAGAAATTTATCGTTAGGGGGTCAATATTAGCAAGCTTTTAAATTGGAGAAGAAAATATAATATGGGGGTCAACAGTGAATGCAATTAGTAAATTTATGGGGGTCAATCATGGTTGAAACTACGATATTTTTCTAAAATTTATAAAATAGCATGTTAAAACACAACTATTTGAAATATAAATGGGGGTCAATTGACCCCCATTCATCTCAACTAAATCTTGCCTCTGCTCACAACCTACCAATCCGAGCACGAGCACAGAAAATCCTGCAAACTCAATATCTAATGATTTGAGCGCATAAACTTTTAGTTCTACTTTTTTTTTCTTATTTTTTTTATCTACTATTGTAAAGGAATTTCAATTGTAATATTTAATGTAGTGGTACAGATGCTCTATGTCCTGATACAAAACTATATGTAATTAGTTTGTCATAATTAATGAAAAAACTTATTGGATTTTAAATAATAATAAAAAATTTAAGAATATCATCAATATTTATATAAAAACCAAAAAATAATATATATATCACATTCGATAACTTTTTTTCTTACGAATTGAATTTTTAAAATTTTGTTGATAAAATAAAATAAAATAACACGAAGACATCTGAACTCAGCAATCAACATTTCAATTTCTATTAAATAAATACATGTTGGTACTTTGCAGTAGAACTGGAGTGCGTATCCTCTGAGATATCTCAACTTTTGCATGACCGACGTGTCCGGTACCTATTCGGGGGTGATGTAGGGGGTTAGTGTCATCTGGACTTTGAGATTCGTGCAAAACGTCTTTAAACGGTTAGAATTTTCAATAAAGTCATGCAAAGTTTGAGATATCTCAGAGGATATGAATTCGTAGGAACCGTATGTAACAAAACAAAATGTAGAGATCCCATGGGACGATTGTAGGTACAGGCGCATATAGCGAGCTGATTTATATCACGATACAAATGGATCAGTAGTTCAAGATTTTGGTGGGTCCCGATATCATTGACCCGCCGTTTTCTTGGTTGGTATAGCTCCGACAGAACCAACTGATCTAATAACAAGAAAACACGAGTCGGGGACCTCGTGGCAGTATTAGGTGTCACCTTGTACGAATCTTCGCTAATAGGTGAGTTCGGTTAATCTTGGAACCGTCCGATCAGAATCCGGGTCAATCCGGTCCGCGTCTGTTAAAGATGAGATCTCTTCACAAATTGTACTTGTATATATAATGAATGGACTGGATCCAAAATCTAAAAATGAGGTACCTTGGGGGATATGAATACCGGATATGTGAAGTTGAGCTTGGAACCTAGAAGCTTCTCAGATGCAGATTCGATTCCATATCATCTAAGGTAACACAATATTTCTTCTCAGATGAGGACTTGCCCGAGATGAAAATGCACGGACCCTTAAAATTCTTGCGGATTCTGATCGGACAGTTCAGATCTAAACATAAATATTATGTTACCTCAGAGAATGCTCATAGAATCTCATTCTGTGTTCACTCCTCCTCTCCTCTCCTTCACAGTTTACGATACTTTTCCAGTTCGTGCTACTCTTACTTCCATATAAAAAAAAAAAAAAAAAAGAAAGAAAGAAAGCAAAACCTAAACAAGAAAGGTCGAGCCAAAAAAGAAAAGGGAAAGTGTGGAAAAGGAGGGTTGCTCTTCTTTTGTACCAAACGGCGCTTATTTTCTCGCGTGTTTTCTAAGAAAAATTATTTTGGATCGAAGAGTTCAGATTTCAATTGGAGAGTTCAGTTTCAAAACAAGGGTTTCAATTAGAGGTTGAGAAGAAGGAAATAGAGGGAGAGAGATGGGATCTGGTTCTTTCTTGAAAGTAATTGCCAAAAACTTTGATGTTCTCGCTGGGTATGCTGCTCAACTTCTCGTTTTTTTTTTTTTTTTTTCTAAATTAATTTCTCTCTCTCTTTTGTTGTTTATAAGTTGTAAGTAGATGTAGAGTTTTGTTAGATTTTATTATCAGTTAGTTATTTTTTTCAACTTTTGGTGGCACAAAATCTAAGCATGGAAATTTAATATTTATAAATAATGCTGCTAGTTTTTGTCTGTATTTTTTTCTAATTTTAAATAACTGCTTTGGTTTAATTTCAACTGGCTTCTAGCTGCTATCCCAATTAAAGGGCTTTAATATTGTTTAATTTTTATTTGCTTGTAAAATACCTCTAGTCATCAATTAATCTCTTCCCATGCAAAATCGAACTTTACCTTAAATTTGCCTTTCTTTCAATTTCAGGCCCGTCGTCTCACTTGTTTACCCACTGTGAGTAACCCAAATTTCATTATTTTAAAATCTAACCCTTCACCTTTTCTTTCCTTTTTTTAATTGACAATTTTGGTACTTTTTTTGACAGGTATGCATCGGTGAGGGCCATAGAAACAAAATCACCTGTTGATGACCAACAATGGCTAACTTATTGGGTTCTATACTCATTTATTACACTTTTTGAGCTCACTTTTGCTGGCATTTTAGACTGGTAAATCATGGTTCAATTACTTTTTATCTGACATTATTATAATCCCCAGCATGTATAACTGTTAAATCATGCAAAAAAATTCATATTTGCAACCATCCCTCAGTATTTCCTGGATGATTTGAACCATTAGGGCTGACAATTTGATTGAACAAATATGATGATGGGTCTTCTAATTTGACAGTTTCCAGAGGCAAATGGGTAATTTCTCTACTTCTGATACTTACACAGTGACATCTATGTATATGCTTGTGTAATCATTAGGAGTAGAGAAATTAACCATTTGCCATCGGAAACCGACCAATTTGAAGACTGACATTTTGTTGAAGCATGCTACATATTTTTTCTTTTTTTATTTAAAGGGTAAAATGGATATTTTAAGATTTAAAATGAGTTTTAAAAGAAAAAACAATAAATGGGCAAATTTGTGAGTTTTTGAACTTTAGAAGGGTAAATATGATGTTATAAACTTTTGGGGGGGGGGGGGGGGGGGCGGGGGGAATTTGTAATTTTGAAGTTTTCGAGGGGTATACATGAAATTGCCCCTTGTATTTTAGTATAATTAGTACACTGATGGTTGCGCATTTTAACTGTTGTAGGCTTCCGTTTTGGCCATATGCAAAGCTATTCTTCAATTGTTGGTTGGTTCTGCCTCAATTTAACGGGGCGGCTTATGTGTACCAGCATTTTGTGAGGCCGGTTTTTGTCAACCAACAAACTATCAACATATGGTATGTTCCTAAAAAGAAAGATAATTTCGGCAAATCTGAAGATGTTTTACAAGCAGCTGAGCGGTACATCGAACAGAATGGCACTGAGGCTTTTGAAAGACTCATAAGCAAGGTTTTTTTGTTCACATCTTCCTAATATTTAAATAAGGGTTTTGCATACGTTTTTGATATATTTTGGCGGATGTTGTTCAGAATCTGTGTTTCGCATCAAAGTAGAATTAGTTTAAATTCCATAATGCATTTGCTCTACAATGAAGTACAAGAATCAGGGTGATTGTGATAGAATTTGCATCCCCTGAGATATCTCAAACATTGAGTTGATCTGTGGATAATCTGGACCATTCAAATCCTTTCTGCATGGATCTCAAATCATAGTAATTACTGGCACTTGCATACTGAATACGCAACGAAAACAAATTTCGCTCGGCTTCATATAAACTGAAAATTTGAGATCTCAAAAGGATACGGACTCATGGAGATTTTTGTTTTTGTTCTGTCGGGTGTAGGGGGGGTGTTCAGATCTGTGCATATAAAATGCAGGTATTTTTTTGTAGATGAACCCCAAAAACAGTTTGCAAAAGGAAAAATAAATGAAACATATAGAAAAGTAATGAATCCTCTAGTTTTTAAACTTATTTTTATATGGTTGGCATTACAGACTTCACATTCACAATCAAGAACCACAGGAAGCAGGAATGGTGTCAACAATGTGCTAAAAGCTCCGTTCTCTAAGCTTCTAGAAGTACACTCTCTCTCTCTCTCTCACACACACACATGCAAAGGTTCTAATGATTTAAAATGGTGCAGACAACAGGTATAGCAAATTCTAGTAGGGGAAACTACAGGAGATCGATATTAGAAGAGGTGGAGGCCGAGAAAAGTGCAAAGGCAGACAGAGGAGAAAACCCATGGGGTGAGACTTACCCCATCTTTGAGGAGGATTATCGCCGTCGCTTCTAAACTAAAACCGCCTTAATTTTCTAAATTTAGGTCAGTTCCTTTCACATGACTTTACTTTCAGCATCATATTTACAACTATGCTTGTTATATCCCAGAGATTTGCTAATAGCATACATTCTCAATCAAGAAATTGCAGAGAAAGGCGCCTCCTTGTAATAGTAGTTTTAAAAAAAAAATTACTGTACTGGCTTGATGTTATTTGAAATTTCAATTTGGGTGTTGTTAACAAGTATTTTATGTTTTCACAATTCTTTATAATCGAAATGACTGTTTGCTTTCACATTGCAGTTATGATCAATCTTCAGGCCAAAGAGTCTTTTGTTTTCTATGGATGTGGCTTAGCATAGGGTTCTATTAGGAGTTACATTTTAGTTTATGTTTGGCTGTGCCATTTATTTGCACTGTTTGAGCATTTTGTATATATAGAGAGGGTTTCTTGTGGTGGTGTATTTCAATCTGCTCAGTGTTGCTATCTTTACGGTTAACCTGTTTGAAATGCTGTGTGCCTTTTTATATTGATGTATGTTAGTTGTTCTTTGATTGAACCAGCCTTCTTTTCCTTGTTTTCTTATTTGTTGTTCATTGTTTTAGAGTGAGGCTATGGTAATATGCATATTACTACGTGGTGACCCGTGTTATGGATTCATGTTTTTAAAATTTGAAACATTTAACATAATCTTCATATAAAAATGTACTTGCATATTAAATTTTATATTTTTTAGAAATTTTTTACTATTTTTTAAGTACATTATATAAAAATGTACCTGCATATTAAATTTTATATTTTTTAGAAATTTTTTACTATTTTTTAAGTAGCAATGTACTTACATATTAAATTTTGTATTTTTTAGAAGTTTTTTACTATTTTTTTAGACCTGGTAAACGAGCCAGATCGGCTTATGAGCTTTGAGCTTTATTATTGAATGAGTCAAATTGACTTGAGCTCGAGCTCGAAATAAATCTCCATTTTCGTTAGCAAGTCGATCTAATCCGAGCCGAGCTACCCATTGAGTCAAAACCATTCCTCCACAACACCGATACCAAAAACCAGACCACACTGGTACCGATGCCTGCACAGCAAGTAATTCAAAGGGGTAATTGAGAGGGGTGTGAGTAGAGGTGTCAACGAGCTAGCTCGGTTTGAGATAGGTTTTAATTCAGCTTGTTAATTATGAATTGAGTTATAGCCGAGCGAGCTGGACTTAAAACATTCGAGTTAAAAGCTGATCTCAGCTTGAACTTGTGGCAACTCAGTTCAAACTGGCTCGCTAGATTTGGCTAAATCTTGTTTTAAAAAGAAAATAAATTTTATCATTTTTTTGGATCAAACTGAATCGAGCTAAACAGTATAAAATGCATACAAATTCATAAATTGATGTCTAGTCGAGATGCCGAGCAAGTTGAGTTCTAGCTTAAGCTTGTTTTGGACCAAACTAGTGACGAGCTGACTCGTTAACAGCTCCATTCAGTAACGAGCAAGCTGTTAGCGAGCAAGTCAGATACGAATTACGATCGAGTCACGAGCTACGAGCTTTTTTTGCCATCCCTAGGTGCGAGTGGTAATCAGGTTCAAACCTGGTAAGGTAAAATCTCCAAAAATTTCTAACAGAGAGATTCAAAGCATATCATGAAAATCAGATAGTAATGCCTCAAATTTTCAATTCCACCACACACAAGTCAAAAGATTAACAAATCAAATTCACAAGAAACCAGAAAATCAACAAAATCCTTAAGACTCGTTTGGAATCGCGCCTTTCCAGCCTGGCATCTTGACCGGTCTTTGTGTCCACGAGCACAACTGCACAAGCAAGGAGGAACACAAGAAAAACCTAACTGGATTGAGAGTAGAACCGCACACAAAAAAGGGAGGAGAGGAAGGAGTGGAAACCCTAACCGTGGAAAACGGCTCAAGAGAAGGAAAGAGAGAGAGAGAGAGAGAGAGAGAGAGAGAGAGCAGTGCCATACATGCAAGGGGCCACATGGCAGCCACGTTTTCTTTTTGGATTTAATAAATTTTTAATAAAATTAATCCTTTAATTTTCTAGTTGTGTACATAAAAAAATTCATAAAAAAATAAAAAATATTATTGAGTTAATCGGATGTTACATTAGGCAACCGAAATTAATTTTGAACAGATTGTATACAACTAGAAAATTAAAGGATTAATTCAATAATATTTTCAAGCCTAGAGATTAATTTTAGCCTTATATTTCAAGCGGAGATTCAAACATGAGTTCGGACCTTTGAAATATACTACAATCAATTGGGTTTGAACGAGTCCCGGCCGAACCTAAAGAGTCCAATAAACCGAGCCGAATCGGACTTTACTTTTCAAAGTTGAGCTAAATCAAGTCGGATTTTAATGAAAGAATGAATGAACTAGATTGAGTTTTGAGCGAGTTTCCTCTCATTAGCACTCCTATTTTTAAGATAGGAAGAAAATCACTTCGATTTGAAAATTTTTGTTGTTTGTTTACAACATTAGATGAAGTTACTTTAAATATATGTTAGTTTACAACAAATGGACTCACCTTTTCATACCAAAACTATATGAAATTGAGATAGGGCGACGAGAAAAAGAAATACAAAACAAGTGAGAAAACAATGTCAAGAATAGATAATTGAGTACGGCTTAAGTGTTATGAATAACATAATATCTTTTGTGTTACGATTTAAAAAATTATCGTATAAATTTCAAACTCTGATCTATATAATTTGCATTCTCTGTATTAACTCAAAAGGAAATTTTTGGAGTTAATAAATTTCAACCGTCCGATCTATTTTAAGATTTGTGCACATTAAATCTGCACTAATATTAAAAGACCTCCTATGTTATTAGTAGGTTTCCGGATTGACTTCATTTAAAATCAAACAGTTCAGATTAAATTTATGGGAAAATTTCCACTATACCCATGAAAACTTTCAAAATAGCCAATATCTCCATGAAAACCATAAAATAGCCAATATCTCCATCAAAACTTAACTTTCTTATTTCTATCCCCTTTGATCTATTTTACCTTTCATTTATTTGATTTAAAATTCAAAAAGACATATATACCCTTTTAATAAAATGGAGGCATCCATTGAATTTCTAACAGGATTGAATAAGAACTTCCTTCTTCCTTTCAAGAGACACTTCATCTTTTCAGTGGTTAATTTGCGCCAAAATTTCATCACCCTAATTTCATCTTTCAAAATATCATGGCCAAGATTGGCATTGCCATGATCTCAAGAATCGAATGACTTTCTTGTCGGCGGTTGAACTCGTCAGAAGGGCCAAGTGATTGATGACTTCATCAATTAGGTCGTTTTGAGGCTAGAAGAGGATCTTCATGGATTTAATATTGTGTTCCACTAAAATTGCTTTATTCCTCACAAAAGAAGCATCGTTTCTACATTTCAAAGAGATTGTTGGCTCCAATTTGAAATTAAAATCAACAAACCAGATACTATCATGAATGACATGAAACAACAAAATCTTTAGAGATGAACATACACCACCCCATGTTTTGGCCAGCAGAATAATGGAAGAAAGCAGTATGTGGTCGATGCCATCATTTCTGCCTCATGAGGGGGCTGTACTGGATGTTTGATGTTGTTTGCTTAGTTTAATTTCTGTTTTTTTTGTTTTCATTATGTACCTGGAATCCTATCTGGACCTCATGAGTAAGTTGGAGAATGTAACAGTATTGCTACTGGCACCAATGTACTGAAGAACTATGTTTCAATAAAACCTTGACTGCATCAGTCAGGTTATCAAAAAAAAAAAAGACAAATTGTGTTGATTTGTTCGAAATTGCAGATTATTTGTTCTTAGTTTACATTTATTTGATGTTCTTAAGTCTAGATGAAACTAATTTGTGCATTAAATATATTTTAATGATAATAAGTTTAGATGTATTATTTTGTGTGGTGACAGTACTCTTTGACAGTATCCTTGAGACAAAGGACCACCTATTTTAGCACTGCATTTATACTACACAACTCTGGATGAGACTCATGACACACCTAAACTTCGAGATATCGAGTACTGATATTGAAACAGTACCACAACTATGGAGGGATCATGGTAGTACACTGCAGCCAAGGTCAAAATTTGGGTGGCACATGACATGGATAGTCGAGATGTGGGCAATTTAGAGAGAAAGGAACAACATAATTTTCAGAGATAAACGAATGCCGGTACACTTACTGGTACGGAAAATGACCATGGAGATAAAGCGTTGATATACGTTGTACTAAAGGGCGCTACGCATGAGATAATTTTATGTTTAAATAGGAGCCAGGACATATTGGCATAGAGATAATTTTCTGTTTAAATTTATAATTTGTAAATGTAGCCTATTTAATTATTGAAAGCATACAAAAGACTATCCAGTAGTTAATTAACATAGTCACTTTGTACAATCAATGATGCAAAGTAATGACCTGAGCAGAACTTTTGAATTTAAGTTGTGCAGTATTTATTTTACGGAAGTGCCGACTTTGAAAATTTATTCTGGGAGTTTTACTGAACCAAATTTAGTGTACTTTATATGAAAATTCTCAGGAAATGATTCTCTACATGCTGGTAAAATTTCAAGAATTTTGGGATTTCCTAGCTGTACCAGACTGTGGTCTAAACAGAGGGGTAAATTAGGAAACTGTGTTGGTATTTTGCTGTATTTTCATGTTTCAAAAGCTGAACTTCAAAAATTCATAATAAATCGAAATAAAATCCAAACAATATGAAATTTGTGTCAATTCTGTGTGTTTTGAAGCACTCTACATGCCAGTATAGTTTATTTTTCATTTTAGTCCTTGTACCAGTCTAAAATAACATTACATATTTATGTTGCTTTCCAGTTTTATGTTGTAGCAAGGTTAAGAACTTTGTAGCTTGCTTTTTATTTAATGAATAGCGCCTATGCATCTTAGTCTTTGTATACCAGCATCTCTCAAGAATTTATTACAATTCTTTATTTTCATGGTACCAATTCATGCACATTTGTTTGAAAAGTACAACCCATAAACCAAGTTGAATTCAAGGTTAATTCTAATTGCATAAAGTGAAGCACTGCATTTGTAATGTTAAGCATAACAGTAAACCCTTACACCAAGAATCTAATGAAACATTAAGAGTATGAAAATATGCAAAAAAACCCTTAAATATATAAAAATAAAAAACAGATAGCATTATGACAACACATGCATAAAAACCCTTACATCATGTCTTAAATCCACAAAAGAACAAAAAAAGTAACAGTTTCTCTCATTCCTAATCCTCATTAATAATATTTTCTTTCATTCCTAATTTCATTCCAAAATCCACAATTGAACATTAAAGATACTGATACTTTTCAAAATGTTATAGAATTTTTAGTTCAAAACACAAAAGAAAATTGGATAAAATAAAAAAGTTAAATATGTTCTTCTTGAAGTGGCTTGAAGGTGCTAGGTGGACATACTCTTTTCTTTGATCCAGCTTTATCCTTGCTTATAACTCTACAAAAGAGAACAAATTAGAGCAATTATAATGATATCAATGAAAACAAACTTAAATGCAAGCAAGTTATTGATTGAGGAACCTTTTAGCTTTCAATTTTTGGTTGATCTCTCCATGAGAGGTGCCTTCACTGTCTTGAGATGGAACTGCATTCTTGCATGTTTTCCTATGATGACCAAATTGACCACATTTTGTACACTTATGAGATCTCCTCTTTGTTTCATCACATGATTTTATACGGTTTTTTCTAGGCCTCCCTACAGGTCATTTAAGTATTGGTGGCAACATTTTATAACCCAAATCTATTGTATGCCATTCATCCTTACTTGGCATAGTAGCAATTCCATTAGCATAAGCAGTCCTCAACCGAGAAACCGTGAAGTACGAATTGACATAGTTTTCCTCACTGTGACACCTACATCCATCTTAGGATCATCTTTGCCATATGAATAGAACTCTCCCTCGTACTCAAAATCAATTTCACCCTCATACTCGCTATCTAGGCTACGGTAGCTATCCTCACTGTGACAGTAGTCAGACCCATATTCAATATCTTCCAACCGGTATTCATTTTCCCAAGTATCTACATCAATCCCAACATTTTCATCTATCCTTACTCCATCTTCTAAAGTTGTAATCTTCTCCGCAGTCACATATATTATCACATTTTTCTCCTCTTCATACATTGAAAGCATCAATCTATAACTACTGTCATCATCAATTTGGATAAAGAACTGAGAGCTAACACGCTTGTCTACAAAAAACAACGAGAGCTTCCAAGTGCCATCCTCTAGATAGAACTTGCTCACATCTTCTAACAATTCTTCTACACTATAGGTAGTCTCATCCAAATAAATAGTTTTTTGCTTCACTGAATAATATTTCTTTTTTGTCCCATTGTTGATCGATTTAAAATATCCACCATATTTTACTATTATCTTATAGCGAGATTCATTTGTGCTGCAAAAAAAAATTATAAATTAAGGTAATAAAAACTGATATTAAAAATTACAATATGTTTTAATTACTTAAAGTGTGATCAGTTAACAATTGACTACTTACTTTGGACTTTTGTCAACATGCTTCTTTTTCTTTTTCTTTGTTTGTAATTTCTCAAGAGTCGATGTGTTGTTGATTGTAGGTGGATTCTCAATTTGATCTCCGTGGTTATTCTTAGAGATTGTAGCTTCAGTCAAAGGCTTAAGGTCGGGATGAATTATCAAGGAAGATAAGGAATTTTCAGTTTCCATAATAAAAACTAGCAAAGAAAAAAGACGATTGAGTTTAGAAGTACATAAAATATGAGAAAGGCCAAGGATACATATTTCAAAATCACTAGAATTATTTGATATACCTAAACTAGTTATTTTTCAGGGGAATATAATGTTGTATAGTTATTTTGCAATAGGACAAAATGTTGGATAGTCGATCAAACTGGGTAGTTTAATTGAAACCAAATTGAACACAATAAGCTTACACATAAATTCTTACACTTGAATAGCTTAAAGTAAGTTGAATTTCTAGTCTCAACTTATTTTTTTCCTCTACTTTCAAATATAATTATATGAAATTGAGATTTAATTTCAGTAGTAAAAAATTGGTCAGCCCCAATGCCCACTCTCTTTTAGCCCTATGCCCCTGTTTTTACACCGAGCACCCAATTAGAGGTTTCGTGGCTGATAAAGGTGCGATCTTTGATAGTACCAGCAGTTAAAATTCTATCATTGATTGCAAGAGGTGACATTGGTTTTAAACCGGAACTGATGTCTGAAAGGACACTTTTTGGAGGTGTAAATGTTACATGAGGAGTTGGTGTTGATGCAACAAATCCCTTCACGCAAGACATCTCTAGCTTTGAGTATGCTTTTAAACTTAAGTTAGTTGTATCCAGTTAGATTGAAGATAAATATCTATCTATACCTTTTGAAACGAATACAACGAGAGCTTCAGCAATTTGGAATTTTGTGGTTAGATGAGCAGTGGAGAAAAAAGGAGACAAGGAGGATGGGAGAGAGGTGGAGCAAATAACACAATGAAGAAGGGCGATGAAATTTTGGCGCAAATTAACTACTAAAAAGATGAAGCGTCTCTTGAAAGGAAGAAGGAAGTTCTTATTCAATCCTGTTAGAAATTTAATGGATGCCTCCATTTTATTAAAAGGATATATATGTCTTTTTGAATTTTAAATCAAATAAATGAAAGGTAAAATAGATAAAAGGGGATAGAAATAAGAAAGTTAAGTTTTGATGGGAATATTAGCTATTTTATGGTTTTTATGAAAATATTGACTATTTTGAAAGTTTCCATAAGTAGAGTGGAATTTTTCCCAAAATTTATTAACTCAAAAGACCAGGATACGCATTCGCGCTAGTCACACCACCCTGATATATATTACAGTATTCTTTATTTACTGCAAAAATGAATTATTCTCGAAAGAGAATTTATCAGAAACATTTTGTGACACCACATGAGTACCAGCACGTGTCAATATGGTATGTACCTAAGATGTGACATGTAGAATTTTTTAGTCGATGCATTTTGTGCAAAAGTATGGAAAATTTTAAGGAAACATGATAAATTAGTTAAACAATATTTCCATGATTCATTTCTGACTTTTCCTATTCTGTTAAGTTTTATCTAAACTTCTTGTAAACCACTGGATTTATGAGACCGAATTTGATTCACCCGGGGTACAGAAAATTCCTACACCTAGAATCATGCCGATGGATTCAATGTGGACCTCAGATCAAATATTTAAATATTAAAAGTGACTCTAATAACATAAATTTCTTGCCCTCCTAAAGACAAGTGATCTTGTTCTTGGATTTACCCGGATGAACCGAAATTTTTCTTTTTAAAATTCAATTGAGATCGTAGAATTCAAATTTGCAGCACATATTAGGTAAAGAAAGCACAACGTGTCAGTTTGTTTTTCGTTCAACTGGTCAATGATACTATCAAGTAACATCAACCGATTCGGGGAATTTCCAACCCAAGTATTGTGTTTCAAGTAGAACTTGAGTGTTCTTAAGTTTTTCAAGTTTTTTTTGGTGAATTTAAGTCTAAAATCTATCGAATTGACTTTAAATGGAGAATTCGAACTGTTGAAATCTGTCTACTTTACGAGTGATGAAAATTTTAAACATTCAAATTAATTTAATATAAAATCAAGCGGTCAAAATTAGAAGGTTAATAAATTAATTTTAATACATTTATTTTTTTGAACTTTTTTGACTAATTGACTCTATGCAAAATTAATTAAAATATTTTTTTTTTACATGTAAATACATCACTCTCATAAGATAGACAGGTTTTAACAGTTTAGATTCATTATTTGAAATTGATTTAAGGGGTTTTAGTGAACTTAAGAACACCCTAGTTCTACTCGTGTTTCTATGCTTGATTTGGACTGCGAATTTGAATTCAATTCATGATCTGATCGAATGTTCTTGAATAAATTTGATAAAATAAGAAAAAGTTAGAATATTTCATAAAACAAATCATTAAAAATAATTCGCAATTAATATCCAATGATTTTTTTTTTTTTTATCTTATTGCAATTTTTCTAGCTTTCAAATTTTTTATTGAAATAATTTAAAGAGAGAAACAGATCGCTACAAACTGAAAATTAGACAAAAAAAAAATTGCTATGAATAAAAAAGTCGGCTCTTATCTTGCTGTGTTAAAATAAATTAAATGGGTTGTGTATAAACTTGTTAATGTTTTTTTAATTGGGCCACAATTTTCTTTTGAAATCTAACCAAGTTGATATCTCTATTCCGACCATTTCAATACAATCTGGACCTATAATGACCTTAAAGAGGTTTATCATCATACTGATGTTTTCAATGTTTTAATTTTGAAATTAAACATTGATTCACGGGATTAATTATTTTCAAATTCAAATTGAGTAATAGTTTAATATTTTCTAGGATTATTTCAAATTATGAACGAAATTAAAATTTGTTTGCTAGAAATAATTGCTCTAAGTTTAAATTTGACGAGACTTTGAATTTACTAAAAAAAACGCTGGCTTTGAATATAAAGACGTTAGAATTAATGAAACAGAACCACTAGTATGAAAATTCATAGTATAAATTAACCACATTATCATTAATTGTACAATTGAATGATATGCGTTAGTTATATATCTTTGACCATATCTTTGACTATTTTATAATACAGAGTTACAGACAACAACATGAATGTACTTTTATTATTTACAAAGATATGGTCTCTTTGTCTATATATAGCAATGACATAAACTAACTGGCTTCTGCAATTTGTGTTCATTCATTTGTGAGCCAGAAAGGAGAAATCTATGAAAGAGCTGATGTATTCTATGGAAATTTATGGCAATTCATGCACAAAAAGGAGATCAAAGCAACCAAGTAATTAAATAACCAGAATCATTGAGGCCGCAGGAAGAAAATGATATGGACTCATGATAAGCAGAGAGGTTTTTGATATCTGTGCAATTGATCAAAAATGATTGATGTTTGTCGCGAGTCCATGTCATTCTCCTTTTGCGACCTCTACAGGTGTTTAAGCAAGTATCAATGTATCATCAATCAGGTTAGAATTTGGTGGAATTCCCAAGAAATATACCGATATTTCGAAGTCAAAAATTCCTCTCAAAATCTTCTTCTTCTTTTTTTTTTTTTTTTTTTTTTTTTGTGTGTGGTTAGTTAAAAGAAAAAAGGTTTTTTAATTTAGGATAACCTAACTAAAAGAAAAAAAAAAAGGGTTTTTAATATGTCCGGATGAATTTCCTCCACCCTCTCTCCCTTAATTTTTCTTGTTTTTAATATGTAAAAGAATATTATTTTTTTATTTTTTTTATTATGTAAAAAATATTTATGTTATTTTTTATTATTTAAGAGACTACTTTTTTTTTTTTTAATTTTATCTAGTATTTGATTAGTTATTAGATTTTAACCTGATAAGCAAGTTGAACCTGATAAGTTAATGAGTTTGGATCCGATAAGCTGTTTGAATCTGATTCATACCCACTCAGATAGAAATCCTGAATTAATTCCTACTCTTTGGCAACATTATAGTGTAAAAATACCAAATGTTGATGATGAATCTTTTTTTTTTTTTTTTCAAACTTATTCTTCTTTTGTCATTTGATATGAAAATTTTGGTAGGTCACGTGCAAAGATATTCAATGAAAATAGAACAGGGGGGTCTAATGCTTGGGTCTGACATGTCTGACCCGCTCTTGGATGATGAATGACTAGCTGGATATTGTTATAATGATTATTATCTATTTCTCACTAATTCCTCTAAGCTATTATAATATTTTAATCTTACTTATATAGATACTTTACTAATCATTATAACAATATTTCTCAACCAAGCAAATATAAGTTGATACCGATACAAACCAATGTGGTGATGTGTGAAAAATAGATAATAATAGTTAAATATTACATACATACTATGTTACCCGGACACTCTTAGAAACTCATCATACTCGTGTCCGACACGTCTCCGACACAGTCACAATACGTATCAGACACGCCAGCTGGTGTGTCAGATGAGCTGGTGTGTCCCAACTATGTTGATACGGTCTCTAATACTGCGTTGACACATCTGATACGGTCCAGACACGAATGGATATGTGCCTGTGACCCGTGAACCCGTGATCCGTGCTCGTGGACCAATCCATGCGTGTGGACCGCGCCCGTAGACACCAGCCCGTGCGTGTGGATCGCGCCAGTGGACCGAGCAGAGTTTTGTTTTTTTTTTTTTTTTTCCGCTGCTAGTTGTTTCGAACTTGGGACCTCCCAAGTGTGGGTCAAAACCTTTACCACTATACTAGAGCATCACTTGTGTTAAGATCTAGTCAATATTGTATTTATCTTATGCTTGGATGAAGTCTTTCTTTTTTCTACATATTTGATTTAAGTTATGATTATCTAAATATAATATATAAATTAAATGAAAATAATATATGTTAATAGCCGTGTCGTATCCTCTATTTTTTAGAATTTCCGTGTCACCGTACCCGTGTCGTATCCGACACGATACCCGTACCTGTATCCATGCAACATGCAACATAGGATACATATATAGAAGTACTGAAAAACAGAGGAGGGGAATGGAAATATGGGCCGCAGAGGCTGAAAGTTAAGGGTTAATTATTTTAAAGAAATATGGGCTGCAGAAGATAGATTGGATTGATTGATTGATTGGGATGAGGTCACTTTTGGTCTGTTCATTTATTTAAATATTATTGAATCTGTTGTGGGCTTGTGGCTTACTAATTTGTCTAATTAATAAAATGAAATTTAACTTAAGTTGTATCTTATTATCTTAATTAACGTGGCGGTGCAATTGCTATGATAAAACAAATTAAATCGGTTGTGTTTGTGTATAGTCCATTAGAGGATTTTAAATGGGCCACAAATTTCTTTTGAAATTTCTCTGTCTATTTTAGCCATTTCAATATAATCTGGCTCAAATGACCTTCAAATCGTTTATCACCATACTCGTGCATGTTTTTAATATTTCGCTTCTGTAAATTATTGAATTAAATGTAAAGTGCTGGTGCACAAAATTCATTATTTTCAAATTCAAATTTAGCAATAGTTTTATATTTTATACAATTAGTTCAAATTATGAATGGAGTTCAAAATTTTCATTTCAATTAATTGTTCTAGGTTCATATTCAACGAAACTTTGAATTTACTAGAAAAAAAATCCACTGGCTTTCCATATAAGACATTATAATTAAAGGAAGAAAACCACTAGCATTTAAATTCATAGGATAAACCACATTACCATTAATTGTACAATTGAATGATATGCGTTACCTTTGACTATTCTAGTATTTTAAAATACATATAACAACCATAATACTGCAAACATATATTCTTATCATGTAATGTATAGGCCATTCAATTTTCGTATATGTTATTTAATATTTTTGAAAAATTATTTAATAAAATGTTGGTGCAAACTATTCATTACTTTCGAATTCGAATTTAGCAATAGTTTAATATTTTGTAGAATTAGCTCAAATTATGAATGGAATTCAAAATTTCCATTTGGATTAATTGCTCTAGGTTCAAATTTGACTAAACATTGAATTTACTGAAAAAAAAAATCTGCTGGCTTTTCATATAAAAGCATTATAATTAATGGAAGGGAACCACTAGAATTTAAATTCAAAGTATAAACCACATTAACATTAATTGTACTATTGAATGCATATGCGTTATCTTTTTTACCATTTTATAATACAGACAACAACCTTATATTGTACTATAAACATATACTCTCACCATGTAATATAATCATACGGAATATTTTTTATTCGTATAGACCATTCAACTTTCACATATATTATTTAAATTTGTTGAAAAATTACAAAAAATGTTTTATTTAATTATATTTTATTAATTGACATTTTACAAAATGTTCACCAGTGACATACTAGCGCATGCATATATATGCTGCTTCAATTAAGAAATAATATGTATTTACTATTAAAAATGCGTCGTTCACTCAACAAAAAGTGTTCTTAAATGTTTCTCTCAGAATGTACGTAATAATAACATTGAATTCAAAATGTATTTTCTACGGCTTTACATGTATTTGTTTAAAATGAAAGCACGTGTTTTAGTTTATTAAAAGGTACACTGACTCACTAAACACTAATTATATTATTTTCCCTTCAGAATTAATTCAACAGATATTTTTATTTTTTGGTAAATTAATATAATGACTAGGGGTGATTTTGCAAATTATCATTGTCGAAACTTGAAAGGCCATAATAGTATAATACTCCATAATTGAATTGTTGAAATTCACTAAAGTGCATAATCCACCAGAAAAATTTACTTCCATTGCACTAATATCCAACGTTTTTTATTCCATAATGACCAATACGAATTCGCCATGTCAGGAGTATACACAGCAAGTAAAAATTAAGTATTTTTGAAGGGCAGTGATTATTGCATAATAATTAAAAAGGAAATGAATGTGCAATGGCCACTTCCATATAGCAACAACATAAACTACTAGAGCTTCTGAAAATTTTGTTTATAGTGTGTAAGTTAAAAGAGAGAGAGAGAGAGAGAGAGAGAAATTGAAGAAAATGGCGGATCATCAAAATAAAGCAGATCAAAGCAACCAGCTGCTTGATAACCAGAAAAATAATTATACACGCAAAAGGAGAATGTCATGGACTCCCCAAAAACACCTGAGGTTTGTGCAAGCTGTGAAAAAAGTTGGAATAGGTACTATTTTATTTGAATTGTGTTCATGATAATTTTCTCTTATTATTATTTTTTTTTTTTGCATTTTTTTCTGAAAACAACATGATTTTTTTATTTTTTTTATTTCAAACTGTTTTTGTACTTTTTTTTCCCCTTAGATTCCGGGCCTAAGACGATACTTAATGCCATGGACATGCCAGGAATTACTGTGGCAAATGTTTCAAGTCATCTTCAGGTAATTTCTCTTTGGTGTTAAAAAAAAAAAAAGTACTATTTTTTATTGCAGTACTTTTGTGTATTTTTTGGAACCTTAGATGTTTACAAACAAACATTTTACTAATTAATCAGTGAAGATAATTTTGAAGTTCGGTGATCGCATATTATACATAACTTAAGTGTATATGCTTCAAATCGGTATCAATTGCTAAAATTCACCATATATGTAACATGCATCAAACGCAATGAAAGATACCTAAATTTTCTTTTTTAGGATGCTAAAAAAAATATTGCATAATATGTAGAGGGTTATTTGATATTTTTTTTTATTGATAATTCGTAAAATCTTCAAAAATAAAGTTTCAATATGAAATCCGACATTATAGGTACGATCTATATTACTTATAATTGATATCTATAAAACATAATGATATTTGGTGCATGTTACACCGTATATCATGCGATTTAAAACTTGAACAGTCTGAAATAATTAACGTACATAATCAAATAATATAATTAAATTGCATGAAATTTTATTCCACATATATAAATTTAGTTTTAAATTTTCAGTTTTATTTGAATTTTTTTTTAATTTATTGTTGATATTAATTGCCAAAATAAATAAATAAATTAGGTGATCTGCCCTCTATATCAAAGAAGATCACTTGATAATTCTTTATTTTAATGATTTAACAATCTTCAAAAATAAAAATTTTAAATTTATGTTTACATGATTATATATGAGAAGAGATCAAGTTACAATAATTTTTGAGTTACAATAAGTTATTATAACAATTTTCTACATTTTCAAAGTTCAAATCGTCGATCCAAACCGTTAGATATGATATATATTTATGTGTGTTTGTGTGTGTGTGTGTGTGAATTTAAAAATATTATTCAAATTAGAAAATAAATTTGTAGATGAGTTCTCTATTATCTAGATAGGGAGTATATACATATGAAAGCCATTAAAATCTATCATGAAACTTTTAAGTTATTTGATGGAAGACTTAACTTAAAAGTCTTTCAAATTAATCAACTCAAATTCAATACGTACACATGCTATTTAAGAATTAAATAATACATTTATAATTTTAGTTAATAAATTTTGATATGTAATTCGAAAATAGAAGTTATTTACAAATTTTTGGTGAAAATGCAGAAATTTAGACTCCAGGTGGAAAAAGAAATGAGAGAACAAAACATGGTTGTGCATGGAGCTTCTTCAAGTAATGAGTTCACAATGCAAGGAGCATCTTCAAGCAATGCCTCACTGCTACATTCGAACCATACCTTTGGCGGCTATGAGAATGCGAATAATTTGCCAGCATGGACAATGGGGAATTGGCCGCCAAAATTCTCAACTCCATATGTTTCGGTGCTGCCATGTCTCAACCAATTTGCTTCCAATCAAAACAACCAACTGAAGTTCGTTCGCTCACCTGTTGTGTTCGGAATAAGCAGCATGAATAACAATTCTAACCAAGAAGCCAACATAGAGGCCTTACTTAACAATTCAACTGTTTCCTTGATAGATTTAACTGGAGATAGTGACTATGTGGCGCAACAACATGAAAATAGCAGCGTAAACCTGATCGCGATCACCTCTCAAGTCATGAACTCTAATTCAGGTCCAAATTACAGCTGGCCTAATTACAACCCGAATGGTGCAATGTACACCCCAACCTCAGGTGCTGAATTATGGGGCTTAACTCAGAGCAGTGCGACCGTTGACAAAGGAAAAAATGTTCAAGAAGCAGTGTTGCAAAACCCTAGTTGCTCCTCAGAGCAGAATATTCTTTATGCAGATGCTGGTGAAGTGAATTTTGAAGACAATTCGGAAATGATTGATGAATTTTTCAAGGATGAAGTGAACAAATATTTTAACGATGATGCAGATGTGATCGTATGTAATGAAAATGAAACTGGAGAGACAAGTGATGGTGGCAATGGCATAAAGAATAAACCTGAGGAGGAAACGGGTTCCTCGAGCAACAGTAATATGAAGCCTGACATCGGTTTCGAGTCACTTTTAATGGAACATGGAATGATGGTGTCTCCCGAATGGAACCATTTTCTAGAGTTCGGCATGCCAAGTCATACTCAGAAGTTGAACAGTGCACAAAATTTCTCCACGGAGGAGATGGTGGACGATATCGCAAACTATTTTTGCGATTGACGTGTCATAGATTTCATTCAATTTAGTGGTTGCAATACTTAAGGTTATGTTTAATTTGTGCTCGAGTCTGTGTTTAATTTATTGCTTGCATTGTGAGCTCTTTATGTTTGTTCAACTTATCTTTGGGAAATTTATTATTAGTAGGAATTGTGTGAACTAATGAATTCTTCTTGTACTTTCATTAAGCATGAAATATTAGTTAGTCATGCTGTGGCTTTCTTTCTCAGTATTATTCTTCCTTAAATTTAGATGTCATTGGCTTTCCATATTAAGGGGTTAGATTCCATTTATATCAATGGCAAAAATTTAGTCAAGTTTTTACAGTGATGATATATAGATACGTATATGTATTCTTGACATGAATGTCCTAATTTATTTATTTATCTTAGTAAATAAAACAATTTGTCAAAAAGCCATTGACACATTGGAACAGAAAGGATCAATAAATGTAAATCTATTTGCATCTTTTCCATGACTTGCATGCATCTGTGCATCTTCATAAATAAACAACTTGTTTCTGCTCTAAGTCCTATTATAATACTGGTAATTAGGCAGGCGCAATTACTCCAAAATAAAATAAATATATATATATATATATATATAGAGAGAGAGAGAAAGAGGAGGGATTAAGTTACAACAATTTTTGAGTTACAACAAGCATTTTCTATATTTTTAAAGTCCAAATCGTCGATCCAAACCGTTTGGAATTTTAACATATCCATTATGTTGAACGATTTAGATCAACTCTTTAGAATTTGAAAACTTTAAAAATGGAGAGTGTAATTCAGTGTCACAAAAAAATGGTGTAATTGGATCCTTATATATATATACACACACACTGTTATGTGCATGGATAATGTAGCAGCACAAAGCAGCAATTTGCATTGCTCTTTATTTGGAGAAAAATGAAGTTTCTTTGAACAGGTCTCCATATATAATCATATAACGACTGCTTTCGGTAGCATATGGGCCGAAGTGCTACCGGTCCAAATTTGAAATTTCAAAATTCAAAAAGTCGATTTGAACCATTCATACTATTCTCCATATTAATATGTGCTTGGAGACCAAATTTTACATTTTTCTGAATTTTTTTACTATTTATTAAGCCACTTTGAAAATTACTGATACAACAGTAGCACTGTTTTGTTAAGTCACCGTTGGATCAATGATTTTCAAAGTGACTTAATATATAGTAAAAAAATTCAGAAAAATATAAAATTTGGTCTACAAGCACATATTAATATGGAGAACAATATGAATAGTTCAAATTGACTTTTTGAATTTTAAAATTTCAAATTTGGACCAGTAGCACTTCGGCTGAAGTGCTACCAAAAGCATATTAGTCAATCTGTCACACCCCGAGGCCCACGAGGCATGACAGATGCTCCTGCCGTAGGCATACGGTTGCCCGTATACCTACTAGGCAATTACGATATGATAGCAAGTAAAACATAACGCGCAAACAAAACCAATAAATAACATAAACAGATCACAAATCCCAGCTGGTCAGGTTACAGTATACAAAACCCGTATCTCGATGGATACGCATCACAAAATGACATAGAGAATATATATATATAACCAAAACATAACTATATACATAATCTCTAATGTCACAATACCAAACAAGCTAGGCAGCGGTGAAACCAGGGCCTACCGACCTCGTGCCTCTCCCGGATCAGCCGAACCAGCACCTGAAAAATTTACCCAAAAGAGGGGATGAGAAATAAATTCTCAGTGCGATAAATTGCCACAAATCGTTCCTGGACTTGCAATCACAGATTATATTCAGAAATAAAACACAAATAAAGCTCCTATCAGTTTATAACCATATATAAACAAGAATGCATAAATCCAACAACATACATCCAAATGAAATCACAATTCAGAATTGTCAAGATGAAATTCAATCACACAATATTTGGTTTAACTCGGTTTCAGAATATCTGGTAGTAACTACAAATGTTCCACCAATCTGGACCCCAATTCGTTCCCTTTCATCTGTAGGGTTACAGACACCTACAGACGACTGCGCCAGGTAAAACCTTTTCTCATGACACTCATCTGTAGTTACAGGCCTAACCGTTTAATTAAAAGTCTGGTTTCAATTGATATCCAGAAAATCCATATAAAGCAAATTGACCATCCAAATGCATTACCCCCTGGGTAATGCCTCTGATACACAAGTCACATATAACCACAATCATAAAACAAAGTCACTTACCCCTCGTCCCAACCGGTACTGGGAACTGCCGAGGGCCAGACGATTTAAAGCTTTAAAACACTGGGCGTCAAACATCCATGCATAGACTTTGACAAATCCGAATTTACCCCCTGGGTAACGTCACCACGATGGGAGACAATAATACCATATCCACCAACCGATGGTGATATAAATCACAGTGACTTTTAATTCCAAATCAGATCATTCAGATCCATACACAATAATAACCATACCAGCATGCATATCAATCAGATAAAACAATTCGAGTTCCAATTATTTGGGCAATGCAATGCATATGCAACACAATTCGATAATGCAATTTAATGAATAATCAACATGTCAATTGAAACACAGTTTAATTCTGAATATAAAATATCAAACAAGTCCAGAAACCCCGCACCTGTTTAGGACGATCAAGATTCGCCTTTATGTCTCAGACGTCTCGAGAGATTCCGTAAAATCTTGCTCAACCGAGCCTACACTTATGTTAACATATATACTTAATTCAATATTTGTTCGACGATTAATATGCTTACTTGAGTGATATTATTTTCTATATACTTTCCTTAAGATAATCCATTTTGGAATAAATGATCAAGCCTTTCTCAATAAATATTAAGCCTTTCGGAGTCAATATTAGCACTTCATCAAAATATTATGACTTTGTTTAATTATCACCATACACAATAAATATTAAGCCTTTCGGAGACAATATTAGCACTTCCTCAAAAATATTATGACTTTGTTTAATTATCACCATACACAATAAATATTAAGCCTTTCGGAGACAATATTAGCACTTCCTCAAAAATATTATGACTTTGTTTTATTATCAAACCCTAATTCCAGAATTTCAAGGTTTTAATCCATTAAACAAGAATCGATAAATTCCACGAGTTATGATTTACTCCATTAAACCCTAATTTCAATTATCAAACCCTAATTCGAGTTTCAAGCGAAAATTCGACAAATCGAGAAAATTAGGGTTTCAAGAAGAATTAAGAGAGTTAGAGATATACCAAATTGAGAGTTTGAAAGGATTGATAACTTGGTTCTGATCTCGAATCTCCGGACAGTTCGATCGATCTCGCGGCAATTAAGCTCTACCTTTCTCTCTTTCTTTTCTTTTCCTTGCGCACACACACCCACACTCATGCATACCCGAAATAAAATGGTTTCGGAAGAGAAGGAAAAAGGGTTTTGATAAGTTTTGGTTCTTTTGCAATTAAGCCCCTCCAATTTGCTAATATTATATAGTTGATGAATGTTGCATATAAACCCTCTTATATATATATATATATATTTTTTATTAGTTAAATTTTTATTATAACGTAACACAATCGCTCTCTATATATATACACACACGTACCAGATCGAGGACATTATCTGCTTGCTAATTAATTATATATTTGTCAGCCTCTCATAATACCGTTTGAATATTTTTCTTAATCCGACTTCAACATTGTCACTTATACTCGTTTTATACTAAAAGATTCTCTCATTACAGGATTTGATTAAGCTTTCCAATTAGATATGTATGCTCCTTATACTTTTGGGCTCAAGAGAAAATGAGAAATAGAGGAATAAGCATTCCAACGGGTTAAATTTTTCGAGAATTCACTACAACAAAGTAGATATTTTTTGTGAGAGAAAAAATGCATTTATGATGCCGTCCGTCGCAAAAAGAAAAAACTAAACAATGAGAGTAGTCTGTTGCAAAAAATTATTTTTTTATTTTCGCGAAAAGTGTCTCATTCTTGTTGTGATCAAACGAGTGTCCGATAGACATTAAATCAAACGGATTAACGTTCTAATTATTCAAAATTTGTATTTTTCAGATTCTGAAGTTCCATTAGTATGTTATTTTGAAAAATGAAAATATCCAAAATCAAGATTTAAAAGTCTCCCCAAATTCCTATTTTACCTTTGATATTTTAGGCCTTCAATAGTTTCATAGAACTTTGATTTTTGGGAAGAGTTAAATTAATTGTAATACCAAATAAATACTTATTCTTTTTTAAATTCGGAAATATGATTTCATAGTTTCGACATTTCCAATTTATGGTGGTGTTTGATTGTGAACTAAAGCTAAGAGGTCTAAATTAATTATTCCAATTTAGGTCGGTCTAAATATTCATGTTTGGTTGAGGTCTAAAGTTAAATCATAACTTAAATTATTCTTTGTTTGGTTAGAGCTGGTGGACACCTAAAGTTTTGAAAACCTAAATTGGTTAATTATTTATAATAAAATACTAATTATATAATATTAATATATTAATAATAACTATAATATATTATATTATTATAATTATTATTAATAAAATACTAATTATATAATTATAAATTAACAATAATTATTAATGAAAAGATACTAATTATATAATATTATTATAATAATTATTTAATATATTAAAAATATAAAATATTAATTATATAATTATATATTAATAATAAGATACTAGGGCACGGCTAAATTGCTGCCGGCAACATTTCAGCGGAGGTGCTGCCGAGGCAATATCTTATTTTCTGATGTCCAAACAATAAATCCAAACTGTTAGATGTTTAATCTATATTATAATCTACTTGAAGAACAAATTTTATATTTTTTGAAATTTTTTTACTATTTATTAAGCTGGTTTGAAAACCGCTGATTTCAGTAAATTTCTGCAGCATTGAAATCAGTAGTTTTCAAACCAGCTTAATAAATAGTAAAAAAATTCCAAAAAATGTAAAATTTGGTCTCCAAATAGATTATAATATAGATTAAATATCTAACGGTTTGGATTTGTTGTTTGGACATCAGAAAATAAAAAAATCACTAGCAGCACCTCCGGCTAAAATGCTGCCGGCAGCAATTTAGCCGTAATTATATAATATCAGGGTACTAAATAGCTAGCAATAGCTGCACTATAGCTTTTTTGGACCTCAAAAGCTATAACGCTATTAATTGCTTTTCTTTAATAATAATTCTTAATGGCTAGTTATGGTTGCATTATAGCTACGCTATAGTTTTTTCGGATCTTAAAGCTATAGCGTTATAATCACTATTTAGAACTTTGTATAATATTAATATATTAATAATAACTATAATATATTATAATATTATTATAATAATTACTTAATACATTGACAATATAACATATTAATTATATAGTTATATATTGTTAATAAGATACTAATTATAGTATTAATATATTAATAAAATTAAACCACTATGTGAGGTGATTTAATTTAGGCCGGCCTAAAGATCGGTTTATACTATCTTAGTCCGGCTCAATTAATACTTATTTAGTGGAATAACGAGACCTAAACTCTTTATTCCACAATGGGAATAAGTTTAGATATTTTATTAAACAAGATACTTGCTAAATCAGTGCAGACTGTTAGTTCATATGTCCATATCAATGTGATTATTTTGAGGGATGGACCGCAAAAATAAAAATTAAATTGTGAAATTACGATAATTTGGATTTGGATTCTTGAAATACGAAATTATGAAAATGTCGTTTTCAATTTTAAATTATTGTTATTGCCATACTGATTTTAAAAAGTTTAGATTGGCACAATATACCGAATTTTTTATTAATATCCAAATTTTATATTAAATTTAAAAAAATATCCGAATCAGTTGTTGTTTTCGAAATCTACCCATTCTGGAAAAAAAATTTCCGGAATTAAACTCTAAGTCTGGAAAATTTTTTTCCGGAAACTCAGTTCTAACTCCAGAAAAAAAAATTCCGGATTTAGGATTTTTTTTTTTAGGAAATTTTTTTTTCTGAAATTTTTTTTTTCAGTTTTTATTTATAATTTATTTATCTTTTGTATTGAAGTATTACAAATATTTAATATATTTTTTAAAAAATAGATGAAATACTATATAATTTGATTTATTCGAAAGACTGCTACAAATAATCCAGATCAACATTTTTCATGTCGGATTTTTTACGGCCAAAAAAAAAATATAATATAATATATGTATATGTATATGTATATGTATATGTATATGTATATACTAGTATAGTGCTCGTGCGTTGCAACGGAGACACATTACAAGATTGAATAAAACATAAAAAGACATTTTTATTGACATTAGTTTGTATAACTAATACGGACATCTTTTTTCTTTTGTAAATGTAACCTATTTTTGTTTTATTTTTTTGCTAATTTGAGTATGTTACGGATACTCTATTAGTTTCTATTATTTTGATTAGAATAAATTTAATGTTCAATAACTTCAATACAGATAAAAACTGAAACACCAATTTTACGACAGGGTAAACTTCAGATGACTATCCCCAGTTCCCATGATTTCACAAATATCAACAGCATGTTGAATATATCATCATAGCACAAGTCTGTAGAATTTCCAAGCATGGTACCAGAAATGACACTAATTACCAGTTGAAAATAATCAACAAAAGGTAGTTATTATTCTCATCTCATCAAAATTAGACAAGGATTACAACAGTGTACAAAATAATAAAAGGAAAGAAAATCAAACACAACACCTTATAATTACACATGAAAAAAAAAATCCTCAAAAGAAAATTACACATGAAAATAAAAGGTTTATTCATACTAAAAAATAAAAAAAAAACATTCAAACCAAAACTGGGAAAAACACCAGGAGGGAAATGAAGTTCTTGTAAGCGGCATTGTGCATATGGTGTATCAAGTCAATGACACAATAGATGAGAAAATTAAGAAAAAAAAAATTAAGAAAAATAGATAATTAATGAGATTAGAAAAAAAATAGATGAGAAAATTAAGAAAAATCATAATTGAACTTAATTACTGTTCTTAAATCAGAAAAAAAAAAAGTTGTTGACAGTTTAAAAATATGCTTTTGGTTGCATTAAAGTCTCTTGTCGCCGACAAATTTAGTCGATACCAAACCCTCCTCGACTTATTCCTTTCATTTCCCTCAGATTCAACCCTATAACAATCAAAATATGGTTAATGTACTATTTAATTTTATTAAATATTAAGCAAAGGACATATCTGTAATTTTGTATCTATTACAATTTTGCAAGTTTGCAACAGGGACATATCAGAAGAGAAAAGGGGACATATTCTAGCAAGAAATCGAAGAGGGATGGATTCAAAGATACCTCGTGGTCATAATCGATGCGGTGCATCACGGAAGAGCAGCTGCCTTTGCCACCGCTAACCAGTGCCACCACCTTCATCAAGAGAGACCTTCGAAAATTTGAAGCTACTCCATATGTTAAAAAAACACCTTATCAACCAAATTTATTGTATCATCACTAATTACAGTGTATATCTTCACACTCTTGAGAGCAACCTGCCAAAACAAAAATACAATTAAATTATGAAAAACGTTTTAGGCTAAACAAATGCACAAATGAAAATAAATGACAATAAGAAAACATTATCAAGATTGGACCAATACTTTCTTACAATTAGAAAACACTCCTAAATAGAGAAAAAAGATGAAAATTAAAAAACAACATAAACAAGATTGGACCAATTAATATTTTCTTACAATTATAAAACTCACCATTGTCTTACAATTACAAAGCCTCAAGCTTTGGCATAACACTACCCCTCCAGGCATCAGCCACATCATGTGCCAGCTTGGCCTGACCCTTTGTAAATTCATGAAAAGCAAAGCCTAAATCAACCTTTTTTGCTCCTGGAAGCACGTTAATTCTTCATTCTTGTATTTATTATTGCTTCGAATCCTTTATAGCTTCCTCAGTCTCCACTTTTGACTGCAATTTTGTGATACGACCTGACATGCCCTCAGCCAAGGATACTATTTGAAAACAAGATGTGTCATTTGCAGAAATGGTTCTTCTCAACAGATTGGGGTCTTATAGCTTAGAGGGTATTTGCAGAAATGATTCTTCTGAACAAGATATGTCTTTTCTGTGACGGTTCTGAATCTACAATTGTTAGAGTTGCAACATTCATGGTTCATGTAGCCCGGAGTCATCATCTGTTTTTTCTTAGATAAAAAAGTAGACATCATTCATATACATCTGAGAATATGCTGCTCGTATTGACTCCTCATTTCATTGTTTTGGAATCACTGAAGACAAAAAGAAAGAAGGATAAAAAACTTGGTGTTATAGGTTCTGAACTCGTAAAAAAGATAATTAATTGAAATTTTTAATTAATGTACTACATAGGCAAATCTGTCCCAATCCAAGTTTATTAGTCTTATGAACTATAAGTAAAAATTATATCAACTCAATATGGATAAGAAATAATTTCAATAAAGAAAATAAGCAAATATGGATAAACAACTCAATACGTTTATTTTTTAAATAAAACAAGGATGCGGCATAATTGAGGATCGTGATATTTTTCTATTTAGCAAACAAAGAAATAGGCTATGATCGGGACAACAAACATAGAGTTCAATTCAATGGACAATAAATGAAAAGAGTTCCTAAAATTTCATTCAATTTGTAGTTCTACCATTTTTAGAGAAGTAAACAGCATCGTGCCCGATCTGACAATCCTTGAATGAAGTGAAGCATTCCAACCTTGCGGTTGTGCCCTTGCAAGCGGGGCTCCCCGTTGTCACGCTAGGCTCCCTGGTGCCTCATCCCGGCCCAGTCTGTGAGCCACCTAAAGACATACTGCCCAGAGCCAGCCATCTCCTTCCACCCCATCGGGTAGAACTCCATCACACTGCTGTTTCTTTCCATGAAGATCATGTTTGTCATTTGCACGCCGTGTGCGGTGGTTAATACATCAGTCTCGCTTAATAATTGCACATGATAACGAAAAGGTTGAGATGGGTTTGTTAAAAATAAATTAACCGTTTTAATGAAAACAGGAATAAAATAACCTTTATCATAATTCTCTATACTACAACAAATACACAAGTCTAACAATAACCAAAAAGAAAGAAATTAAAACAAAAAATATTATCCACATACCTGATCGCAGAAAGTAAAATTGTCTGATTTCGCAGCCAAAAATCTACAAGTTTTCATCTTCGCACACTCCTCCTAAAAAATCCTCACTAATGTTGTTTCATTTTTGAATGATCTTGTACTAGTTCTCAGCAAAAGTGTCATGCGTACCTCCTCGTTAGCCTTAATCTTCTCCGTGTCAACAGTCCAATAGCTAGGGTTTCTTTACGCTGAGAGCAAAAAAGAACTTGAAAAAAGAGAAAAAAAAAATCACTACGGAGAAGGAGGAGAAGATGAAATTGATGATATTATCGGAGGTTCTCACAAGCTATAACCCTTGAAACCGCTACCAGTTTTGAATGACGAGAAGGAAGGGCACAAGCGTTCGTCCTCAGCGCCAATTCGTTTCTAGCCAAATACGACCTCTTTTTGAAGGATTTCGCCAGGCGACCTTTCTCCCTTGAAATCACGTCGTCTCCGCCTTGCTACGGCCTTCCAATCAGAGGATTTGAGTATTTGCGAATTTCATTTCGCGTTCGACGAAGAGATTCGTCGTTCTGATCAGAAACTTTCGCTAGTAGGCAGCCTATTAAATTTTAATTGTAAAATATTTTGTAGTCTTTTGTGTAGCGGGTATAATTTTAACTAAATTTAAACTTCTACACTTAAAATAACTACATTCAATCAAAGAAAGACATATTATTTGAGTATAGGGTTCAGATTGAATCCGAATTTAGATCAATCAATCTCAATCATTGGAGTTTCAGGACAACCAATTTAATTTAAGATGCATAATATAGAGGAGATAATATAATATATGTATATGTATATATAATATAATATAATATATGCATATATATGTATATATAATATAATATAATATAATATATGTATATATATGTATATATAATATAATATATATGAAAATGAAGATATAAAATATGAGGTATTGGAATCCTCGGTTAGTGCCTCAAAAATTCAGTTGAAGTTTTCGTTCAACGGTAGGCATTCAACAATCGGTATTTTCAAAGTTTTCAAAGTCCAAACAGATCGTTGAATGCCTACCGTTGAACGAAAACTTCAACTGAATTTTTGAGGCACTAACCGAGGGTTCCAATACCTCATATTTTTTATACCTCATCATACCTCATATTTTATATCTTCATTTTCATATATATTATATTATATATACATATACATATATTATATTATATATATAGAGAGTGACTAATATGCATTCGTAAGCACTTCGCCCCGAAGTGCTTACAGTCCAAATTTGATTTTTCAAAATCCAAACGGTCGATCTGAACTGTTCATCTTGTTCTCCATATTAATATGTGCTTGGAGACCAAATTTTATATTTTTCTGAATTTTTTTACTATTTATTAAGTATTTTACAAAATTGTTGATCCAACAGTAGCTGCTGATTTTACTGTTTTGTTAAGCTACCGTTAGATCAACAATTTTGTAAAATACTTAATAAATAGTAAAAAAAATTCAAAAAAATATAAAATTTGGTCTCCAAGCACATATTAATATGGAGAACAAGATGAACAGTTCAGATCGACCGTTTGGATTTTGAAAAATCAAATTTGGACCGTAAGCACTTTGGCCAAAGTGCTTACGAATGCATATTAGTCACTCTCTATATATACATATACATATACATATACATATACATATATTATATTATATTTTTTTTTACGGTCGTAAAAAATCCGGCATGAAAAATATTGATCCAGATTATTTGTAGCAGTCTTTCGAATAAATCAAATTATATAGTATTCCATCTATTTTAAAAAAAAATATATTAAATATTTGTAATACTTCAATACAAAAAATAAATAAATTATAAATAAAAACTGAAAAAAAAATTTCCTAAAAAAAAAATTTTCGGAAAAAAAATTTTCCTAAAAAAAAATCCTAAATCCGGAAAAAAAATTTCCGGCGTTAAAACCGAGTTTCCGGAATTTTTTTTTCCGGATTTAGAGTTTATTTTCGGAAAAAAAATTTCCGGAATGGGTAGATTTCGAAAACAACAACCAATTCGGATATTTTTTTAAATTTAATATAAAATTTGGATATTAATAAAAAATTGGGCACAATATATATATTGTCACTTTACATATACTTAACTTGGAAAGTGGCCCTGAATTTTTTTTTTGTAAATTAAACATGACAATTTGATATCAATAGCTGACACACAATCTAAAAAAATAGTAGAAAATTGAATAGAGTGGCAACGAGGAATGATTTTCTTTCTAATTATACGGATTTTATGAAAAATATCAAAAAGATCAGTAAATTTCGTCGATGTCACTGAGATTTGTCTTTTTGTTATAAATTAATCATTAAACTTTAATTTGTTCTTGAATAACAATCAAACTTTTTATTTATTTTGGATAAGTCACTCTATCTGTCTACAAAACTAACAAAATACAAATAAAAATGTGATAAGTTATGTGTGAACAAGTCACTATGTCACTTTTCTGTCATTTAGTATTTTGAATGAAAATAATAACAGCATAATTTAATCAGGACAAATAAAAAATTCAATAGCTACTGAAAAATTAATTAAAATTGAGTCATCAATTTATTACAAAGACCAAAATTTAATGGCCTATGACTCTGGCGAATTTTTCTCAACATGAAATAATTTTAAAATCGCTCAATGTACATAGAAATAGTCTATAATCTAGATCTGTCCTTTAACCACCTGCGTTAATATGTTATTAGTGATCGAATATATTTAGAACATAAATGTGAAACTATAAAATATTTGAAAGTGAAAATATTATTCATCTCATTTAGAAAGATTGGGAATAGAAAAGAAGTTCGATCACACAATCACCATGTTAATTTAAATAGTTTTAGATCTGTCCTTCAACTGCACTCGTCAATATATTATTACTGATCGTACATATTTAGAAAATAAACGTAGAATTATAAAAAAAAAATGGTTGAAAATAAAATATTACTCACCTCGTTTAGAAAAATCGAAAATAGAAAAAAGATAAAATAAAAAAAAAAAACATCTATCACGATGTATATATAAACAGTCAAGATCTGTCTTTTAACAGTTGCGTCAATGTATTATTATTGATTACATATATTTAGAATATAAACGTAAAATTATGAAATACGTGAAAATAAAAAATATTAATCTCATTTATTAAAATCAGAATAGAAAATAAATTGTATCACACTATCACTATCACTATCACTATCACTGCTCACTTTGCCATACTTCCCGGTAAAGGGGTTGCTTACTATACTCAAGAGAAATTTCTTACTTACTCCCCGATCATGAGAGATTCATGCGCCGTAGGGAGTAACGAGACCGGTGATTGTCGAGTCCAATTCTTCTGAGGTAACAGAATACTTCTGTTTACAATCAAACGGTCCGACCAGAATTCGGGCTAATACAGATTCCACGTGAGCTTTCTAATATTCGTGCAGATTCTGATCAGACGGTATGGATCTACACAGATATGTACCGATACCTTAGGTAGGTTGAATTTGTGCTTATCAAATTACATGGTCCATCTCCGCAGCTCCAATCAAAAGTTCATCTTTTTACCTACGCGCCGCGATGCAGCGCGCCAAGGAGAGAGAAAACGAACATTTAAGGGTGCTACAGCCCCTATTAGCTGTACTCCTTTTTTTTTCCCCCTTTTCCAAATAATATTCGCAAAAATACCTAAGGCGGTGATATTATGTTCTTCTTCTGAATCAAAATGGCGAATTTTTCGCACACTTCTGCTCACAATTTGTGATTGTGTGATTTATGATCAGAGATTCGATCTCTTTTCCGCTATAGTATGGTATAAAAGGAAAAGTTTTTGGGGATGGTGGTGCGAAGGTGCGGAGAGTTGAGCTGCATTAGGGTTTTATTATGGGGAGAAATGGGATAAGCGACTGATATGGGGTTATTGTGTGGTTGATTCTTGCCACTGCTGATTTCTTGAGGCGAGAATCAATCAACCTATCTAGAAAAAAAGATTTTGTCAAGGAAAAAATAAATTTAGATTATTATTATTATTATTATTATTATTATTATTATTATTATTATATGGTTCAAGATGGGAATCTTTTGAATGTATTGCATGAATGCTGTATGGCTGATTCCATAAGAAGCGGTCCCTTTGGGAGGGATATTGATCAGGTAAAAAGGTTACTTCATCTGGTTGAAATTTCTAATGAATCACCTTTACTGATTTTTAACTATATGTTATATTTTTGGAATTATGTATTATTTCACCGGGGATATTTTTTTACCAGACAGCGTATATTATACTAATGCTGGTAGACTGGGTTGCTGTTGTTACATTTGTCTTAAAATTTAACAAAATTGCAATTCATTTCACACCACGTCAAACAAATGCTTGCCAAAAAGAAAAGATTTAAAAATAAATTTGCACTTCATCATGATAATTGATACTTGCTACTTCCTGTACATACTTCCATTTTTTGAATAAAATGTCGAGTTGCATATATTATCAGGCCATAACATTGCTTAAGAAGGGGGCCTACCTGTTGAAGTATGGACGTAGAGGAAAGCCCAAATTCTGTCCCTTCAAGCTTTCCAAAGTACGCTCTCCTATATTTCATTATTATTATTTTGTTTGTCTTTGATTTGTTTGTTGATACAAAGTTTTTGTACTGAACTGGCGAGCAATAGAAGCAATAATTACTGCAGATTATTTTTGCTCACAGTGCTTTTTGTTGTAACTTTTTTTTTTAAAGGATGAAAATGCTATTATTTGGTACTCAGGAAGCCAAGAGAAACAGCTCAATCTCAACCAGGTTTCTAAGATTATTCCTGGACAGCGTACAGTGAGTTCATGTGGCCTTTGTTATAATTGTAGTTTAACCAGCTTTTATATATTATTTAATGACCTCACCTTTGTTCAAAATTTCTCCTTTCAGGCTATATTTCACCGATATCCAAGGCCTGATAAAGAGTACCAGTCATTCTCTCTCATATATGGAGAAAGATCCTTAGATGTGGTGTGTCCGTTTTTTTCATTTTAAGTCTTTTGCTTGTAATTATTTTTCTTTTCAGTTCTTCTGGAACTAATTAGAAAACACATGGACAGATATGCAAAGATAAGGATGAAGCTGAAGCATGGTTTGTTGGATTGAAGGCACTAATTGCGCGAAAAAACCATAAAAAATTGCAGAAAGATTTCAAAGGCGACAGGAGTTCTTGTGATAGTCTAAGCACTCAAACTACCAAAGATTCAGTATTGACACAGCCTTTCTCTGACAGTGACTGTCAGCACAAGGTCTGAATTTAGGATCCAAACGATGAGATTTTATTTTGCAAACAACAATTGCATCTTATTGGTATTTGCCAAAGACAACATGAGAGCCAAAATCTAACATGAGTACCAATACTTTGTTTGAAAATATTTACTGTAAACACTCTTTACCTTTCGACTACCTTTTTTTTTTCAGGCTTTCAAAGATGCCCCTCAAAATTATCAAAACCAACATACATGTCATGGCCTCAAGTCAATGAAGGGTTTAAACTTGCTCTCTGACGTGTTACTCTACACATCTCCATTGAAACATCTGGACAGCAATGAGCTGAATACATCTGTCTCATTCTCTCCTGCAACCGGTGAGGCAATGAGTCGGGTCTCCTCGTATGAGAACCTGCGTGTCAGTATGTCGAGTCAAGTCAGCTCTTCTAGTTATGGCTCGGGTCAGGAAGATTTTGATGCCATGGGAGATGTTCTCATCTGGGGCAATGCACCGGGTGCGTACAGCAGCAACATTGATTCAAGCTTGCCACGACCACTTGAGTCGACATGTGTTTTTGATGTTCACTCAGTGGCTTGTGGGGCCCGACATGCAGTTCTTATAAACAAGCAAGGTGAGGTGTACAGTTGGGGGGAGGAACATGGAGGCCGCCTTGGGCATGGCGTAGATGCTGACTCATCTCATCCAAAGCTTATAACTGCTACAAGTGGCTTGAGTATTGATCATGTGGCATGCGGGGAGTTTCACACATGTGCAGTGACCTTATCTGGTGATCTCTATACATGGGGAGATGGGGCCCACAGTCCAGGATTGCTTGGCCATGGGAATGACACCAGCCATTGGATACCTAAACAGCTATGTGGTCCTGTTAGTGGCCTGCATGTGTCGTCAGTGTCATGCGGGCCTTGGCACACAGCTGTTGTAACTTCATCGGGCTACTTGTACACTTTTGGTGACGGTGCTTTTGGAGCACTGGGGCATGGTGACAGAGAGAGTGCAAGAGTGCCTAGATTGGTTGAGGCTTTGAAAGAAATGCGTACTGTGCAGGTTGCCTGTGGTGTGTGGCACACAGCTGCCATTGTAGAAGTTCCTGACATGCGTGTTGATCCGAACTTTCCATCTGGTAAGTTATTTACATGGGGAGATGGTGATAAAGGCCGGTTAGGGCATGGGGACACCGAGCCCAAGCTTTTACCAGGTTGTGTGGTGTCACTCTCTGAGCCAGCATTCTGTCGAGTAGCTTGTGGGCATGACATGACCGTTGCTTTGTGTACCTCTGGTCGGGTCTACACCATGGGCAGTACTGCATATGGGCAGCTAGGAGATCCCAACTCTACCGTCAAGTTACCGACATGTGTGGGAGGAAGTATCAAAAATCGTTTTGTGGAGGAGATATCATGTGGGGCCTACCATGTGGCAGTTCTGACAACCAAAACCGAGGTGTACACATGGGGCAAGGGTGCGAACGGCCGTCTGGGGCATGGAGACACAAAAGACAGAAATACCCCTACCCTTGTCGAGGCATTGAAGGACAAACAAGTGAAAATGGTAGTGTGCGGGTCAGATTTCACTGTTGCTATCTGTCTCCACAAGTGGATCTCTAGTGCTGACCAGTCAGTCTGTTCGGGTTGTAGGTCACCCTTTAATTTCCGAAGGAAGCGTCACAACTGTTACAATTGTGGTTTGGTCTTTTGTAAAATCTGTAGTAACAGAAAAGCAATGCGGGCTTCCCTGGCACCGAGTTTATATAAGCCATACCGTGTTTGCGAAGATTGCTACAGCAAGCTAAAGAAGGAGCCTGGTAACGGTTCTAGGCCGCGAACTCCCAAGGACCACAGCGGACCTTTGCTTATTGAAGAATCCATAGATGGAAACGGTAACACTAGGGTTTATGGCAATCTCTCTCGGCTTTCTTCCGCTGAGTCACGACCTTCGGTTAGCAAAAACACGATCCGTTTACCGCCTTCTTTGTCAATAATAGGACATGGAAACCAGAGTACTACTGACTCTTCTAATACTATTAGTACATTCAAGTCTTCTAAGAGAATGTTTTCGTTATCTGTACCGGCTTCACGTGCGGCATCTCGGTCAGCATCCCCTCTGTCACGTATGGCAAGCACGCCCACTGCAGCAATGGCAGCCACTACAGATTGTTTTCCATCGCCTGACATGGGTTTCTTGGGGCCCCACCTAGCAGATGATGGTCTGGCACAGGAGGTCTCTAAGCTGAAATCGCAGGTAAACCTTAGATTTCTCTTCATATAGCTCGAAATATCCATATAAAGAGGGATTAAAATATTTTTTTTTCTCGTTTTTATCCATATCTCTATTTGAAATTTGAATTGATGCAGGTGGAGGAATTAACAAGAAAATCAGATATTTTGAAGGATCAATTGGAAAAAACTTCTAAAATGTTGAGAGAAACATCGGCTCGTGCCAAAGAAGAAAGGGCCAAGAACATGGCTGCAACTGAAGTCATTCTCTCTCTCACCAACCAGGTAGAGAGGTGAAAAATAATTATCTTTATTAAACTAAACTAGCATATAAAATATTACAAGCATTATTTTTTTTGTTACTGGTAGTTGAAAGATATCAAAGAAGCAGAGAATGAGACAGGCAAAAATGTAATTCGAGCCTGTAACAAGGGAACTCTACATGCATCGACATCAGAAGAGAATTATGATCACCATCACTCAAATAATTTGCGTACGACTGGAGGTGCTGGTACTAGTGGTCACTCGGATCATCAGCAACTGTCCTTCAACTGCCATGATGTTATAACACAGGAGGAAGTAGTTGAGCAAGTTGAATCAGGTGTTTACATCACCATAACCTTCTCCCGAATTGGCGATAAGAATCTCAGGCGGATTCGTTTTAGGTACATGAAGATTTTTAAAAATGTCTATAAATAATCTAGTAATTGTAGAGCATCTTATATCCCTTTTTCATTTTGCAGTCTCACCAACTTATTCATATTAAAACTGAAGCCTGCTCAACTAGTTACACTAATAAAATTTATAGAATGTAATTAGCCGAGTGAGGCTATGGTACTATGCATGGTGCATATTGGTTCATACTATGGATCAATATCTCTATTTTCAAAGTCCAAACAATCGATCTAAACTGTTCAACATGATCTCCATATGAAAATGTACTTGTAGAACAATTTTACATTTTTTAGAATTTTTTTACTGTTTTTTTATATAGTTAGAAAATTACTTGATATAAAGATTCTAGACCATTCAAAAGCAGCGATTTTCTCGCTATCTAGAAAAATAGTAAAAAGACTAATGTAAAATTTAGTCTACAAGTACATTTTCATATGAAAATCATGTTAAACGGTTCAGATCGACTATTTGAACTTCGAAGACAAAAATATTAATCCGTAACATGGACAAATCCGCGCTATGCACAATACCGTGGCCTCACTCATAATTAACTCTGAACAGATGAAAACATAGCCCTACTAGAAATAAAGCACTTTTTTTTTTTATTCAAGCAGTGAACATATTTTAATTAAGGTCAAAATAGTCAGTTCATCACATTAGTATCTCTAGTACTGCTGGTATAGATTTGGAATTATTTAATATTTTAGTTACTTAGGACACCCATGCCAATAATTGTTGAGAAGCTTCTTTCCGCAAAAGAGATTCTCTCAAATCTTAAAGTATCCAACTAACTATGCAGTAAGAAAAAATTTACCGAGCAACAAGCCGAAGCATGGTGGAATGAGAACCAGCCAAGGCTAAAGGATAAATATGGTATTGTATCTGAGGCAGCTGTTCGAGTTCACGATCCGGTAGCATCAAAGAAGATTCCTTGATTGAAAGGGGTAGAACCAATCTACTTATTGACATTAGTATTGCGGTTTTACTCTTTCTGCTGATAAATCTGAAGTTTTACAATTTTCAGACACTGATATACTTGAACCAGATTTCAATTTTACATTATTGCCCCCAGTAAGTTCATGCGAAGTAGCAGGAAAGAGCAGCAGGAGTATGAAAATTTATACTGAAAAGATTAAAATTTAACTGGTTTTGAATTCTTTGGATCTGATCGACTGTAAAAGGTTCTGTTCTTACTACCTCTTAGATAGCAAATTTCACCTTGTAAAGAATCAAATATACAATTTTATACTAAACTTGCAAATGTTTGTAACAGAAATTGTGCAGTATTATACTAGGATAGGATAATGTCTACTTCTGAGAGTGGTGTATTATACTAGGATAGGATAGGGTAATGCTAGTTTGTTCTTCTACTTACCAAATTTCTCTTTAACTTTGAGCTACGGTAAAAAAATGTAGCTACCAAATAAAATAAATGTGCAAGTTAGTTCCCAGTACTGCTGCACCAAATATCTTCACAGTATAGAACGAAATTTTGACTCCCTTCAGTTTATATACATAAAAAAAAAACCGACTTCTAACTTAGTCTAGGTCTAGGCAGAAAAACATCATAGCATCCTTAGTAATTGGACATGGTAATAACATACAGCTTAAAGAAAAATATACTATTGAGATTTGTACACAGCATTAATTTAAAAAGAGGCTCAAGCAAACACTTACACCTCTTCCTATACCTTGATCAATCATATAAACACTTCATTATGGTCTCAAACTCTGCAAACAGAGACCTTGATCAACCATATAAACACTTCATTATGGTATCAAACTCCGCAAATAGAGACCGTGATATGCCTTGATCATATTTTTTCTATATGATCGGAAGACATGTCGACATAGTTGCTGATATCAAAATTAGTAATTGCACTTCTCCAGCGTAATTTTACAGCAGCTACATCATGCGCCTCAGCAGCTTCGGTTTGAATATAGAGATTTTGTTAAATACTTAATAAATAGTAAAAAAATTTCAAAAAATGTAAAATTTGATCTGCAAGCACGTTTTAACATATCCAACAAGTTGAACGGTTTGGATCGACTGTTTGGACTTTGTAAACTTTGAAAATAAAGAGTGTAATTCGATGTCACCAAAAAAGGGTGTAATCGGATCCCTCCTCATTTTAGATAAGTACAAAATCATTGTTTTTCGATGGTCTAGAATCCAAATAACAGTTATTTTTGTACCTATCTAAAAAAATAGTAAATAATTTCAAAAAATATAAATATGGTCTCCAATTATATTTTAATATAAAGATTATGTTGAGCTGTTGATTGACTGTTTGGACTTTAAAAATGGAGATAAGGATGTGAGTCACGATTGAGATATTTGGACCATACTCTTGTTAAATATACCTTCTTATATATGTTACACATGCATCTCTTGACATATTTTTAACATCCTCCAATTGTTTTCCATATTCCATAACCTGAGAAAATGTGCACCATATTTTAGATCAAAATCATGAATGCAATTCACAAGTAATTAATGGGAAATTCGCACCATCCTACAAGACATGAGGCAGTTACCGGGAAATTCAATTTTGTAGCAGCGCCCCAAAATTTAAGTGCTGCTACATCATAAGCCCTCGCTGCTTTCTCCTCAGTATCAAAGCTTCCTAGGAGGAGAAACAAATGCCAAGGAAATGAAACAAATATTATCGATTGAATAAAGCTCATAATAAGTGTTACTAGGATTTGAGAGAGAATTTAAAGAATATGACTACTTACCTAAACATACTGACGAAGCAGACCAGCAGAAAAAACCATAAAAAATATAAAGTTGTTAGTAAGATTGACAGAAAAGAAAATATAATAACATAATTAAAAAAGTGCTGCAGATGGGAAGAATTTCTGTTTGGAAAAGAAAATTCGCTAAATTAAAAAAAAAAAAAAAAAAAATAGTCAATAGAACTTGAAATCCCATATTATTCTGGAGTGGCTCTGTATTTCTCAATTAATTGTGGGTCCAATTGTACTCAGTTGCTGATGGGTCTAGATTTTTCAGAAAAAATTCAGAGTTAAATAGTACCTGGTATTATCCTTTCAATTTAAGATATGAAATCAAAGTATACAATTGTTCTATGTTCCTACATCGTTATTAATAATATAAATAAAGAATTTAAGTCTCTCTCTTTAATATGAAAGTTGAACTGACATTACTTCTCTTGTGTTAATCCGAGAATGACCGTCTTACGGAACTTACAATTATAATCAAAGAAATATTTGTAAATCTATACCGAGAATAATGGAGACAGTTGAATATTGGCAGTTACCATGACAAAATAATGGTAAAACACACAAGTAAAACAGAGTTATTTTGACTTCACGCAACGCACAATAACGCACAATCAACGGAGAAGGAATGAAAAAAAAAAATGACTGATGCGATGTGTGAAGCCAAAATAGCTCTGTCCGATTTTTTACCCAAAATACACCTCGGAGACTAAAATCAAAGTCTGATTTGTCAATCTCTGTTCGGTCAAAAGGTCAGTTGTTAACTACTGCAACTGCCTCTTTAATCTCCTAACTACACTGCAGCAACATATCAAGTTGTAATCTAAGCGTTTTTCGAGATGATTTTTCTTTAAAGCTGTTCTATAATTAGACTGCCTGGGTTTATTTCACTTTAAACTTGTTCTCCAAAATTCCGGTCCATTAGCAACTGGATACAAAATGGTGAGGTTCCCAAAGAGGCCATTACCATAAAATGTTATTTTTGCTCAAAAATGCAACTCAAGATGTTTAGCAATAGTGTTGCATAATATATCAAACAGCCAGTTGTAGTCTTACATTTTATTACATATAGAACATAATTACTATTTCTATACTTCAACCTAGTTACTAATTTATTTTTATTTATTGAATTAATTTATTGTACATATCTCTTACACATTTCTATTATTTTCCAAACAGCAGTGTTAAATTAATAATAAGATTTTCACCTGGCAAAAAGCAACAAAAAAAAAAAGATATTTTCTTAAATAGAGCAAATATGCTACCTTGTCTTCCCTTCCACCTGTGGCCTTCTATATGACGGGTGTTATCCCACCTGTGGAAGGGATTGATTAAAAGAGAGAAGATAAATGCGATAAAATGCGAATGCGAGTACAATTAGGGGACAGTATAGTTTTTAACGGAATCCGATCGTTGGTTAATTATTCGGATCAATTTAAAAATTTACGTGGCAAATTAATAAGCGTTGATTATTACAGAGAGGAGATAGCTTCGGAATGCGTGCCAGGTTGGAAAGGCCGAGAGAGGTTCAAGTCTGCATCTTCTGCATTTACTCCAAAGAGAATCTTTTGAGTTCAATGCATCTAAGCCGTATGATCAGGATCGGAGCCAAATCGGTCAACGTCTATGACGCACGGGTCCCTTTAATATTAGTGCGGATCTCAATCGCACGGTCAAATCTATTAACGGACGTTCCGTTAATGCAGAGGATACAATTTCGCGAGGTTCGTGCTCCAATACTCTTTTTGTTCTTCTGCGAATGATATAGTGTAGTCAGCATGTTGTCAACTTGTCATCACTTCCAACGCATAGCCACCAGATTTGCGAATTAAATTTGAATAATTTTTTTTTTTGGCGATGCCTAATTGAACGTTGAATTATTTGGCTGATCGAACTTTGATCGAAATAAACCTGAAAAATTTGCAAATTTTACAAATTTTTCCTAAATTTTACTAATTATTCGCAAATTTTTTTCATAGCATTTTTTTTTTGCTCTCTTGCAGAACTGAGATTTCTTATTCAAATAATTTCAAATAATTATCGAATTATACTCGAATTATTTTCGAATCACAAATTTACCTCACCGAACTAAACCCGAATAATTCATTTATCACTATGTTCGCAGAGGCAGACCTTGAGTAGAATAGAAGGCAGCCACCCTATCTGGATTTCGAGTTTTAGTTGTGATCTATCGGTACCGATCGACTTTGCCTCTCCCTGAAATTCCCCACCCTCTAGATGTTTGATTTGTAATTATGGTTAAATTTAGTGTTAAAATCAAAATAAATTTCTTGAATTATGATTGATAATTAGAATTATAAGTTAAAGCATCGTCAGAATATTGAAAAATATAAATCAAAGTATTTTTTTTATCGAGTACCAAATTAGTTAATGAGTTTAAATCCAATAAGTTATTTAAAACCGATTCGATATATTTTTTAACCCTGCGAAAATCTTAAATCCATCCTTGTACGTTCGAATGCAATCACGCAACTCGCACTTCTTTTCTCTAGTTGTGAGCAACTACAAGTCTACAACTAGTCATTCTGCAAATAATCAGAACATGTTTCCTAAGCCGATTTATTATTTTCTTTTTCGAAGAAAATTGTGTAACAAAAAAACAATTAAAAAATAAAAAAATAGACACTCAGAGAGGACAAACTGGGCTATATCAAGGAAAACATGAAGCCTATAAAAGCCCGCTTCGTAAGAAATAATAAATACTGTTCTTTTATATTATTATTATTATTTTTCCATGAAAATTTTATGCCTTACATCCTTGTCATCTCTTTTGATTTTTATCATCCAAGTTTGTAAAGGAGGATACGAGACCCTAAAATTAAAATATATCAGGACCTAATAAATGCAGCCTATCTATAAAAATTTATATGTGCTAAGATAGCTCAGCAAGCTAGTTTCTTTGTTTAGTTTGACGTTTTTGATTGAGATTCCTTGGCCATTAATTAGCAGAATGCTAAGTCTCTCTCTAACCAAAAATAATTCATAGTACGGACCAATGTGCGCCATGCATAGTATCATATAGCCTCACTCTTATTTTTGATAAATAGGCGGCTACATTGTAATCTTTCATTGGGGAATTTATCATTTTTTGGAATTCCTTGTTGGTACTAAGTTGAAGGTTTGTTGGTACTTGGTACAGTAGTAATTGTATGGTAGGTTTTTTTGGAGGTAGTTAGGTAGTTAGATATCATACCAGACAACCAGTATAACTGGTGTGGTCAAAATAATTAATTGCTTCCTTTGTTAAAATTTATCTTATGTTCATGATTGTGAAGGGCAAAGGACATCTCCAGTGTTTGTGAAATGGAGTACTGTTAAAAAACAGTAGGAGTACCTTAGCTATAGCCTAAATAGGTCTGGATCTGAGACTGGAAAGAGGCTTGTCGGATTGAAGATTTGGAGATCAATTTGGATTTGATACAAAATATTCTAGGAACTTGAATTTGACTTTGCTGTTAACCTCTTGCTCAGTTCATTGGATTCATCAATGACATTACCTAGCACTAATCTATTTTTGATATATAGCCTAGGTGTAGCTAGCTAGTTAGAACTTAGAACATATATATATATATATATATATATATATATGAATGATTAAAATACACACATATATATACTTTCATCAAACTAGCTAGGTACTGTTACTGTACTTAAGAAAACACAGTCTAATATAGTTTATATTAATGAAGTTCTTGCGACTTGTCAGTACTTGTAAATATATACTTCCCAAGCCTGAATGAATAGAATACATTTTTAAATTTCACCAACTTGAATTATGGCCTCTTTTGATACACAACATTTACCCGATATTTTCTTTCTCAACCATATTTAAATATTTCTAACATATTGAATATCACAAATGAGTAGTATATATAATCTCTAGAAACTGAAATGAAAGAAAGATATTTTTTGGTATCTCATAGGATTCCTCTATTTCTTACACGTGAAACTGTCCCATAAACGCTCCAATGATCTTAGAAATGTACTGTGCAGAATATTTTTGGGCCTCAATTAATAATTAATTTATAGAATTAAATATGAATTAAGTATTTTTGGACTGCATTGATTATGGACCAAAATATCTGTTCTTTCATCATTTGGATAGATGTCTCTGAAATAGTGCGAACTGAATGGGTACAATTTGAATAGGTGTAATGTACTATATATACATGAATTATTCATTTTCGGAATAAATTAATAACAATTAAGTTTCGAATTAGATAGAAAACAAAGGAATAATATTTTTTTTTTGTTTTGGATAAAATTGGAAATCTGATATATCTTTCATACCACTTCAGAAAACAAAATAGAGAAAGAAAGAGAAAAGGTGAAGTTGTCAATTTGATAATTAGTATACTGATGAACGGTTGTTTTTTAACATGTTTGTGTAGATACTGGTAGAAACACAACTGTTGTCACTGGTGCATTCATTTGACACAAAGAAGAAAAATAAATATGAGTTGTTGTGCTGTTGCGTTGATTCAAAACGAGATCAAATAGGAGGAAAAATTATTGTTGGGACTCGAATTATTCGTTGCGATCTAGTGGTAAAATCTATTTATCTTGAAATTTAATTTACACATGGATTCTAGTTTTCAAGTAGCGAACAAATGATGAATTGATTCGAATCGTTACACAATAACTTACTCGAATCCTATACTATATATAATTTTTTTTTGAATTTTTGAATTTATTTTCACATGAAAATGTCTCACACACGCTTCAATAAAATTTCTCAACTTTTTTCTTCTATGAAAGGTTGTGAAGTGCAATTAGGAAACATATATAAAAAAAATCATGAAAAATGAAGTTTTTTGATATAAAGCTATGAACTCTCTTCTCATTACTTGTGACAAATCAAAGGCAACTCACGACAATATATGCTGATGTGTTAATCTTAATTTGGGTAAATATGAACATTATTTGGTTCATGATCAAGCAACCTCTGCATCTGTTAATTAATTTGAATCTTTAATTTAGAGAGAAACGCATGCACTAGTGCCAAGCATCTTAGCTACCGACACTAGAGGAGAGCTGAAATTGTTATACATAGGTTCTATTAGATATTTGATATGTGATACTTTTGTCACCTTTAATTCTCTTAACATAAAATGATAAAATTACCTCTTTTCCTTTACCTTGTTTCTGAATGATTTTTTTTTTCCGTGGAAATTATTAAAATAAGACATACGGAAATTAAAAAAAAAAAAGAGTGAATAAATATATAAAGATCTGACTCATTGAGTCCAATTCATATGTTATGGATCAGACTCAAAGATTTAGATCTATGTTTTTTTTTAGCTTGGATCTAGATTGTCCGATACGAGGAAAATTAAGCTCTGATCCACAAATGATAAAAAAAAAAAAAACATAATATTTGGATATGGGCATTGAGTTAGATCTGTATATTTTTTATTGGATTTGTAAGTCAAATTTTTTTATATTTATTGAAAATGAGACACTCTTTTTATTTTTGTATGTTTGGATTTAATAGTTTCTATAAATAAAAAATTTCCGTTTCTGGATTCACAAGTTTGCCTTCAAGGGAAACAATCAATGCATTTAAAATATGTACGATAGGAAGCAAATAAACAGGGAAGAAAAGAAGAAAAGAAGAAAAGAAAGCAAGTAAAATTCATGGTAACGTCCTGTATCTGAATATTAAACCAGTATCAGTATGGCAGTAACCAAAACAAACATGCTCTTTTTCTAGAACCTCTTTCGTACAATACGTACCAGTATCAATCCAAACCAAACCAAATCAAGTGAATTTACACTGGTAACCCTGGTCTCAGTACTACACTACTACTGGATCAGTCTCCATGATCAGACCCAACCTAAACCTTTTCCCTGCCAATTTTCGTACACTGTACCCACTCAGCTTTTCCAATTTTGACACTGGTACCCTTCTGTGCTGTGCCACTGTAGGGGTCTCTTACAGGGATAAATTGGGAAATTTGAAGGAGAGAGCAAGGCTAAAGTTGTAAAGGGAAAGAGAAAAGAAAGCACTTTAAGGTTTCCTTCCACTTTCCATCCCCTTTTAACCGTCGCTTCAACTAACTTCCTTCCTACAACCGTAGGGCGGTAGGGGTCCGGTCTTTGGAGTTTGGACCACCTTCTTTTATGGGCCCCATGTCCTTTCCCTCTGACAACTCTGTTTTTCTCCTCTCCATTGTCCAAAATCTCTTTTTTCTTTTTTCTTTTTTCTTTTTGATTTTTGATTCGAAACCCCTAGCCCCTAGGCAAGTAGGCATGTCCAAAATCTCATCTTCATATCCCAATCACTCAATAATTCAAATGTTGTTATTAATGAATAGTACTCATGCACCTCTCACCTCTGCGGTGCTTGATGTGGTCGGGTTAGTTCCCAGTCAAACCATTTAAAAAATTGGGACCGGTTTAGATACATCGTACCGCTTTGAGATTTATGCAGAGACATAACTATTTGGATCTAATTAACCTGACGCGGTCAGACAATTCGTTATCTCATGTTCAAATTTAGTATATGTACATCAAGTGAATTGAAAAGACTTTAGTTGATATTAATTTCATCTTAAAAATATATATATTAAATTTAATACAAATCTAACTGAATTATAATGCCCGATGGTTGTACTCGTAAAATAATTACAAATGTCAATAGAACCCTTTTCTGAGTAAGAATTATTTGTATTTACTTTAATTTTAATGTCGAAAATTGTTAAGTATTTGGTATAAAATAATGAGCTATCATTTATAAAATATTATTAATTATTTACCTTCCAGGTTGATAAGTATATCTTTTATACAATATATTTACCAAATTATGTTATAATATTTCAAGTATGTAGTATTGTAAAAATATTTTAATTAAAAAATTTATGTTAATGGCCATCCTTTTAACCTTCACTCTCACCGTTGCCAAAATGTCTTATTATAAGTTCCGCAATTAAGATGATCATACTGTATTAATCTTACTTGAGGAATTTAAACTTTTAAGATGATCATATTGTATATATGTTGGTCCCAAAGGCACTTAGAGGAGAGAGGGAGAAGGGATGAATAGAGCATTTTTTAAACTTTTAATCTAAGTTATAAGTCTCTAATGTGTCTTAGAGTTATTTTTGACAGAAACTAGAATAACTTGGTCCTAAACTAAATTAATAAATAATAAATATATAGTAAAGTTTAGAGACACTTCACACGAAAGTTGTTTACAGAGTTTGACACTAACGCCTACGTCTCCAGGGTCCGCGACTTTCGAGATGGTATGCCTTTCTTTACCCAATGAGAAAAGAATACAAGGTGGAATCGGTGAGCCCATACAATCTTCTGGGAAGTCACACGGCCCGAACACGGAATCGGCTCACGAGCACTAAAGGCTCAAAGAAAACAAACCGAGCAACAAAGGGCTCGAGGATAACAAGGCGAGCAACAAAGACTCAAGGTGTAAGTTGATTTGATCACATAAAATCACTCTAAGAGTTGTTGTATTGATTGAATAAGCTTAAGATTGATTGTGAGTATTGAAGTTTAAGTGCACAAGCAACAATGACTTTCTCTAGATCTGGAAATTCGAAACGAGTTATTTTTCAAACCTTTGTATAGCTTCTATTTATAAAGAGCTGGTAAAAACAAATTAAGTGGTGTTGACCGTTGCAACGATACAAGGACTGTTACTATGGTAAGTCAATTTGAACAGGTTTGGACTGAGGGAACCATAACGGTGGATTTACATTCACAATGGTGGATTTTGTTGACAACGGTAGATTGACCGTTGCAACGGTTCCCTCAACGCTAATCCTCTGGAATGTCAACTGTCAGGTGACAGTTCTGATTGATTTAAACCGTCACAGACTCAGCTGAGGATTTATTTATTCTGTTGCAACGGTAGGCCTCACTTAGGTCATTCTTAAGCTTATTTTATCAATTTTACAGATTAAATATCCTAATCTTGAGATAATACTTTTTATGTCCAATGTTTTGTGCTTCATGACTACATCTTTGATGTTGTATTGCAATTTGTTAATTCATCATTGACGTGTAATTCTTGAATCTTCAGTTGTCATGAACCTGCACAATGTCTCAAGAAGAAAAATTGTAAAATGCAATTTATATATGTTTTGTAAATCTAGTCAAACAGACAAGTAGTTTATAGAATAAGCCAACAACCTCTCTGTTTTGACAACTTACAAAACATACATATCAAGTGAGTGCATAAATTGGTTATTCCTTGAAAGTTCGAAAATTTTGAAATTTTTGAAGTTTTTGTTTTTTCTTGTGTATATGTGTGTGTGGTGTCATGAAATACTAATATAGTATGAACTTGTAATATATCTCTCCCTTTTTGGAAATGGTCAAAAGAGTAGAAATAAAACATAGTTATACTCAAAACGAAGAGAGTGCTCTCTCTTAATTCATGCACTCTCCCTTAATTTGGTAAAATTGTAAATTAAGGGCTAAAAATAACAAATCAATAAAATATTACAATTAAATGATGCATATTTGCACTAATTATGAATTTTGAAGTTTATGTAGTGCAAAATATGAGAATTTGACTCTTTTAATAATGAAATTGTTGAGGTTAATATATTTTCTTCTAAATATTAAATTAAACATGAATTCATCATTTTACTCTTCTAAAATAATAAAGTATTGAAATTATAATATAGATCAAGTGTATTAGCCTCTTATATTAGACAAACTATTGAAATTATATCACGAAGTTTATGAATATTGAAATTTAGGATTTGTAAATTGATGATTTTGTTGATTCTTCTAATCAAGAGAATTTTGAATTTTTATTAATGATCAATAAATTGTGCTTCTAAATTAGGTGGAATATTGAAATTATATTGTTTGAGTTTGATCATTTTTTTAAAATCTTTTTCATTAAGATATATTGTAATTTAGATATGGTCAAATAATTGTGCCTCTGAAATAGGCAAAAATATTGAAATTATATTGATTGGAATTTGACATTAAATTAATAGTTTAATTATGTTGATTATTCTAAATAAGAATATGTTGAAGTTATATTTAATGATCGAATTGAAATGCCTCTAAAATAGGCTGAATATTGAAATTAAATAGTGTAATTATAATTGGATCAATTGTAGTCTTTTAAATAATAAGAGAACTTTGAAGTTTACAAATTGATCAAATATTTGTGACTCTAAAATAGATATAATATTGAAATATGTTCACTATATTAAGATATCATATACAAATTTGTATCCTATGTAAGTTTTTGAAGAAGTTTGTGCATGATGCAAAATTATATTATGGGAAAAAAAATATTTGAGATGTTTTGAAAAATATAGAATTTTTAATCCATCTCGACGTGTGCATGATATAAGTTAGACTTGACATTTTTAATAAATATAAAAAAATAGTAAAAAATTTCCAAAAAATATAAAATTTGGTCTTCAAACACATATTAATATGGAGAACAAGATGAACGGTTTGGATCGGTTATTTGAACTTTGAATCCAGTGATTTATAGTCCAATATATAAAAATGCCTATGCATTACAATGTATGGTAGCCTTGCTATATATATATATAAAGAGGAGGGATCTAATTACCACAAAGTTGCCACAGCCATTTTCGAAGTCCAAATCATCGATCCAAACCATTCAACATAATCTTCATGATAAAATGTGCTTGCATATCAAATTTTATATTTTTTTTGAATTTTTTTACTATTTGTTAAGTATTTTATAAAAACTAATCAAATTCAAACCATTGAATTTTATACCCATCTTAATAAATAGTAAAAAAATTTAAAAAAAAATGTAAAATTTGATTTGGAAGCACATTTTGTGGAGATCACGTTGAACAGTTTGAATCGATAATTTAAACATAGTTGTAGTAACTTTGTGATAACTGAAAATTATGGTAATCAGATTCCTCTTCATAGATAGATAGAGTGAGAAATAGAAAGAGAGTTAGTATACATTTATAAGTTTAGCTTTTGAGGTTGATAAATATAATTATTTATACAATAAGTCAATAATACAACAAAATCATCTCATTAGTTATTACCCTTCGAATAATTAGCATTGGTAGTGTATATTTCCCGAATTTTTTTATTAATATCCAAATTTTATATTAAATTAAAAAAAATATCCGAATCGGTTGTTGTTTTCGAAATCTACCCATTCCGGAAAAAATTTTTTCCAGAATTAAACACTAAACCCGGAAATTTTTTTTCCAGAAACTCGGTTCTATTTCCGGATTTAGGATTTTTTTTTTGATATTTCCGGAAATTTTTTTTCCGGATTTGGGATTTTTGTTTTTTGCTATTTCCGGAAAAAAATTTTTCCGGATTTTGGATTTTGTTTTTGCTATTTCCGGAAATTTTTTTTTCCGGATTTAGGATTTTTTTTTTCAGTTTTTATTTATAATTTATTTATTTTTTGTATTGAAGTATTACAAATATTTAATATATTTTTTAAAAAATAGATGAAATACTATATAATTTGATTTATTTGAAAGACTGCTACAAATAATCCGGATCAATATTTTTCATGCCGGATTTTTTACGGCTGTAAAAAATATATATATATATATAATATATGTATATGTATATGTATATATAATATAATATATGTATATGTATATATAATATAATATATGTATATGTGTATATAATATAATATAATATATGTATATAGAGGAGGGTTTAAATGTCTCCATGTTTTTGTGCCTCCATCATGCCTCCATTTCTCTCCATCATTTTCAAAGTTCAAACAGTCGATCCGAACCACTCAATCTAACCTCCATACTAAAATATGTTTGGACACCAAATTTTATATTTTTAGGAATTTATTTACTATTTTTTTAGATAGGTACAAAATCAGTAAATCTGAACCATCTAAAAACAATATTTTTGTACCTATCTAAAAAAATAGTAAAAAAATTCCTAAAAATATAAAATTTGGTCACCAAACATATTTTAGTATGGAGGTTAGGTTGAGCGGTTCGGATCGACTGTTTGATCTTTGAAAATGATAGAGAGAGATGGAGGCATGATGGAGGCACAAAAATATGGAGGCATTTGAACCCTCCTCATGTATATATATGTATATATAATATAAGAGTTAGGCTGGGGTGCTATGGATAGCATAGTGGTCTCCCGTGCTACAGCTCAATATTCAAGTTTTCAAAATCCAAACGGTCGATCCGAACCGTTCATTGTTTAATCCATATTGAAATGTGCTTGGAGACCAAATTTTATATTTTTTGAAATTTTTTTGCCATTTATTAAGATGGTTTCAAAATTGTTGTTTTTATTAAAATTCTGCACCACTGGAAAATAGCGGTTTCAAAAAAGCTTAATAAATAGTAAAAAAATTCCAAAAAATGTAAAATTTGGTCTCCAAGCACATTTCAATATGGATTAAACAATGAACTGTTCGGATCGACCGTTTGGATTTTAAAAAGTTGAATATTGAGCCGTAGCACGGGAGGCCACTATGCTATCCATAGCACCCCAGCCTAACTCATAATATAATATATATGAAAATGAAGATATAAAATATGAGGTATGATGAGGTATAAAAAATATGAGGTATTGGAATTCTCGATTAGTGCCTCAAAAATTCAGTTGGAGTTTTCGTTCAACGGTAGGCATTCAACGATCGGCATTTTCAAAGTTTTCAAAGTCCAAACAGATCGTTGAATGTCTACCGTTGAACGAAAACTTAAACTGAATTTTTGAGGTACTAACCGAGGGTTCCAATACCTCATCATACCTCATATTTTATATCTTCATTTTCATATATTATATTATATATACATATACATATATTATATTATATATACATATACATATACGTATATTATATTTTTTTTTTTACGGCCGTAAAAAATCCGGCATGAAAAATATTGATCCAGATTATTTGTAGCAGTCTTTCGAATAAATCAAATTATATAGTATTCCATCTACTTTTAAAAAATATATTAAATATTTGTAATACTCCAATACAAAAAATAAATAAATTATGAATAAAAACTGAAAAAAAAAATTCCTAAATCCAGAAAAAAAAATTCCAGAAATAGCAAACAAAAAAATTCTAAATCTGAAATTTTTTTTCCAGAAATAGCAAAAAAAAAATTCTAAATCCGGAAAAAAGATTTCCGAAGTTAGAACTGAGTTTCCGTAATTTTTTTTTCCGGATTTAGAGTTTAATTCCAGAAAATTTTTTTCCGGAATGGGTAGATTTCGAAAACAACAACCGATTCGGATATTTTTTTAAATTTAATATAAAATTTGAATATTAATAAAAAATTCGGGTATATTTCAGGAATGTACTTACTGTTCATTCATTGCTCGCATTTTTTTAAAAAACACGGCATATTGTATTAACACGACATGTCCAGTAATTAAAAAATGGAGAGGAAGGCAGTTCATTCTGAGCAAAGAGCAGTAAAGGCTGTACAAAGGTGGAGCCGAGGCGACTAAAAATGAGTGACCAGGAGAAATAGCAGCCGTTTGATGGGTTTCCCGGATAGGGATCGTGCCTCCATGAGGCGGGTCCCACGATAGCGCCACTTCGTGCTCCCCCACTCCGCCCGCTGTCTCGTGTTCGTTTCCTTTGCTCCGCCGGAACAGCATTTCAAAGTTACTTCAAATCTTTTTTGAAATCTTCACATTAGTTGTCAAATATAATTTTTATTAATTAAAAACAAATTACATTTAAAATATCATCAACATCAAACTACATCTACATCTAAACAACATCGACATCGAACATTACAAACAACTAAAAAACAATAAAATAAACAAATCATATTCTTTGATAGTAGACACCAATGACCTTTAACATCGGTTGGCTAGCGATCATAGGAAAATGAGATATCATTTTCTTTTAATTAGGGTTGCAGGTGAAAGGGTGAAGGCGTCAGGAGACAAAAAGGTTGACGACTAGGACTATTATTGTCAACCTTTTCCGGTTCTCCTGACAAAAGTGGAGGATAGAAAGGTGCATCGAGACGAGAGAGTTGATGGCTAGGGCTATTGTCATCAACTCTCTCTTCTTTCAACAGGGAAGTGTAGAGGTGGGAGTGGCAGCGTGTGGAGAGGGGGTTGCTAGTGGCTTAGAGTTTGTCGGAGAAAAAAATGGATGGACGAGAGTAAAGAAGGGTGGAGGGGGTGACTTGCCGACAAAAAGAGTCGAGCAGTGCCGGCTCTCTCCTTCTCCCCGCAGGATCACCCCGCACCTCCAGAGGAGGGCAGAAGAGGGAGGATGCTGCTGGCGTAGGGTAGATGAGGGGAGTTGCAGGCGAAGGTGTTGCTAAGGAGAGTGTTTAGGTGCTGCTAGCAACTTTCTGGAAGAGAAAATTAGTCAAAACCTAAATGCATTTCTCTTCTTATTTGATACATTTATGCATGAATGTGAATTATTATTCATATAATTTGAATTACACAAATAATATTTTTTGTAAATGCAATTTGAATTAAATTTCACAAATAATATTTTTTAGAATTCTTCAAGAAAAAGTTATCATATTGTTTATCTACTTTATTTTGTTTGTTTGGAATCACGCAACTAAGTAATATAAGTTTTTCAAAATATATCAACTGATGAATGTATTATTTTTTGAAAAATTCATGATTAACAATATCGACTTTACAGCTACTAAATAATTAGTGGTATAAAGGTGCGAAGATCTATTTTAATATGTATTGTCCATTGAGTAATTCTTTATAAATAACATGATACTGTTGTAAATTATAATATTGTTGGCAAAATATAAAAGAATAAACTATTTAAATAAATTATGAGTGCTTATTAGATCATGATAAATAACATGTTTCTACGCCCTTGCTTAATTTGTTTTATTCTTTCAACATTTCTATAAGAATATATAAGAGTATGTAATTTAATAAATTAAATTTTAGTACGGGTGACTCTAACTAAAGTGTGTCTGAGGAGTAGCATAACAAATTAACAATGTTGGGGCTTGAACAGGAAATAAGATAATAGCGGCAGTTACATTGATTTTTGATACCAGCAACCTTTTTCACGTGTCTACTTGAGAAATGAAAAGGGCGCCTTTTCATACATTGTCCGGATATATCACACCACGAAGGAGGCACCTTTCTTTCTTTCTTTCTTTCTTTTGTTATAAAAAAAAAAAGAAAAAAAAAAAAGAAAACAATAACACAAAAATGAGCAAAAGAACACCCCATTAATTAATATGATATGATCTCATTATATTCATATTGATTCATTAATTATATATATAATATAAGCTCGATCTACTACAAGATATTTTTCTAAGCAGAGGTCGGTCGGTTGTCGTGCAAGTGAAACAACTCGAGCCATACCTCGATTCAGATGTACATAATAATCCACAATAAAAAAAATAAAAAAAAATAAATAAGGAAGACCCGATAGCTAGACTAAAGGAGAAGTCAACTAAGACTCTTGATAAGCTCCTAACTAGCTAGCTAATATATAAAAAGAAAAAAAAAAAAGAAAAAAGAAATAGGATTTGGGTACATTTTGAGACTAGAAAGAGATGAGATCTATCTAGGAGTACCCTAAAATAAAAACAAAACCATATTAATTAATTATAATTAATGATAGAGGCAATAATGCAATAATGCATCACGAGGGAAATTAATTAGGTGATCATGACCGGACCGGCCGGGTATACATATACCGATCGAGTGAGAGTAGCAGGCGGTTAATTTAGGAGCTGAGGAGGCTGCGAATGATGTCGGCCTGCACACTATTGTTATCCATGCCGGCCATGAGATCGGAGAGGCGGTCACTCAGATCGTCAACTTCCTGCTGTAGACTCTTTATGTAGTTGCACGTCTCCTTCAACAGCTTCGTCGCCGACGACTGTTCATGTGCATGTCATTATCATCATGTCAAAATAATTAATTACAATGTTGAAAATTAAATCATGTTTATTTATATATCTATCTAATATCTAATATGCCATGTATGGAATGGATGTTAAATGTACATAAACATATATATAGAGCTAATTATATAAATAGAATGTGAAATGGGAGCTACATACTCGGTTGGAACCACGGCGGCGTGATTCAGGGAGGAGAGATTGGAGCTTTGAGACGAGTTCATTGATTTCATCCTCTGAGATTCTTGACCTACGGCTTGACATTCTATCTTTGTTGTTGTTTTTGATAGTGTATATATATGTGCTTATATAATAAATTTTGTTTTCAAACAAGAGAAATTAAAACTTAAGTCTGAGGGAGGAGAAAAGAAATGCAAGGGAGGGGATAAAAGTGTGAGTGAGAGAGAGTGAGAGTATGGGAGGGACACAAAAAGGCAACAAAGGGTGTTTTTATAGACACAAATCAGGCGCTAGAGAGAGAAAGTGTGTGTGTGTGTGTGTGTGTGTGAAGGGCTCACTCAAATCAAAGCTAGCTGAAAGAGAGGTGGAGGGAGTCGGGGAGGATGTGAGAGATGTATATATTATAATAAAAAAAGGAGGTGAGGTGGCCTACATACATTAAGGACCTGTTTGGCGGAGCATTGTTCATGTGGGAAAAAAAAAAATTCAATTTGATTGAATTTTTCTTTTCTCATGTAAACAGTAAAAAACAGTTAAAAAAAAAGGCCAATCCATTCCTATTCCTATTCCATCAAAGCTACCGAATAGGTCCTAAGAGAAAAAAAAAAGAGGAAAGAGACCTACTAGGGGGTGTCAACGGGTACGATACGGGTCAGATTGAGATATTTTTATATCTATATCTATTATGATAATGATTTTTTTTTTTTTTACTCTTATCCGTCTTTTCGAATACGGTACGAGTCGAGTAAATAGATAAAAAAAGTGTCATTAACATTTCTATTTGTGCTTTTGATAAAATATTTTTCAAAATAAGAAAAAAATAATTAATACAACTAATTTGTATTATGAAATTTTAATAAAATAACAAACTTTATTGTATGCATTATCTTCAAATTTTATATTTTTTGAAAATTTTTTATTATTTTTTTAGATTTATTGAAAATCACTGTTTTTCAGACAAACCTCGACCATAAAAAACAACGATATTCAATAAATCTAAAAAAATAGTAAAAAATTTCCAAAAAATGTAAAATTTGATCTCCAAACACATATTAATATGGAGAACAAGATGAACGGTTCGGACCGACCGTTTGGATTTTGAAAAATTAAATATTGAGGCCGTAGGATGGGAGGCCTCTATGCAATCCATAGCATATATATATATATATAATTTTATTTTTAAAAATTATCTTATACAAAAACAAATAAGATAACTGAAAAAAATCATTATCCTTACCCGTATCCAATGTTTTAAAAGTCGGCCGATTAGACCGAATATTCGGCCGAATATTCGTATTCGGTTGGAAACCGAATAGAAAATGAATATTCGGTCCAATATTCGGTTTTGAATATTCAGCCGAATTTTTTTAAATAAAAAATAAGAATCCGAATAATTCAAATTCAAATTTGAAAAATAAATTCAGATACTTACAAGTGGGGAGATTATGAATTACTAGAAAATAAAACTGTGTTGAGCAAAGATTTTTGAATATTCAAAACTGTGTTGAGCAGATACTCACATGGGATCGAATATTCATTTTCTTATAAAACCAATAGTTAAAAGTAAAGACTTTTGAATATTAAACTGTGTTTGAAGAAATTAGATACATTTTTTCTACGAAATTAATATGAATTTTTATTTGAAAATCTCTCTTTCTTTTACTCTTTATTTCAGTATAGTACTATAGTTCCCCAAAGTGTACTGAAGCTTACATTTAACTCACAATTAATACTCCACATTTGCATGAGTATATATATTACTGTATGCATAGAAGAGCATTTAGAAATAGGGATTTCATTAATTGTTCGATCACCAATAGAATATAACTTCTAGAATATAAAGTTGGTTAAAAATATTTCAAATTTTTAATTACTTTTTCTTTTTGAAAACTTGGTAGCAAATATTTTATTTATTTAATTTTTATTAATTAGATAAGTGATATTGAGAAGTAACAGACATGATTCAATTAATGTTTAAACACTGAACAAGTTTGGGGAAGATTCACTAATTAACTTTATTAGAGTTGAGGAATCGGTACGTGCACAGGGAGTCTTGAAGACAACTGCCCATCAGGAACACTGAAGTGAATTTGGGTGACAAGGGTGATGTCAGTACTATGGTCATTATGGAGGCAGAGGAACGAAGCAATTTTCGGAGATGCAAAGCTACCGGCTTGGCTAGTGGCAAATATAACGAGGGAAGATGCACAATTCTGGATGCGATATTCTGCAAAGCAAAGGTCATGTATAAACAAGGGAATTGACACTATTACATAGCAATTGATGTAATAATGTAGGAATTGTTGTTGTAAACACGTACTCTTATTAATTTAGTTTTAATAGTCTATATATATATATATATATATATATAAATATCTTCAGAGATACAATTGAGCTCATCATTGAATATCATATAATAAAAATAAAACTTTAACAATTAATCTCAGTAAAAAATAAATAAAAAGTAATTGATAATATGTTTCTCTGCGTGTTTCTACTTTTAATTAGATGTTACCTAGAGCATAAAATTTCTAAATTTTACAGTTTACGTGCAGACCTATTATTCTATTAATAATTAATTAATTGCATATGTACGGCTTTGAGAAGAAATAATACATAAACAAACGGAGGTTAATTACACTTACACATAGACTAATTAATAGCATGCAATAAAGAAACAAAAATTGCGGTAGACCCAAAAGATGCCTTGTCTCCTCCCTGTCCCAGATAAATTAAATCTCTCACACAATTAAATCATCATGCTCTTAATTTAATCGTCTTATTATTGACTTATTGTTGCAGTGTTGCACCTCTATTGACTATATATATCTTGTTTAAAAAATAGCTTCTCAAGAGACATTAAAGTGTGTGTATGTGTATATATTTCATGTTTTCAACTCTTTTAATAAATTAATTTACATGTGTTCACGGAGTGGACATATATATTGTAATAATTTACTGCTTTTAAGAGGGGAGCGGGGTATTTGATGAGCATCAAATCAAATTCAGTTTGATATTTTAATTGAATCATTCGACAACCTAGCTAGCATAAATGCATAATCTCATCTGCTTAATTAGTATGGAAGGAAAACGACAACCTAGCATTTTATGCTCTTCTCAGTTTAATTATTTTTGCAACTAAAATATGAGAGCAAGCAGACTCCGGTTTGGGCGCAAGGTGTACAAAAGGAACCTTTATGTCCTAATTAATTAATTTAATTACCATATTATTTAATTATAAAAGACCCACGGACGGAGATTAGTGTCCTTAATAACAGAGGCGCTGAGACGGAGAGACGGAGAGACGGAGAGACGGAGAGGAGAAACCTATCTTAATTTACATGATTGATTAATTTTATATTTTGGACAAGACAGAATCATGATTATGAAATCATTACAAAATCAAAACCAAACATGGAGATTGGATGTTTGGATTGGAGGCTTCTGTTTTTGGAAGCATTCACCACCGGACAATGGACATGCACAAATCACGCACCTCAGGCACTCCTGACTCTTGAGCCTTGACCGAGAGAGAAAGAGACGACAGTCCAGCGTGGACACATGGATTGCCACGTGTCGGAAGGATAGATAGGCCGTACTAGTCATAAGCACAGCCACGTGACATGGCGTACCGATGCAACGACTGATGGGCCATTGGCCCATTAACTGCCTCATGTGACGCTTGTTCTATGGACGGATAAGGCTTGCTTCCCCTCCATTACAATTTTAATTGGATTCATCCATTCAATAGTCCGCCTTCGATCTATGGTACCTGCCACCTGGTCGTATCAGGTGAAGTCAAAACCGAGCTCAATTTTTTTTTTTTTTTTTTTTTTTGACCTATTTGGAATGTAAGGATGTTCACTTTAAAATTCGTACAAACTTAAATTGAATAAGCTGAATCTATCTTCATAAACTAAGATATCTTACTTGATCCGAAGTTGAGTAGCTCAAATTGTGCTCTATTTATGTTTTAGTTTCCTCCATTTACTCCTCTCAATTAGTGTTGAATACTGAATTCATGTTTTATAAAGTGGTGGCGATGTCTTTAATTACTTATATTAGATATCACATTTAATATAGGTTTTTTTTTTTTTGTCAATATATATATGTTTAAACTCTATTTGAGAATGCTATTTGCTAATTTTGTATATATTTCACAGTATTCTCAACATAAATTAAAAAAAAAAAATTACATGAAATATGTAATGCAAAGTTGTAGCCAACAAGTATTTACTAATTAGCTCAGCATTCATGCAGCAGTGGTAGCAATGGAGAAGATCAAATGTGTTATGATGCTAGCCTATATTATTGAAGATTCATCCTATATGGCTAGATCCTTTGTTGTTATATGACAGAGAATAAGACCTAAGAAGAAATTTTTTTGTACTTGTAGGGTAAAAAGGACGGTCCCAACTCTACACTTGTTAATATGTCATCTAATTTTATACCCTCCAAAGGAACAAATTACGATCATTTAGGGAAGTGCTAACAATCTCAAAAGACATTTTCCGTATTGTCCACCAACAAAAACATGCTATGATGTATTGTAATTCTATTTATAAATTTGGACTCTTCACAAATTTATATTTTCACATAATTAAAATTTGATAAAATTTTATATATGGTTCACATTTAATTTCGTGTTTATATACATGATTAGTCAAATGGGAAAACTTAATGAGCCACTGTCAACAAAAAAAAAAGATTATCTTACTAACTAATTAATATATAAAATAAACATTGCACTATTACGAGGACCAACTTTTGATATAGTTAAAAGGTAGCGTTTTCTATGTGAGAGATCGCACGTTCGAAATCCTAATAAAAATTATTTATGAATATGTAATAGTTAGTTGACTTAACCCGAACCTCTTTTTTCTAAAAAGAAAAATAAACAATGCATTATTAGATGGACCTCACATATGGTCATAACTATGATGGGCACAAAGAAGCAGAGGCAGTAAAAAATAAATATGGGCAACAGCCAACTGCAAGAGGGAAGTCAAGACTGATGGAGGCCTTCAATTAGGTCATAGAAAATACTGTAGTATTTTCATGCATGGGCCAGCCCACTTGATGCCAATGGGTGGGGACTGGGGACTGGGGACTGGGGACTAACATGTACAATACCCCCCACCGAATTCAGATCCTCTCCAGTACCGTACTTTAATAAATTCAGACATTCATTAATCACACACCAATTAATTAATTTAACAAGGTGAATAGTGATGACTTGTCCTTGTTGAAAAGAACCTTCCCAATTCCAACAAAAGAAAAGACCAAAATAACCAACCAACAAATGTAACTTGCATTATCAGATGAGGTGGTCATACAACCGACACAGTGTTAATTGTGGAAGAAAAATGCTACAATAGTACTACATGGTAGACCGTAAGAAGAGAAGTCAAAACTGTCCCTTAAATTTGTGCGGTCAGGATCAATACCATGTGACAAAGAAGGGACATAATGACCGATCCAAACCGATTCAATATTGGATTTTTTTCGGGAGCTTTTCGGTAATGGTGAATTGGATTATAAATCACCGATTTAAACCGTTCATCTTGTTTACCATATTAATATGTACTTGAAGACCAAATTTTATATTTTTTGAAATTTTTTTACTATTTCTTAAGTCACTTTGAAAATCATTGATTCAGAGGTCCAAAAATTTTTACTGTTTTTACTGTTCATCCGGATTTTCAGATTTTCAAAATAGCTTAATAAATAGTAAAAAAAATTCCAAAAAATGCAAAATTTGGTCTCCAAGTACATATTAATATAGAGAACAAAATGAACGGTTTGAATCAGTCATTTGAACTTTGAATCGGTGATTTATGATTCAATGCACAAAGATACCTATGCATTGCAATACACCATAGCCCATATATATATATATATAAGTTTAACCATACAAAGTTTAAGGTTCTAGATACATTTATATAAAAATGGGCAACATATATTACGGTGTGGCCACATGCGCCATTATTCATATGTTATTTGGGAACACCTATATTGTATTAGCTCTCTATACATATCCTACAAATATATAGGGATATAGCTATCCATATATAAAAGAAACAAAGTGTCTATACTCTATACTCTATGCATGTACCCACAAATCCCTACTTTTGTATAAAATCCTAATTTGATGTTCATACCTAATGTCCCGCTTGAGTGCTTCTATGTGGGAGAGACCCTTGACTTTTTAATTCTTTGCCTCTCCAAATCCGGCTTTATTCGGTGCTTCATAATTAGACTGCACAGGAAATATAGTTGAGCTTAATTAATATGTATATATATATATATATATTTATAGTTATTAATTACCACTTACTATTATAAGTATTTGCTTCCACATCCTTTAGAGTTAGGCTGGAGAATTAGAGATCATGCTACAAAATTTGTAGTACCACATATATATACTGTTTTTAGAGCTCTCAGCCTCTGAGGAAGGAATTCATATCCTCTGAGATATCTCAAACTCTGCGTGACTTTATGAAAAATCCTAACCGTTTAAAGACATTCTGCACGAATCTCAAAGCCCACATGACACTGACCCATACATCACCCCCGAATAGGCACTGGACACGTTGGTCATGCAAAAGTTGAGATATCTCAGAGCATACGCACTCATGCTCAAGTTGGTGCCCGGGATCTGCTGTGACCTCTACAGAAAGTTGCAATCCGTGTTGGTTATATATTGTAAGATTATATACAAAGTTATTATATTAGTACAGGTATGCTCTAAGTTGTGTAAAGAAAAAATTGTGAATAAATGACATAATTATTCGTGAAACATTTGTAGACTGTAGTACGTTCCTATTGACGGATTTACAAAATATACAAATTAATTTTAAATTATTTGTAAGTTTTTATTAGTGAATTAACAAACTTTACGAATTATTCATGAATTTCTTCATAATTATTTTAGAATCATTCACAATATATATTTAATTTTGTTTCTAAAGCTCTCAAATTTAATTTTGGATTATATGTTCACTATTAAAAAAGACAAGAAATTTTTTTTTATGCCTATATTACATACGTATCACAAATTTTAGACGTTATCAAATATTCATAAAATTTTAAACTTGTCACTATGCATGACCCGAATTTTTTATAAATATAAAAAATGTATATTAGATTTAAAAAAATATGCGAATCACCTGTGATTTTCGAAAAATACCCATTCCGGAAAAAAATTTTCCAGAATTAACCTCTAAAACCGTAAAAAAAATTTCTGGACTCTCTATTCTCTTTCCGGAAATTTTTTTCCGGTTTTGGAATCCGAAATTTTTTCCGGAAACAGCAATTAAAATTCCGGAAATTTTTTTCTGAAATCGCACTGAATTAGTTTATAAAACCGTGAAGTTTCGTCTCTGACTTTCACTCAGTGCATTTTCGCTCTCTCACACTAAGTTTTGTAATTTATAATTTAAATATATAATTATTTAAATTTATAATTTATAATTTATAATTTAAATATATAATTATTTAATTTTTATTATTTAATTTTATAATTATTTAATTTTTATTACTAAATTTTAATTTATTTTAATTTAGAAGTATTTAATTTTTAATTACTTAAATATATAATTATTTAATTTTATTAATTCTAAAATGATTTAGAATTGTTTTAGGAACCTTTTTTCTTTTCGGATCCCTTACGGAGCTCTGACTGTTTGATCGATCAATTCTTCCATTGAGGTAATTTTATTTTCTTCATGTTATTGTTCATTTAATTCGTAATTAATTAGTTCATTCCAAAATGATTTTATTTTTTTATTTTTTATAATATTTGTCCAGAAAATTTAGAATTTTTTACTACGTTCCAAAATGGTTTAGAATAATTAAAAAAAATCCAAAATAGTTTAGAATGTTGCCCTATTAATTTATAAAATTCCAAAATAGTGTAGAATAATTATAGAATATCCAAAATTTGTGTAGAATATTTAGTAAAGGCAATACAATTTTTAATTACTTACATGCTGTTATTTTTGAAATTGCCAGACCAATCGAAATTAAAAATGATAACTATTTGTGTGAAAATTTATATTGGAGAGGAAATCCAATACAATGATAACGAGGTCTATTACAGTACTCGAGCTAAATACTCATTACTGCTAACCGTGAACCACAGTTTTGATTATCTTTTAAATCAGATTTATAAATTAGTTGGGTACAATTCTAGCAATGCAAATCTGGAACTCCAGGCTAGATTTAACATGTCCACTGATGGCTAACGTGACTACCAATTAGTACCGGTAATGAACCAACAATTATTCAAAATGATTTTAGGAATTATGTCGTCTTTTCCATAAAGGTTACCGGTTCTAGAGTTATATGTAGAATTGGAACCAAACTATACCAGTCATATACTTGAACCACGATCTCGACCCAGTACCAGTTGGAATCCTGTGGATCCCGACCCAGTATCGGCAGCAACTCTGTGGATCAAGCAGTTATACCCCGACCCAGTACCAGTCAGAATCATGTGGATCAAGACCAAATACCAGTTAGATCCCGACCTAGTACCGATCGGTACTCTGTGGATATACCAATGAGATCCCAACCCAGTTCTAGTGCGGTCCGCAGACATGTACGTGATTATTTGCATGTACCTGTGGATGTAATTGATTATGATAGCTTGGCGAGTGGAGATGAGATGCTCTCCGGTGAGTCATCGGATTCCGATGATGATATCGAACAGCCCAACCAGTCACAACCACAGTCCCGTCAAATACAATCTCGTCAATCACAGTACCCGATTACTGGTCGGGAAAATATGACACATCCGGTTGACAGTTTCAATGACATATCCGGTTTTCGGCCTGCGATTGTCGATTTTTATGGCAGCTCAAGAAAACATTCGATAATCCATTGGCTAAGGGTGCAGTTTATGAGTCAAAAACGGCTTTAAGAATAGCAATCAATAAGTTTCATCTTGAAAAGAATTGTGAGTGCATGGTTCTTAGGAGCAAACCTAGACGTTACGAGGTGGGGTGCAGAGATGCTTTTTGTAAATTTAAGATGTCCGTGAAGCAGAACGGTCTTTCAGAATCTTGAATTATTACCAAACAAGCACTTCCCCATACGTACACAGTATCAGCAACACGTATTAATCATTGTCAGCTTACAGCAGAAATGGTTGCCCTTGTGATTGATAAGGCCATTAGAAGGGATGTGTGCTCTTCTATAAATCATATTCGAGATATCGTCATGATGAAATATGATAAGGTAACCAAGTACAACAAAGTATGGAGAGGCCGTGAGCTTGTTATTGCAAATCTATTTGGGAGTTGGGAGAACTCGTACAACTTGCTTATTCCACTATTGGAAGCCATCAAGAGAAACAATTCAGAAACTAAGTATTGTGTGATGTCGACCCCGATTGACAAAGAAACTGATAAGTACTTCCACAGAGCGGCATGAGCATTTGGAGCGTGTATTACAGCGATACCGTTCCTCAGACCAGTGATTAGTATCGATGCATGTTTCATGTCGGGACGGTACCAAGGTAGGCTGTTAATGGCATGTATGTACGATGCTGAAAACCAATTGCTTGCAGTGGCTTTTGCAATTGTGGAGAAAAAAAACACTGACAACTGGGAGTTTTTTATGAGATGGTTAAGGTTGAAAGTAATTGGAGATAATCGATTCTTTTGTGTCATATCGGATAGACATTTGGGAATTTAAATCCGTGTTCCAGGATTCAAATCTCGGATGGGATGAGTCTACCGATCAACGTGTGCATCGGTATTGCTCCCAACATGTTGTCGAAAATCTCTACAAGCATGTGGGACGTAAGAGAGAGGTTAGCGACAGGTTCATAGCTAGAGTGAACAAATGCAAACCTAGGAGGTTGCAGAAGATGTTACAAGACTTTGAAATTGGTTGTCCGAAGGCTATCGACTACTTTAACAAGGTGGGTAAGAGGAACCCTAACGATGAAGACGAGCTTTCATGTCCAGAGAAGTTGTATAAAGCTTTGGACGGAAGCCACTAATGGGGGGCAACGACAACAAATGGGTTAGAGTCACTCAATGTCGTGTTCAAAATTATTCGGCGATTACCGGTTGCAGTGGTCGTAGAGGACACGCTCTATAAGTTGAATAAGTGATTTTTTGAACGATGAAACAAAGCTCAAATATCATGCCAGCATGGTCAGGTGTGGTCCGACTGGGTAACTAAATTATTGCAAAAGTGGATCAAAAAAAGGAAGGGACATAACTGTGATTCCCAATCGTACTGGTCGAGGTCTCTTTGAGGTCCTAGTTAAGGGTGAAAAAAATTTCAGCAAGGTGTAATTAGTCGAGACTTGAGTATACTCGTAGGGATTTCGGGTATAGGGTTGCTGTTACGGACAACAACAAGGTTGAATGTGAAGTCAAAAGCCTCAATTGACCGGCATACCATGTTCTCATTGTTGGGTTTCGAATACCACTTTCGGGGTTTCGCAGTAACCAAAACCCGTTTACGCTTAAGGTGCGGAATGACCGTAGAACAAAAATTTCTACAGCCAACTTAAGCTCAGGATTAAACGGAGTATGTCAGAAAACTTTCCAAGGCAGTCCACCTTCAGTATTCCTTTGGCATCAAAACCCAATTTAATCATTTTACAGATCTACTCCATGATTGATTTCTAAAACTTTAATCTACTTACTAATTAAATAGATTAATATAACATATTTATATATTGTTTCCAAATCACAGTTGGAATGCAGACCGAGCGTGTAGAGCTACATCACGGAAGGAATCGACTCGTCTCGGAGCATCAGACGTCTGATGCCTCTATCGGTTATCCACCAGGACTAACCAGAGAGCGGTTTATTTCTTCTGCCAGAAATACCGTAAACTTCGAAATTATGCAAAAACACTATTTACGGAGGAAAGACGAAAATCCGTAAACATGAATTTTTGGTTACTCAGTTTCATCAAATGAGCAAAATTGACATACCGCGAAATTTGGTAAAACACTATTCATCGATCCCGTAAATATACTCCACAACATCCCGCAATATTATACGTCAACTACGTATAACTTTCTTTTCTCAACCGAAACACTATTTGGGAGAGCAACCGAGAAATAAAGAAAATACTGATTCGATTCTGTACGAAACGATACAAGTGAATTAGTGATTTTTCTCTCTACATGCACCCCTCTATTTATAGGCTTTTGAGGAGGTTCGCAAAACACCAAAATACCCCTCAACATATGCCTATTTACAAGATATGCCATTGAATGGATAAGGATGACATGTCATGTGGATAAGATCGATGACGTGTCATCTGGATAGGATCGATGATGTGTCATCTGGATAGGATCGATGACATGTCATGCGGATAAGAACGAATCTGAAAAGACCCGAATGCCCTCGGCCCAAACACAAATAATGTTCGTATAATTATTCTGAACAATTATATATATTTTTCTTGCGGTTGTTGTTTCAGTAATTTATACAATGTGTCATGCACATTTATAAATTAACTGGTTAACTTTTATACAACGTGTCACACACGTTTATAAATTAACCAATATTTTTGCGTGTTATTTTTACATAACATTTATTATTTAATTATAACACGTATAATTAATTATAACCATCTTATTATTGATCATAACCAATTTATAATCAATAAGATTCTCCGATTAACTCCTATATGGTGTGACCCAATAGGATCTGTGTTATGTTGGTAAATAGAGTTAAAACTGTTTTAACTTGTATAATCATGGGTGGCGTCTGGCAACACATCATGACCATCCAATTACACAGATGATGCTGTACAGTACAATATCACGATCCAGTAAATAATTTAGTTGTGTCTGTTCTTCTATCTCATAGCTATCAGATTAGTTTCAAGGTAGATGTGTGTCATCATTGTAAACTTAATCTTTTCTTGATTTTGAAGAGATTATCAAATATGATTACTCTTGTAATCATACTGCTCGCTGATAATCTTACTCTATCAAGGGGCCCAGTGATGCTATAGCTCGTATAAAATACGAGGGACAAATAGTATTCTTGGTAGACTATCACTTCCTCAGCTAAGCTATACATATGTGATTGCTACCGTTATGACTGCTTTTTACGAACAGCGGTGGATAACAATCACACATACATATTTCTCAGTGGGAACGATAAATACCTCATACTATAGAACGTGACACTGAATGAAAACATAAATGACACGAACACAATTCTATTTAATATTTCATTCGGGGTCTGTCAAATACTATGTTCCTAGAACATGTATCTATGTGATTAAAATGACATCTCGTGTCAGGTGGTTTGTAAAACTTAACCATCTTTTAATCCACATACTAACCTTATCACGGTAATTAGTGTTCCTGCTAATTACCTTGGTCAGTGACTTTTAAGAGTATATATCATTTATATTATGGAGTTTCACAATTTCAGTCATGAACTCGAAATGATCCATAAATTCAATAATACTCAAGGCAACAATATGATATATATAAATAAACATTGAATTCATGAACAAAGCTTTATGATAATTTATCGTATTATTGACTTCTAGATTATTATAAACTAACATACACTACATGTAGAGGAGGCATCAAGACATGCGTAAGCAGTGGTAGAGCAACCAGCAAGAACAAGTATAACTGTTTGGCGCACCCTCGAACAACATTTCAGTCTGCATCATAGAAATTAACTTGTGTGTTATTTTATTTGTATGTGTTGAGAACTATTTTATTATGTATGTGTTGAGAACTATTTTATTCTGTAATATTTTAATGTTGCTCATTATTAAATTATAGACGCTAAAGATGGACAGTAACAATCGAGAAAAGACCGAGGAAAAGAAAAACAACTGTCAATTCACTAGAAGAGATAAAATGGACTGTCCGAGATGTGTGCAGTTAAAAGAATATTTTCGAGTTGAAATATCTGATGATGATTTTGTAGATAAAAATACATGGCTAGCACGTCGTCTGGGAGAGATAAAAAAGTATGGCTAGCATTGTTATTACATATGTTGTCAAATTAAGTTTAGCATTGTTATTAAGTACGTTATTTTGTGAAGCATTTGTATGTGCTGAGAACTATTTTATTTATATGCATTGAGAACTATTTTATTTGTATGTGTTGAGAACTAGTTTGGATATTACGTTGTACACTATTTTGAATATTTTTGTACCATATTAGCTGTAATGCATTTTTTATTGAAGTTATAGAAGATGGTTTTGATGATCTTGTTAAGTTAGGATACGATTTCGATGCAACACAAGTGACAAGATAAATCAAATATACAAGTAGTCCTACAAGTAAATCAAAAATAAAAAAAAATATAACACAAATAACAAGATAAAATCTATAAATTCTACTGGCCACGCTGTGAATATAAATGGTGGTCCAGATACTACGAATGCGAGAAGCGAGAAGTGTCAACCCTAGCATGCTGTGAACGGCGCGGTCTATTAGTGGGATCCACTGCATGTGGTGTCTGAGCCAGATCCTCTGCAAGAGGTGGATAAGAAGACGACGCCCTATCATCACCGAATATGTGGTCGGATAATGGAGTCGGAGGAACCTCCATGAGAGCCCTCACTGATTCGTGCCTGGCCTGGTCAAATTGTATTTGCTCCACCTCGTTCGCCTACTCCTGAGATAGACCTGGATAATAACTATAACCGCTTGATCCTGAGACATATGCATTTGAAAAGAAAATTTTTATTACATGTTCATTGTATATTAAAAAAACAAAATTACTTCAATTAAAGTATTACATGTTAGTTTGTAATAATCTAGAAGTCAATAATACGATAATTTATCATAAAGCTTTGTTCATGAATTGGATGATTAATATCATTTTGTTGCCTTGAGTATTATTGCATTTATGGATCATTTCGAGTTCATGACTGAAATTGTGAAACTCCATAATATAGATAATATATACTCTTAATCTTGAAAGGTCACTGACTAAGGTAATTAGCAGGAACACTAATTACCGCTATAAGGTTAGTATGTGGATTAAAAGATGGTTAAGTTTTACAAGCCACCTGACACGAGATGTCATTTTAATCACATAGATACATGTTCTAGGAACATAGTATTTGACAGACCCCGAATGAAACATTAAATAGAATTGTGTTCGTGTCATTTATGTTTTCATTCAGTGTCACGTTCTATAGTATGAGGTATTTATCGTTCCCACTGAGAAATATGTATGTGTGATTGTTATCCACCGCTGTCCGTAAAAAGCAGTCATAACGGTAGCAATCACATATGTATAGCTTAGCTGAGGAAGTGATAGTCTACCAAGAATACTATTTGTCCCTCGTATTTTATACGAGCTATAGCATCACTGGGCCCCTTGGTAGAGTAAGATTATCAGCACGCGGTATGATTACAAGAGTAATCATATTTGATAATCTGCTCAAGATCAAGAAAAGATTAAGTTTAAAACGATGACACACATCTACCTTAAAACTAATCCGATAGCTATGAGACAGAAGAACAGACAGAAGTAAATTATTTATTGGATCGTGATATTGTACTGTACAGCATCATCTGTGTAATTGGATGGTCATGATGTGTTGCCAGACGCCACCCATGATTATAGAAGTTAAAACAGTTTTAACTCTATTTACCAACATAACACAGATCCTATTGGGTCACACCATATAGGAGTTAATCGGAGAATCTTATTGATTATAAATTGGTTATGATCAATAATAAGATGGTTATAATTAATTATACGTGTTATAATTAAATAATAAATGTTATGTAAAAATAACAAGTAAAAACATTGGTTAATTTATAAACGTGTGTGACACGCTGTATAAAAGTTAACCGGTTAATTTATAAATGTGCAGGACACGTTGTATAAATTACCGAAATAACAAACCGCAAGAAAAATATATAAATAATTGTTCAGAATAATTATGCGAATATTATTTGTGTTCGGGCTGAGGGCATTCGGGTCTTTTCAGATTCGTCGTTATCCGCATCACATGTCATCGATCCTATCCAGATGGCATGTCATCAATCCTATCCACAAGGGCAAAATGGTTATTTCACACTTATGCCACCTTACATGATGTAGGAGCATGGAGAAGAATGTGGAAGGGTGTGGAAGGGGTATTTTGGTCATTTCACATATAAAAGGATGAGGTGTCAATGGCATACCTTGTAAATAGGCCGAACTTGGAGGGCATTTCGGTCTTTTGCAAACCTCCTCAAAAGCCTATAAATAGAGGGGTGCATGTAGAGGGAAAAACCATTAATTCACACATATCGTTTCGTGCAGAATCGAATTGGTATTTTCTCTCTTTCTCGGTTTCTCTCCCAAATAGTGTTTTGATTGAGAAAAGAAAGTTATACGTAGTTGACGTATAATATTGCGGGTTGTTGTGGAGTATATTTACGGGATCGATGAATAGTGTTTTATCGAATTTCGCAGTATGTCAGTTTTGCATATTGATGAAATTGAGCAACCGAAATTCATGTTTACGGGTTTTTGTCTTTTCTCTGTAAATAGTGTTTTTGCAGAATTCCGCAGTTTACGGTATTTCTGGCAGAAGAAATTAACCGCTCTCTGGTTAGTCCTGGTGGATAACCGATAGAGGCATCAGACGTCTGATGCTCCGAGACGAGTCGATTCCTTCCGTGATGTAGCTCTACACGCTCGGTCTGCATTCCAACTGTGATTTGGAAACAAGGTATAAATATGTTATATTAATCTATTTGATTGGTAAGTCGATTAAAGTTTTAGAAATCAATCATGGAGTAGATCTGTAAAATGATTAAATTGGGTTTTGATGCCAAAGGAATACTGAAGGTGGACCGCCTTGGAAAGTTTCCTGACATACCCCGTTTAATCCTGAGCTTAAGTTGGTCGTAGAAATTTTTGTTCTACGGTCATTCCGCACCTTAAGCGTAAACGGGTTTTGGTTACCGCAAAACGCCAAAAGTGGTATCCGAAACCCAACATTACATACAGGGCCGAATTCAATGCCGAATAGTTCATGCAACCATTCATCACCAGTCATCTCCTGCGGTTCCACTTGCTCCTGCTCCTGCGTCTGCGTCTCGTACCCCAACGCCTTCAATTCATACATAGTTTTTCTTAGCTACAAACTAAATTTCAAATCAGCTTTTTAGTTGAATTCATACTTAGCCAGCATTGACATGTGATGATGGAGTGTACCCTGCGAACTCTCCCGAATGGATGTAATCCTTCCATTGTGAGCCATCATATCACCAGCCCGTCACTGGATTTGGGCCTTCAAATAAGGGGGCAAGTGGCATCGGCTCCGTTCCCAAAGGATAAGAATCGTCAGATGGAATTTCCTCCCAATTAGGTGGAACCCCCGCATCCTCCAGCATGGCAATAGCACGGTCTCCATAACCATTATCCCTGCAGAGGCACAAACCTAGTCTCATTTTGCCCTTGGCAATTGCACAGAGACCTTTCGTGAAAAATGCTCGTGTGCCATGTGCCAATTCTCCTATCCCACGCAAAGCCTGTATATATATTCAGAGTATAATAAATGATATATAATTAACCAATGATAAATTTTAGAGTTAGAAATGTTTACATTTCTAACAAATGTCGATCCACTGGGAATGTATCTAGACCTGGAGTGTTCGTCTCTTGCAACCGGAACATTACGATCCATCCCCTCCACGTGCTGGCCAAACAGGTAGACGGATGCCATGCAGTTCTTCTAGTACCATTTTCGATATCTTATCAGGTCATTTATATCCCATGGATTACCTACTTCGTAGACACGCTCTGCATATTGTGTCACCTCGTTTACATGCCGACGGTGCACTTGCGCCCAGTTGGCATTTCTCTTTGAGCCCCATTTCAACCTGTTTACAAGGTTAGTAGAATAAATAAGTAAATAAGTACTTTAAAATAAATAAACCACATATGATATGCGAATATTACTTGTGCAGCTCTTGGTGCTCGAGCATATCCTGGGGAAGCGGTGTCTCTATCTGTTGCCATCTTCCAAACTGTCGCATGCAGAGATCAGGATTGTGATGCTCAACAATCCAATAAAAAAATAAGAGGATCGGGGTACAAGTAGTATGGCTGACAAATTTAGAGTTGCAATGTTAGGTAGAATTTATAATTGTGATGACATGAATAAAAGAAAAAAATACGACTTTATTACAATGTACCTGGTCTGCCCGGGTTCTTCTCGAAAGCTGGTGGTAAACATATGCATATGGCTGCCAATTCACCATGTTATTCGTCAGTTGCTAAAGCTGGTTGCTGGGGATACTTGGCCCAGAGGTTCCACCATGGGACGAGTTTTCCCAATTATGTGGGCCTTCCCACATGTCAGCAAAGGCTAGACATGTATCTTATGTTTCTGTACCCCATTTTGCTTGAGATCCCCGTAACGGTCGATGAATTTGAAATCGGGTCCACGACCAGTGTTGCAGAAGCATGGTGGGACCATGCATGGAGTGGCATGAAGGACTAGATGCGAGGCATAGATTTCGATATAAATAAGCAAGAATAGCTCCACCCCAATTGTAATTCCTCGGCTCGTCCAAGTTTTCAATCATGCTGAGATACCACAGTGGTATTCTGTTCCCGCTACTGTTAGCAAACATTATATTCCCTAGCATGCCGAGAAGAAATCCACGGACATACCTAATCATCAATTGTAGAATCTGAGTACTTTATTTAAAATATCAAATACGAATAGGGTTATTCTCTAAAAAAAATACTAACCACTTAAATTGTCTGTCGGTCACATCTATTGGTAAATTTTTGAAGCGCTCACGGAGTGCTTTTTTGGCCAGCAGCATGTCGCTAGTATCTTTTCCCCTCTTTTTCATTAACCCCTTCACTTCATTATCTTTCACGCCTAGCAACTCATACAGTCGGCCTTGAAAACTCATCGAGTCTGTCATTCCCGTTACCGGATCCCCCGTAATAGGTAAACCCCACAGACAACTCACATCCTCCAGAGTAACTGTAATTTATTTAAATTGTCAGTACGGAATTCAAACGAAAATAATTTTCAATTAATTAATACCTGTCATCTCTCTGAAGAGAAGATGAAAAGTGTGTGTCTCCGAACGCCACTGCTTGACAAGTCCGTGAATGAGGGCCGCATCGAGGGCAATATTAGGCAATGTCGCGAACTGATATAAGCTCATTCGAATTAAAAAGGGTGCGTACCTCTCATCATACTCGCATTTGTGCCGATAATGTGTCACTGTCAAAATATCCTTACTCTAAATTAAGAAAAAAATCAATTACAATATAATTTGATTACTTACAGAGTTATGAAAAATGAAATAAATAAATGCTTAGCTCCTTAGACGCCTCAGATACCCTATGATTGCCGTGAACTATCCAAAACAAGGGAATAAATCTATGCTTAAGTACTTGGTCTGCCATACTACAAAATTCGAACATTATGGTAAATCACCTTAAATTTTTCTAAAATATTCTACACCATTTTGTTATTAATAAAATAAATTTCTAAATTAATAGGGTAATTTTCTGGACAACTTTGGTATTTTCTAAATTATTCTACACCATTTTAATATTTTCTAAATTATTGTATACTATTTTCGAATTAAAAATAAAATTATTCTACACATTTTGCTATTTTCTAAATTATCCTACACCATTTTGGTATTTTCTAAACTATTCTAACCATTTTGGTATTTTCTAAACTATTCTAGACTATTTTAGTATTTTTCTAAATTATTCTACACTATTTTGGTATTTTCTAAATATTCGAGACTATTTTGGTACTTTCTAAATTATTCTACACCATTTTGATATTTTCTAAACAATTTAAAATGAACTAATTAATTATATTTTAAATTAAAATTAAAATGATATAAATATAAAAACCTTAATCGTAGATTTGATCGATCAGACAGTCAGAGCTCTGAAAGGGACTCGAAAAGAAAAAAGATTCCTAAAAAAAATCTAAATTAATCTAATAATCTTCTACATTAATAGGATAATTTTCTACACCATTTGGTATTTTCTAAACTATTCCAGACCATTATCGTGTTTTCTAAATTATTCTGGACTATTTTGGTATTATCTAAATTATTATAGACTATTTTCGTATTCTCTAAATTATTCTAGATCATTTAGTATTTTCTAAACTATTCTATACCATTTTGATATTTTCTAAATTATTCTACACCATTTTGGTATTTTCTAAATTATTCTACACCATTTTGGTATTTTCTAAATTATTCTACACAATTTTGAAATTTTTTAAATTATTCTAGACCATTTGGTATTTCCTAAATTATTCTACACAATTTTTTAAATTTATAATTTTTTTGGACATTATTCTAAACCATTTAAATAAATAAATAAATAAAACATACCTTAATTCACGGCACAAGCTGGATTGAAGAGGGGTGAAGAAAGAAACAGAACCAGCCCCGCTTTTGTAGGCCATTTTTGAGTCTAGAAAAAAAAATTTCGAAATTTTTTTTTCGGATTTAGAATTGAGTTTCCGGAAATTTTTTTTTCCAATTTTAGAGTTTAATTCCGGAAATTTTTTTTCCGGAATGGGTACTTTTCGAAAAAAATCCGACGATTCGTATATTTTTTGAAATTTAATATAATATTTGGATAATTATAAAAAAAATCGGATGCATGACAGTACAATGCAACTATAAAATAAATCAAACATGTGCTAATTATTTAGTTGGTTATTTGCATTTTGCAGATCAACTAATGATATTTCTTCACATTTCAAGGAACCTAATTAAGATTTTGATAACACATTCAGATTGCCATAACCTTATTCTTAACAAATGAACTTTATTAAAATTCCGCTATATCCGGTTTGAACATATTTGACAATTCTTTGAACATACTTCGATGTAATTTTCTACGTATTCGAATATCAAAATCATACAAATTATTATTTTTATGATATGTTTGTAAATATTGAGCAATTTCCAGGTCATGATTTATTTGTTGGATTCCAATTCAATTGTAATAAATAAGTAAAATGCAAAAGCAACATAAGTTGATAAATCTGTACTGCTTTTAACTGCAACTTGTTCAAAATCATCTCATTCTACTGTATAAAAAAAAATATTTGTTGATGAAGCAATCGCAACTTCAATAATAAAAATTAATTGGTAATCAAGTGGATCAAATTTAGTGACAAATATATGGACGAATGTGCAACACGGATAGTTACATGGTAGAGAGAGAGGAGAATTAGAGAGGTAGAGTTCGGTGGAGGTGGCAAAAGGAAATGGAGGTCAATGTCAGGCGTAAATGTATGGGGATGCATGGTATTGGTATACTGTTGCAATAATACCCGTTAAAGGTATACCCTACTCTGCCCGTCCGTGTCCGAGTTCGGGTATGAATCGGTTACGCGGGTACGGACAAAAAACGGACTGGACTAATTTTTTTTGACAAATATTTGACTATGCCTTACCTGACCATATCTGTACCCGACTACCCAATACATGATACCCATATTTAATTCAAAATTCAAAAACCCAAATTCAAATTTCATTTCCCACCCCACCCGGTGTCATCCCATCCGGACCCGACCGGCGGGACCCATTCGGACCGGACCGGACCGGACCGACTGGATGAGATGTTTTCTTTTTTCTATTATTCTTTAAAAATTTTAAAATTAAAAATTTTAATTTTATCCCTCCAATCAAAATTTCTTTAAATACCCCTCTTCCTCCCTTCATTTTCACATCTCCATCTCAATTCTCATTCTCTCATTCTCTTAATCTAAATTTTTATTATTATCAAATTTTAAATTTATTGTTAAAAAAATATATAGTTGTACATTTAATTCCTTCTACAAATACGCAAATGGAATTACAAAGGTATCAAAATTACGAAGTTTGGGACCTCCTGCAAGACTTTTCCGTGACATTTAAAGGTTATATTTATTTCAAGTTAGATTAATTTATTTTTGTAGAGTAAATTTAGTTTATGTAGATTTATTGGATGTTAAGCAATTAGATATTTAGATTTGTTAGATTTATTTTATGTTAGGTTTGTTAAATTTGTTAAGTAATTAGATTTGTTAGATTTATTTTATGTTAGGTTTGTTAAATTTGTTAAGTAATTAGATTTGTTAGATTTATTTAGTTTATGTTAGATTTGTTAGATGTAAAGTAATTAAATTTGTTTTGATGCTAGATTTTATTTTTGAAATTCAGATTTATTTTTCATAGGTTTAAAAAATATGTTATATTTATTTTTGAAAATATGTGAAGTAATTAGAGTTGTTTTGAATAGCTTAGATTTTTTTTAAAATGTTAGATTTATTTTGAATAGGTTAGATTTATTTTCTGTTTTTAAAATTTTATTTTTTAAATTCTGTTTTTTAATTTCTGTTTTTTAGATTTATTCTTGAAAATGTTAGATTTACTTTTAAATATGTTAGATTTATTTTCTGTATTTTAAAATTTGTTTTTTAAATTCTGTTTTTTTTTATTTCTGTTTTTTAATTTCTGTTTTTCAATTTTTATTTTTTAGATTTATTTTTATAAATGTTAGATTTATTTTGAATAGGTTAGATTTATTTTTAAAAATGCTAGATTTATTTTGAATAGGTTAGATTTATTTTTGTAAATGTTAGATTTATTTTTGAATAGGTTAGATTTATTCTTGAAAATGTTAGATTTACTTTTAAATGTGTCAGATTTATTTTCTGTTTTTTAAATTTTGTTTTATAAATTCTGATTTTTTTTATTTCTGTTTTTTAATTTCTGTTTTTTAGATTTATTTTTGTAAATGTTAGATTTATTTTGAATAGGTTAGATTTATTTTTGTAAATGTTAGATTTATTTTTAAATAGGTTAGATTTATTCTTGAAAATGTTAGATTTACTTTTAAATATGTTAGACTTATTTTCTGTTTTTAAAATTTTATTTTTTAAATTCTGTTATTTTATTTTATTTTTTTTAATTCTGTTTTATTTTATTTCTATTTTTTATTTCTGTTTTTTAAATTATGTTTTTTAATTTCTGTTTTTTAGATTTATTTTGAATAGGTTAGATTTATTTTTAAAAATGTTAGATTTATTTTGAATAGGATAGATTTATTTTTGTAAATGTTAGATTTATTTTTAAATATGTTAGATTTATTCTTGAAAATGTTAGATTTACTTTTAAATATGTTAGATTAATTTTCTGTTTTTAAAATTTTATTTTTAAAATTTTATTTTTTTTATTTCTGTATTTTAGATTTATTTTTGTAAATGTTAGATTTATTTTGAATAGGTTAGATTTATTTTAAAAATGTTAGCTTTATTTTGAATAGGTTACATTTATTTTTGTAAATGTTAGATTTATTTTTAAATGGGTTAGATTTAATTTTGAAAATGTTAGATTTATTTTTAAATAGATTAGATTTATTTTTTTGAATAGGTTTAAAATATGACAGCTCCTCGTCGCGACTCGGATGAAGATTTTGCCTTGAGATTGTTGGCTAATTTTTTGGCCCTGATATGCCACGATCAAATTATCCACAAAATTATCCGCCTAATTATCTTGATAGTTCTTCCTCCTAAATACCACCATCTAATTATCCACTAAATTATCCACAAGATTATCAAAAAAGGGACCAAATGCTCCAAACAAATTATCAACAACCCCCACAAATGAGTGCACCGCCACCATATTATACTTCAAACGATCCAAACGTATTCATTCCACAAGAATCACTTCAACCACACCACCGTATACATATGGAGGCATGGGCTCTTATTCTGTAGCATCGAGTCAATTCACTGACATTGCCCCTACAGGAGGTACTCCTTCAACAGCTGAACCTAAAATTCAAGAAGAAGTTGTGGCTCCTTCGACAAGTAGACCCCAAAAGCACTAGCAGGAAAGAAGACTAAAGAGCTCCTCCCGAATACAATCAACCGTGGGAGAGATTTTATGAGATTACCAGAGATTAAAAAGGTATTATGCACATTCTAGATTGTAAGGTAAAAGGTTGCAAAAAAACTTTTGAGTATAAACAAGCTAGTGGTATGACTAGTTTTAAGAGACATTCCGAAATGCATGAAAGAATGGGTGAGGAACCAAGTGAAGATGCTGAACTGAGACAAATCCAAACCCTTATTAACGCGGATGGTACCAGAACCAACCCAAAATTCGATGAATAAAAAATGTTTAGTGAATTGGCCCGGTACATTACCCATAAAGAACAACCAATAAGTATGGGTAGTTGCACGAGTTTTTTCCGGTTATGCATTCGGGGGTTAGGCCAACCAATGTACAAGAGGATGCATCATAAAAAGATGGTTGGTGAAATAAAAAAATATTTTCTCTATGAAAAAGATGATCTTAAAGCTCTATTTGCATACCAAAACAATAAGGTCTCAATTACATCCGATATATGGACTGCCGGTAAACATAGACTTGGGTACTCTTGTGTTACTGGGCATTGGATCGATGATCATTGGTTATTACAAAAAAGGATATTAAGTTTTGGAGTGTTAGATTCCCTGTACACTACAAATGTAATTTTCAAATACATTATTTCTATTTTAGAAGAATATAACCTTAAGAGGGATATGACTAACAAGGTTTTTTCTATCTCATTCAATAATGCGAGAAACAACATAGCTTCCTTTGAGATTTCTAAATGGTCACTAAACCCGATCATTAATGGTGAAATGTTTCACCAAAAGTGTGCCTGCCACATACTTAATCTTGTCGTGAAGGTGGGTCTTAAAACAGAAGCCGTAAAACTATTGATAATTAAATTTAAAAATACTCTCAAACACGTTGTTTCAAACCAAGAAAGAAAACAACAGTTTGGGTCTCTGTGTGTCCAATATGCACTTGACAAGTTAAAAGTGCCTTGGGATATAGATACCCATTGAAACTCTACCTATAGGTTGTTGAACTGATGCATTCCTTACAAAGCTGTCATAGGGGAGTTTTTGAGAAGCTCCACCCCCGAGGCACTACAATTGGAACTCATTGACGGAGAATGGGAGCAACTACAAGGGCTATGCAATTTTCTTGGAACCTTTTTTTCAGCAACTGTACAACTATCCTGCTCGTACTCACCGACGTCATTTTTGTTGCTCAGACATCTCTATGATATATCCAAGGTGTATTGTCATTTGGAACAAGCTGAAATCCACGATAAATCTCTTACGCCAATCGTAGATGCCATGAAACAAAAGTTTCTAAAATATTGGGAAGATGTACCACTCGTCGCGATTATCGCGAACTGTCTCAACTCGGCATATAAGAAGTTTTACACGATCAAAGTAATTCAAAGGTACAAAGATAATCTATGTTTAGACAATATCAGAGTGGAGGCATACGTGGATTCGAAGTTCGAAGAGATGTTTAACATATACAACTCAAGAATGAGTGCCCACCAAAATCCGTCCTCGTCCCGTGCCACCCCTAGGTATGAATATAAATATACATGTGTTTTTTAATCTTTATCATTTATAATATATTAATATATACATTATTTTCCACTAATTTTTTTAAAAAATTTAATAGTCTCACTTCCAGGAGCACTAGTAGTGGTGGTTTGTTAGCAGATTTTCATTCGGAGATCGAACCACAAACAATAAGCGAGATAGTGACCTATGTATCGATGATGAATGAAAATGAACATGGACTCGACGTCATGGCATGCTGGAGGAGGAATCAAAGGGCCTTTCTAATGCTGGCGATGATGGCCCGCGACGTATTTGCCGTGCCCGTGTCAACGGTCCTTTCTGAAAGTTGTTTTAGTTTAACGAACAGGATCCTTTTCGATAAACGTAGTAAGTTGGGTCCACATGTTTTTGAGAGACTTGTGTACTTGAAAGATTGGATTCAAGCTGAAGAGCGCAGGCAACATGTGCCTGAAGCATCATCATCCGAAGTCGACACTAAAGAAAGCGGTACTGAGGCACAGCACCAGGCTAATTCAGATTCAGACGGTGCAGAAGAGAGCGAAGAATGGTATAGGAATGAGAACTTCTAGATAGGTAGTGTCGATATAAATTTCTAACCTTTTTTAATCTTTACGGTTATTTTTTAAATTATAAATTTCTAAATATTTCAATTAATTTTTAAATTATTTATTTTAAAGAAGAATTACTAACAAAAAAAAAGTTAGAACTCCGCCTATGTTATTTTACATAGCCGGTCCCAAGCCCGGAATAAAGGAGGAGGGTAACTTTTATTTTTTTATTATATTGTTTTAAAATAATTCATAATTATTTTTAAAGTAATTGATTTAAGAAATTTTTAATTTATATTTTATTTGTTTTAAAATAATTGATGTAAGATATTTTTTATTTATATTCTATTTAACCTATTGAAAATAAATGAACGTTTAGAAAATATATTATCAATTTAAAATGTAAACTAAAAATTTTGAGATATAAATAAATTATGAAACTATATAATTAGAATGAGAATTTGAAAATAAAATGACTCGTGTAAATAAATAAATAAATACATTTGTACTTAGCCGAATAAACACAAAAATTTTGGCAAGAATAATTTATATATATAAGTTACAAATTTTATTTATTTAGGAATTATAAAGATGTGACTTGATAATTTTATGTGTTTATATACACACACTATTTGATATTGAACTATTTAAATTTTAAGAATCGAATTATAAACACGTAATAACATTTATACGACACTGTTAAAAAACAGAAAAAAAAAAACAGCAAAAAAAAACAGGAAAAAAAGGGACCCGACCGGACCTACCCGAGTCATTTTATGTATGTATGTATATATATATATATATATATATACACACACACACACACACACTAATACACACCATTTGATATTGAAGTATTGAACTATTCAGATTGTTAAAAAAAACAGAAAAAAAAGGACCGGACCTACCCGGACCGCCCGCCTCCTGTACCCGAACCACTCTACCTGTCAAGAGTACAACAGGCACGAGTATAGAACAGGTAGGATATGATTTTCAAAAAAAAATACCCGTGCCTGTATACCCTAGTATCCGTCATACTCGTATCCGAGACATGCCCAGGTATACCCGGACCGCCCGGTCCTGCCCGCCCGTCCCAACACTATATTGGTATGATGGAACCCACACGTGACCTTGCCTTGACGTGAACACAAATTAAATTCAAAGCACCTCTAGACTAGTTCTCCTTCAATGTTGAGGTAATTAATTAATTAATTAATTACCCCATCAAACTTTACTGTTTTTACTTTAATGAAATCGAACTTTTTTTGTTTCCATACATATCGTACGTTAATACTCGTTAGAATTATGTCTCCCAATTACGCATTTTTTGAGACAGAGGGAATGTCTAAGCTCAAAACGTTTTTTTTCTAATCTGTGAAACAAATGATTCATTTTTATTTTATTTTTAAAGTTTAAGTAGTTGATCCAAACTGTTACATGTTCAATCTATATTAAAATGTGATTGGAGACCAAATTTTATATTATTTTTTTGAAATTCTTTTACTATTTATTAAGATGGTTTAAAAATCGATGTTTTTATTAAAATTCTGCACCATTAAAAAACAACTATTTTCAAATCATCTTAATAAATAGTAAAACAATCCAAAAAAAATATAAAATTTGGTCTTCAAGCACATTTTAATATATATTGAACATCTAACGGTTTGGATGGACTCTTTGGACTTTGAAAATTGAAAACCAGAGTCATTTGTGACAGGACTAGGAAAAACATTTTGAGCCTAGTCATTCTCTCTCTCTCTCTATGTGTGTGTATATATATTGAAGGATTTCATGATGCGGCAAGACGGTAAAATCAAAAAACTTAACATTCTTACGAGCATCTAGGGATCTACTTTATTATGTTAATTTTATTCAAACAATTCATATGCACAAAAAAATTATCTACTCATTCATTAATTACAAATCTATCTACTAAAGGTGATTCGGATATACCTCTACCAAGTGTCAATTTGGTAAATAGAGAGAAGTCGAATTATCTTCTAGGTCTCTTGGATACTTTCGTTTGTCGAAATCGCCTCCTAGTGTTCACCTTGAACTAAACAAGGATTAGAAAGACCTTTCTAGATAACTTAATCTAATATAAGCTTAGAACCTAGTTAATAACCCTTCTTGTTCTTCTAATAATTCTTCATTAGAGAAACCAATAATATGAGAGGAAGAGGGATGGCGGCTAGGAGGGAAAGGAAGAGAAATAAATAAATTTTCAAAAAATTGTTTCCTTGAATGTCTTCTCTACTTCTCCTTATATACAAATATACTAGGGTTTTTATTGTGCAACTTTCCTAGTATAATTCTCCTTATTAAAAGAGCTAACCTTAGCCGCTGCTACAGTCCATGCTACAGTACCAGCCTCAACTCATATTAATTTTGAGTTTTAATAAATTTATGTTATAACAATGTTATTCACATTATTATATTTGTGTGTCATGTATATTATACTATATAATATGTACCATATTATACCAAATAATATATATGCACACTTCTCATAAATTTATATTCGTTCTAAGCAGTCATGATATTTATCTATCACATTTATATTATTTCATGTCATATGAAACAATATACATCATATAAATAAAATATTATTCTTGTTTCTCGTTCAGTTGGTGTGACCTATATGGAGGATCTGTGTTATGTTGGCAATGGCATAAAACATTTTATTACCATAAACTATAAGCGGTATTCTAGCTATACATTATAGTTACCCAAATAACATAGATGTAAAGTATCCATTTTACAATACACGATTCTTTAGAGTAAAGTTACAAATAACATTACTTGTGTCCATTTCTTGCCACATGATATTATGAATAATATACAAAATCAGACTGTGTCATCTTTGTATTATATTCGTTTCTTGGTCTCTTAAGTAAACTATGAATATATAATTGCACTTCAGTTACATTGCATGCATTATAATTCTACTTTAGTAAGGGTCCCATAAAATATCATCACTCATTATAAATGAGGGGCAATGATACTATTAATATACAACTTTCTCCGGCACAAGTTATATATAAGGAACTAATATTTTTATCACCACTTATGATAAGCAGCTTTTAATACTAATTACATTGTATATTTCTCATGTGAAAAAGAAATACACTTCATATCTTAGAATTCTGAGACACAATGAAAATATTAATGACACTAACATAGCCCATATAATATTTGCATTCGTTAGGTCTATTCAATATATGAAACATTTCATATACTCATGTTATTAAACGATAAGTCTTTATCAACATTTATAGAACTACAATGTACTTTAATCAACATGACAGACTTATCATGGTATATTATTGTTCCATGCTAATAACCAAGTTTGTGAATATTTTAGAGATTTAGAGAGAGAGAGAGAGATAGGCTAATGTGCTTTCGGTAGTATATGGATCAAAATACACACAGTCAAAATTTGAAATTTCAAAATCTAAAAAGTCGATCTTAACCGTTCATCTTGTTCTCCGTATTAATATGTGCTTGGAGACCAAATTTTATATTTTTCTAATTTTTTTTAATATTTATTAAGCCACTTTGAAAATCGTTGATTCAACAGTTTTACTGTTTTGTTAAGCCACCGTTGGATCAGCAATTTTCAAAGTGACTTAATAAATAGTAAAAAAATTCAGAAAAATGTAAAATTTGGTTTCCAAGCACATATTAATATGGAGAACAAGATGAACGGTTCAGATCGACTTTTTAGATTTTGAAATTTCAAATTTTGACTGTGTGTATTTCGGCTCATATGCTACCGATAGCATATTATCCTATCTCTCTCTCTCTCTCTCTCTATATATATATATATATATACAGAGAGAGAGAGAGAGAGATGGGCTATGGTGCATTGCAATGCATAGGCCATGGTGTGCATTGGACCATAAATCACCGATTCAACGTCCAAATGACTGATCCAAACCATTCATCTTGTTCTCCATATTAATATGTGCTTGGAGACCAAATTTTACATTTTTTGGAATTTTTTTACTATATATTAAGCCACTTTGAAAATCGCTGATCCAACGGTGGCTTCTGATTTTATTGTTCCAAATAGTCACCGTTGGATCAGCGATTTTCAAAGTGGCTTAATAAATAGTAAAAAAATTCCCAAAAATGTAAAATTTGGTCTCCAAGCACATATTAATATGGAGAACCAGATGAACGATTTGGATCAGTCATTTGGACTTTGAATCAGTGATTTATGGTCCAATGCACACCATGGCCTATGCATTGCAATGCACCATAGCCCATCTCTCTCTCTCTCTATATATATATATAGAGAGAGAGATGGGCTATGGTGCATTGCAATGCATGGACCCCCTCATGCATTGCACTATAAATTACATATTTAAAGTCTAAATGACCGATCCGAACTGTTAGATATTTAATTCATATTGAAATGTAGTTGGAAACCAAATTTTACATTTTTTGGAATTTTTTTACTATTTATTAAGTATTTTTGAAAATTGCTGTTTTGCTGTGAACAGTAAAAAACAGTAAAATTTTCTGGACCATCAGATCAGCGACTTTAAAAATTGCTTAATAAATAGTAAAAAAATTCTAAAAAATGTAAAATTTGGTCCCCAAGCACATATTAATATGAAGAACAAGATGAACGGTTCGGATCGATCATTTGAACTTTAAATCTATAATTTATAGTGCAATGCATGACGGGGTTCATGCATTGCAATGCACCATAGCCCATCTCTCTCTCTCTCTATTTATTAAGCCACTTTGAAAATCGTTGATCCAACGGTAGCTTAACCAAATAGTAAAATCAGTAGCTACCGTTAGATTAGTGATTTTCAAAGTAACTTAATAAATAGTAAAAAAATTGCAAAAATATAAAATTTGGTCTCCTAGCACATTTTAATATTGAGATCACATCTAATGGTTTGGATTCGATCATTTGGACTTTAAAAATTGGAAAATGACTTGGTTACACGGGAGGCTAGGAATAATCGATTGTATATTAGCCCCCTCTCTCTCTATATATATATATAAATATATATATCTTTGGGTAAGGCTAAGGTGCTATGGGTTGCATAGAGACCTACAGTGCTACGGCTCAATATTCAAGTTTTCAAAATCCAAACGGTCAATCCGAACTGCTCATCTTGTTCTCCATATTAATATGTATTTGGAGACCAATTTTGCACCATTTAGATATTTGATTTTCTACCTATCTAAAAAAATAGTAAAAAATATTCCAAAAAATGTAAAATTTGGTCTCCAAACACATATTAATATGGAGAACAAGATGAACGGTTTAGATCAACCATTTGGATTTTGAAAACTCGAATATTGAGCCGTAGCACCGTATGCCGCTATGCAACTCATAGCACCTTAGCCTAACCCTATATATATATGTGTGAGTAAAGCTAATATACACTTAAGTGTACCAATGAACCCATACACTTAACCCTAGGACCGTACGATTAGCTTTGAGATTCGTGTAGATTCTTTAAAAGTCGTGATACACAAATCTCAAAGCTAATCGTACGGTCCTAGGGTTAAGTGTATGGGTTCATTGGTACACTTAAGTGTATATTAGCTTTACTCATATATATATATATATATTGCTAATATGTTATGGGTTGTATAGCGGCCATTTTTTTTAATACCCCAAAAAAAAAGAAAATTACAAATATAATTTTTTCCATATATGCCCTAATCGCCCAGCGTACGGGCGGTTCATGCCATTACCAAACCGCCCATATAATGGGCGGTCCACTTTTTTTTTTTTTAAATAGAAATTTTTTTTTGTATTAAAATATTAGAAATATTGAATATATTTCTTTAAAAATAGATGGAATACAATATAATTTGATTTATTAGAAAGGCTACAACAAATAACCCGGATCAATATTTTTCAGGCCGGATTTTTCGCGGTTGTAAGAAAAATTAATATATTTCTTTATGTGTTATTGGACAAAAATAAAAATGCGTAGATTCCGAGTTATTGATCCCGGTTCAAAAGTCACTTCTATGTAATCTAGAAAATATTATGATCCTTCTAGGACATTTAATTTATAAATAGTTGTATCTATTTTGAGAATTCTTTTTGAATAACAATTATTAAATAACTTAAAGTTTTTATTTTTTTTTCAAAAATAGATACAACTTTTTATAAATTAAATGTCCTAGAAGGATCATAATATTTTCTAAATTACATAGAAGTGACTTTTGAATCGGGATCAATAACTCAGAATCTACGCATTTTTATTTTTGTCCAATAACACATAAAGAAATATATTAATTTTTCTTACAGCCGCGAAAAATCCGGACTGAAAAATATTGATCCGGGTTATATGTTGTAGTTTTTCTAATAAATCAAATTATATTTTATTTCATCTATTTTTAAAGAAATATATTCAATATTTCTAATATTTTAATACAAAAAATTTCAAAAAATAAAAAAAAATTGTTTAAAAAAAATTTTCAAAAAAAAATAAAATAAAATATAACCCTAGAACCGCCCAAGCCACGGGCGATTCATTTTTTTTTTTTAAACAAAATTTTTTTTATTTTTTTATTTTTTGTATTAAAATATTAGAAATATTGAATATATTTCTTTAAAAATAGATGGAATACAATATAATTTGATTTATTAGAAAAACTACAACAAATAACCCGGGTCAATATTTTTCAGTCCAGATTTTTCGCGGCTGTAAGAAAAATTAATATATTTCTTTATGTGTTAGTGGACAAAAATAAAAATGCGTAGATTCTGAGTTATTGATCCCGATTCAAAAGTCACTTCTATGTAATCTAGAAAATATTATGATCCTTCTAGGACATATAATTTATAAAAAGTTGTATCTATTTTTGAAAAAAAAAATAAAAACTTTAAGTTATTTAATAATTGTTATTCAAAAAGAATTCTCAAAATAGATACAACTTTTTATAAATTAAATGTCCTAGAAGGATCATAATATTTTCTAGATTACATAGAAGTGACTTTTGAACCGGGATCAATAACTCGGAATCTACGCATTTTTATTTTTGTCCAATAACACATAAAGAAATATATTAATTTTTCTTACAGCTGCGAAAAATCCGACCTGAAAAATATTGATCCGGGTTATTTGTTGTAGTCTTTCTAATAAATCAAATTATATTGTATTCCATCTATTTTTAAAAAAATATATTCAATATTTCTAATATTTTAATACAAAAAAAAATTATGTTTAAAAAAAAAAAAAAAGTGAACCGCCTATTATATGGGCGGTTTGGTAATGGCATGAACCACCTGTACGCCGGGCGGTTAGGGCATATATGGAAAAAATCCAAAAAATAAGTTATTTTTGTAATTTTCTTTTTTTTTGGGGTATTAAAAAAATGGCCGGTTGTATAGAGGCCTCCCTTGCTACGGCTCAATATTTGAGTTTTCAAAATCCTAACGGTCGATCCGAACCATTCATCTTGTTCTCTATATTAATTTGTGTTTGGAGACCAAATTTTACATTTTTTTGAAAATTTTTTACTATTTTTTTAGATTTATTGAATATTGCTTTTTTTATGGTCCAGATTTGTCTGAAAAACAACGATTTTCAATAAATCTAAAAAAATAGTAAAAAAATTCCAACAAATGTAAAATTTGGTCTCCAAACACATATTAATATGGAGAACAAGATGAACGGTTCGGATCGACCGTTTGGATTTTAAAAACTCAAATATTGAATCGTAGCACGGGAGGCCTCTATGCAACCCATAGCACCGTAGCCAAGTCCTATATATATGTATATATGTATATGTATATATATAGAGTAGGGCTAAATTGCTGTTGGCAGCAGTTCTGCCCAAGTGCTGCTGGGGCTATATTTAGCCGTGTGATATCTAAACAACAAATCCAAACCATTAGATGTTTAATCTATATTATAATTTACTTGGAGACCAAAATTTACATTTTTTGGAATTTTTTACTATTTATTAAGTTGGTTTGAAAACCGCTATTTTCAGTAAATTTCACTGAAAACAGCAGTTTTCAAACCAGCTTAATAAATAGTAAAAAAATTCCAAAAAATGTAAAATTTTGTCTCCAAGTAGATTATAATATAGATTAAACATCTAATAGTTTGCATTTGTTGTTTGGACATCACACGACTAAATATAGCCCCGGCAGCACATGGGCAGAACTGCTGCCAGCAGCAATTTAGCCAGACTATATATATATATAGAGAGAGAGAGATAGGCTAATGTGCATTCGAATGTATATGGTCCGAAGTGCTTACAGTCAAAATTTGAAATTTCAAAATCCAAACGGTCAATCCGAACCGTTCATCTTGTTCTCCATATTAATATGTGCTTGGAGGCCAAATTTTACATTTTTTTGAATTTTTTTACTATTTATTAAGTATTTTACAAAATCGTTGATCCAACGGTGGCTGCACAAAACAGTAAAACCATTGGATCAGCAATTTTCAAAGTGGCTTAATAAATAGTAAAAAAATTCAGAAAAATGTAAAATTTGGCCTCCAAGCACATATTAATATGGAGAACAAGATGAACAGTTCAGATCGACCGTTTGGACTTTGAAATTTCAAATTTGGACCGTAAGCACTTCGGACCATATACATTCGAATGCACATTAGCCTATCTCTCTCACTCTCTTTGTATATATATATATATATATATACAGAGAGAGAGAGAGAGAGAGATGGGCTATGGTGCATTGCAGGCCATGGTGTGCATTGGACCATAAATCACCGATTCAAAGTCCAAATGACCGATCCAAACCGTTCATCTTGTTCTCCATATTAATATGTGCTTGGAGACCAAATTTTACATTTTGTGGAATTTTTTTACTATTTATTAAGCCACTTTGAAAATTGCTGATCCAACGGTGGCTTCTGATTTTACTGTTCCAAACAGTCACCGTTGGATCAGCGATTTTCAAAGTGCATGGCTTAATAAATAGTAAAAAAATTCCAAAAAATGTAAAATTTGGTCTCCAAGCACATATTAATATGGAGAACAAGATGAATGGTTTGGATCGGTCATTTGGACTTTGAATCGGTGATTTATGGTCCAATGCACACCATGGCCTATGCATTGCAATGCACCATTGCCCATCTATATCTATATATATATATATATATATATATATATAATGTGCATTCGAATGTATATGGTCCGAAGTGCTTACGGCCCAAATTTGAAATTTCAAAATCCAAACGGTCAATCCGAACCGTTCATCTTTTTCTCCATATTAATATGTACTTGGAGGCCAAATTTTACATTTTTCTGAATTTTTTTACTATTTATTAAGCCACTTTGAAAATCGCTGATCCAACGGTTTTACTGTTTTGTGCAGCTACCGTTGGATCAACATTTTTGTAAAATACTTAATAAATAGTAAAAAAATTCAGAAAAATGTAAAATTTGGTCTCCAAGCACATATTAATATGGAGAACAAGATGAACAGTTCGGATCGACCGTTTGAATTTTGAAATTTCAAATTTGGACGGTAAGCACTTCAGACCATATACATTCGAATGCACATTAGCCTATCTCTCTATATATGTATGTATGTATGTATGTATGTATATGTATATATATATGTGTGTATATATAGAGAGAGAGAGGACCAGGATTCTTATTTTGATAACAGATGAATTTAATAATCTCATTCATACAAAATACTTTATAAGTTTTAAAAATAATAAAAATTGATGCAAGTTTTATAGTTTGTCAATTGATTTGATATGTGCAAATATATATTCAAATTTAACATTAATTATATGATGAAATATTAAATAACATTAAATAACATCCAACTTGTTAAAATTAATGAATACACAATCAAGCTATAAAACTAACAACATGTCTATAAGCTATAAACTTTTTTTTTAAATGACTTAATTTGAAAGAGCTTTAGTGAAGTTGTCAATGCATCACTACCCTGTATATATATTTGTCGACTGAGGTGAAATATTAACGGTTAATTCACTGGAGAAGTTTTATATATAATGCACTTTGATAAATACAATATATTTGCAGCCTCGTGACTATGTATTGATTTGCAATGACAAAGCAAACATTTATTTGGTCAATGCTTAATTAATGAGGACCATAACATACAAATCATTACCTAATTAATATTTATGTCCAGTTCAGTGTATATTGCAAGCCGTACTTCCAACTGGTATATTTTACTCAAAGAAGACACAGATACATAGTACCTAGCTTATTTATATATTATTTATATATGTTTGTTGCATTCAATAATTTTGCATCCAAATTAATTTTGTCATCTCATGTATAAATAGTTGATCAATTAATTAGATTATTAGATACCTCAATTAAGTACAGTACAAGAAAATTAAAAGGAAATATATGTAGTACATCCATGTTAGTTATATATGTTAATTTCAATGTTTGGAAATAATAAGTACTATGAGTCTATGACAATTGACAAGGCTCAAAGTACAGACAACAAAACATTGCATCAAATGGTGAATTTCATGGCATAAAAAATGTGGACTGCTTCAATAATGAAACCGTTCATGCTAGATTTATAACAATATATCAGTTGTTTCTATAGCAAGTGAACAAAAAACATGTTACCAATTTGTTATTGGAAATTAGTCAAATAAATTAAGGCAGCAAATGCTATAACGGAGTACATATTTTGTCCCAAAAAAAGGAGAGATTTATGTGAATTAAATTTTAAGAGTATATATAGGAAAAAGAAATCTATAATATAGACCGAAATTTTTAAATATACCAATTTTTCTAAAAATAATAAACTAAAACACCATTTTTTTTAAGAACTGTTAAAAATGCCATGGCCATATCCTATAGAAACGGCTACCTTTTCAGTGGCCGCACCTAGGCAAAGCGGGCAGGCAAAGAGGGTCACTTCTAGGGGATGCAACCACTACCTATATAAAACCCATTTTCTGTAGAGAGATTCATTTCACGTCGTTTTCACCGAGCCTTCTTCTCAATTGAACTGTAAGTTTTTTCTTTTCTCTCTTTTTCAATTTTTTTTTAGTATTTGTAATTAATTTAGTTAATTTGTAATTTTAGATTTTCTTATATACTCAGACCAAAATGGCTGTTATGGTATCTGTTTACACTGGTGGTGAGGTTCTAACAGGCCCTAATGGGTTTTATTACAGTATCGGGCCTATTTATGTGATACCGGTAATGCCAGGTACTGATTTGTCAGTTCTGAGATCGATTATTTCTTAGAACCTAGGATTGAATCAGGATTGATATGACCTTGATATTCAGGCCAAAATTAGCATGCTCACTGGTTCAAGACAAATCTGGTTCCAACTATTTCCTATTCAGAATGATGGAGTCTGGCATGTACTGTACAACTAGACCATGAGTGTTCCTGGGGGTGGATACAAGGTAATTGAACTCTTTGTGGGGATTAACCGAATCCAGCGTCCCAACCCCCTTATGAGGTTAATCCGTGCTACTTAGGGTAATGTGTCAACCTCCTCAAGTCCAGTGTCCCAACCCGCTTTCCAGATTGACATGCATGAGAGTAGTCATGCCCCAGTTCAGGAGGGCTGACAGTCTACTAGTCGGCCCTGTCGTCGATCCCGAACACCTTTGCCGATTGACATGCCTAAGAGTAGTCAAGCCCCAGTTCAGAGGGGCCGACTGTCTAGTAGTCGGCCCTCCCATCGGTCCCGATCCCAACCTGACCAAATTACTAGTAGTAGTCAGATCGCTCATTGGGGTCAGCCTTGTGATTCGGATGAAACAGATGAGATAGTGGTCCGAAAATAAAAGAGGCAGAGAAAAATTGGGGGGATGTTGATCCTAATTGCATGAGCGATCAAAGTGACTAAGAAGATACCGGGTCTGTTCTCGGGCAGAGAAAAAAATTCAAGGTTGATAAAGGGTTTCGGATAATGGGTCGTAGGGTTGAGTACCCGATTGCAGCTTCCAATGACCTATCAAAATTTCAGGAAGCAAATGTGGGGTTGTTTGGTAGACATGCAGAATTTGAGAATGAATTGTCAGAGGGACAAACCTATGATTCAAAGGAGGAAATGAAACATACAATTTACAAGTTTCACATTCTTTGTAATAAAGAGATTGAAAATACGCACAGTGACAAAAAACGCATTAGGTTCAAGTGTAGGGACCCCAGATGTGGTTGGTACATATTAGCAAGAGCAACTGGTTTTGGTACACAATGTAAAGTATCCAGGTGCCCAACAAAACATGTTTGTCATGCAGATGCCGCAAGAATAGATCATGCACAATTGACGGCTGCTATGATTACTGATTGGATCACCACGCATTTGAGAAATGACGTGGATTTGAGTATCAATTCTGTTAGAATCACGGTTGTACAAACATACAACGGTCAGGTACTAGCATACAACAAATTATGGCATAGAAGGGAGTTGGCAATTGCCCGCCACGCAGTTATAGTCCCCTTGTTAGAGGCAATTAAGCGAAAAAACCCAAGTATTATATTATTTATTTTATTTCAACAATATTGAAAACAAACAATGTGAAACTAAATAATTTTTTTTATTGACAGGTATATTGTTTAATGTGACCTCATATCCAACTGGTGAGTCTAGACCTTACAAGTACTTTTATAGAGCGGCTTGGGCATTTGGACCGTGCATAGAGGCTTTCCAACACCTGAGAACTGTCATCACTATTGATGCATGTTTCTTATCAGGCCGGTACAAAGGTAATAAAAATCAAAATTGATATGTCATTTTATTTATTCAAATGTAGTCGAAATTGATATGTCATTTTTTTATTCACCTTTTTTTATGGTTTAATACAGGTAAAATGTTGATGGCAACCGGGTACGATGCAAAAAATCAACTCCTCCCGTTTGCTATTTCTTTGGTAGATACGGAGAATTTTGAAGATTGTGCATGGTTCATGCAATGGTTGAGGCGCAATGTAATTCGCTCCAGGTTTGTGTGTGTCATCACTGATAGGGGCAAGGGCATAAAAAAGTGTTTAGACAGGATGATCTGGGATGGAATGAGGAAGACGAGGATGAGTGCGTTCACCGTCTTTGTGCCACTCACATAGCAGAAAACATGAAGAAGAACCATTGCAATGACAAGGCAATCTAGTACTTCAGGATATGTGTGGCGAAGAGGAAGATGAGGAGATATGAACAAGGAATGCAAGAAATGGGGGATGTATGTAACCGTGCTCTGGATTGGTTGGACGGTGTGGGTAAGTATCTTGATCAAGATGAGAACGAGTGTCCAAAACCATGGAATATATTCCAAGCGTTGGATGGGGGTTACCGTTGGGGAATTATGACTACAAACGGATCCGAGTAGCTCAATAATGTCTTTAGGTCATCTCGTAGGTTGCTGGTAGCAGCAATAATTAAGGACACATTTTACAAATGTCAGCAATGGTTTGCTCAAAGGAGGAAAAAGCATAATTTGAAGCAAATCAGGGTCAACAATTCTCATGTCGTGTGCACAAGGTATTTTATTTTCATTAAATTATTTTATTTTTAAAATTTTAAATTATTTTATTTTCATTCAATTATTTTAAAAAATTAATATCATAATTTTTTGTAGTTGATTAACAAACGGTGCGTGAAGTCAAATTCTATGAAGACGCTCGATTTAGCAACTGGAACGAGTTTGAGGTAACATCCACACAAGAGAGAGTTAATGCATACATGTCTGACGCTTCTGGCCGGTTTACCAAGGCAAATTACAAATACACAGTGGTAATCACGGATGAGAACACGGTTACATGCACATGCCAATAGCTGTAATTAGAAAGAATACATTGTTCTCATGTTCTGGCAGTGTGCCGTCTCTGAGGCATCGACTCAGACAGGTTCGTACATTACTACTACCACATCCAAACACTGATCAACACATGGATGGGTGAATGGCAGATGTATGACAATCAATCTGATTGGCCGCAAAATGAAGGCCCAACTCTTGTTCCAAATGACAAAAATATTACTTTGCGTCAAAGGCGAGTCAATAGGATTCTGATGTGGCTTGATTTACTGCATAATAGAAGAAGAGGACATCAGGCTGGTTGAGATACACATGAACAACAAAACAGAGCTGCTCGAGATGCATGAGGTAATTAACTCATATTTTTAAATTAAAATCTAACTTGCCCAAAAAATTAATAATAACAATACATTTTTGTTTGTCAATTTTCAGGTTGAGAGAGAGGCAAGCAATATATTTTTTATCTAGTAGTCAATTTTATGTTGTTATTTCCAGCTTGTTTGTTGTTATATTTTGAAAAATTATTATTTAGGGGTGCTTTTATTGTATTGAATATTTATTTCATGTTTGTTAGGCGTATCTTAATTTAATATTTTTAAATCAAAATAAAATCAAACTACTTCTTCGTACATATGCAGTTAACGACATTGCCAACATAATATTTCTTCTAACAAACATAAAATATTTTTCAAATTAAATACCATACACAACTATAACTAACTATTTTCAAAACAAAAAACCAAAAAAACACAAAACAAATTTGCTAACTCTAAAAAAAAAAAAAGGGCCGCATCTTGTAGAAGTGGTCCTCTTTGTCTGTCCGCTTTGTCTAGATGCGGCCACTAAAAAGGTAGCCGTTTCTACAGAATGTGACCATGGCATTTTTAATAATTTAAAAAAAATAGTGTTTTGATTTATTATTTCTAAAAAAGTGGTATATTTAAAAATTTCGGGAATATAGATGATCTCGAAAATTCAATAAATTTTGCTCCAATTAAATTGATGGAATGATCTAAGCTAAAAATATAACTAATGAATGTGGCCTGAATTTGTTGCAAAGGAAAAGGACAGGAACAGGTAAACAGTTGCATAAAAGGGACATGCCACCAACCATGCAAAAAAGGTGGCCTTTATAACGTTGCACAAATTTGCATGGTCATGTTCATATCATCTACAACCCCCCTCAAGTCACATGCTCTCCAATACCTGATAAAGAAATTTTTTTAAAATTACTAGATTTGAATCGTTCTTTTTAACTTGGCACGAATCTCAAAGCACAAAATGCTCCCGCCCTATGGTGACCGAATTCCAAATCAATTGAGATTTAATCCCAAACTAATTGAAATTTAATCGCAAAACCGTAAAATGAGGATAATCCTCGGCAATACCTGAGAGGGTACGGATGCCCCCCCAAATAAATTAATTCATATACCCAATCATAACCCCCTCTTCGTTTTGGGCGCTAATTCATATCATCTACGCATGCACCTTCTACATTGATTTATATAATTCTTATTTTTAGATATATGAGATGTGATATATATTTAATCAGAAGAAAGAAAGTCACAAATTTAAAACAAGTCATTGTTAAATTGCTGGATTCATCTTAATACATGTTACTTAATTACTTGTGTTTGCATCCCACCTGACAAGTCTCTTTCTGATAAACAGAGATTTAATAATTAATATATATAATAATAATGTTTTACTTTTGTCTCATGTATAACTACTATTGGATCAGTTGATAAATTAATTACGAACTATATTATAATAGTGGCTGCCATGCCCTTGATAGGTGGACTAAACATATATGTGACCCACATAATATATATATGTCATACATATAATTACTTCTTAAGTTGAGATGGACTGATATGTATAGAAGCTTTAGCTAATGAATTGAGATGGACTAATATGTTTTATAAAGTAAAGGCCGTATTTTACTTCACATTTATATTCTTTTTTTAAAATTTAAATCGTTGGTCAGAATAACTCAAAATGATCTTCATATTAAAAACGTACTTGAAGATCAAATTTAATACAAGTTTTAGGTTTGTTTTCTATTTTTTAAGTAGGTAGAAATTTTATTAATCTCAAAGTTTATGAATCATCCAAAAACAATACTTTCCTACATGTTTAAAGAACTAGAAAAAAATCTTAAAAATATAAAAGTTGGTCACCAATAATATATTCACGTGAAGATTATATAAGATACAGTTGAAATCATTTGTTTGAGCTTTAAAATAAGATATATCAATGTAAAGTAAAACATGACCTTTCATAAAAAAAAATATTAGTCCAACTATCAATAAATTAATTATTGGGTGCAAAATCATATGCTGTCTATTTCCCATGTAACCGTTCTGCCCAATTTTAATGAACCTTTTAAGTATAGCAAGTAATTAAATGCCAAAAAGAAAGAAAAAAAATTCTTATATCTTATGCATGTGTAGTTGCCTAGTTGGGTCCTTGGGATCTATTTATTACGATTATTGTTATTATCTAATTCATATATATTCCTGTTGCGTTACATCATTTGTAGTACATCAAATGGAAATCAGGATTAATTCCTGTCTCCTCCTCTGATTGGAGCAGTTGGATTTATCTGGGCCCCATATTCCTTCTCTTTAAATGGGCCTCTTATATTAGAGCTCCAATTATTACAGATTCCTTGTGTATCCTTATAGGCTATAGCTCTCTGTGTTGTCATTCACTGTGCATCACACCTACCACAACCATTTCATGTTTTTCTTGATCAATTCAAAATATTTGTTTCTTTCATCTTTATTTTCGTGACTGCTGCTTTTATTCTTGTTGTGCTCATGACTCATGAGTCACGACAATACAAAGTCTTTACCGGTGCAGAAAGAACAAACTTGACAAAAATTTTAGTATTGATATAAGGGTAACTACACATTTTGAATTGTATAATTGAAGTAAAAATTCTTAATTTATCTCTCAAATATGTATTGGTCCTTCTAAAACAATCATATGTTCTTATCAAAAATCACCATCAACATCCCCTTTTAAATTTGAGTTTTTAATTTTAATTGTTTATTTAGGTATCTGTTATAGACTACAATAACAAGATTTTTGAATGATACTTTGTATTACATTTGTACTAGTGTTTTTTAACACTTCCTTGAATGAATAGACAATTTACCCCAAATTACTGATGGTTTTTTTCTTTTTTCAAAGCTTCATGAAATCAAATTACTGATGTAATTGATGAACATTTTTTTATATTAAAAACATTAATAAGTCGATACATCAATTGACCCATAAAAAGGAAGTATTCCTAACTTATATCCATATTATAATTTCATCTCATTTAATCATAAGAACTTGCATCGTACCGAATTATCATTTTTTTTTAATCTGAATTTGATACTATGTTCCGACAACATCACCTATTTTAACAGCGAGCACAGTGCAATGGATACAAAGAATCTCAAGTAGAAAGGCAGAGAGGGGATCTCATGACCTCATTTGATCTGAGTGGTGAGTGTATCTGACCCCACATTGCAGTGGATACAAAGAATCTCAAGTAAAAAGGCAGAGAGAAGAGATCTCATGACCTCATCTGATCTGAGTGGTGACTGGTGAGTATACCTGACCCCAAAAATTTCGGTAGAGTTGCCCCCGCTTCGGTCGGGTCTCTTCTGTGTACACCAATGATGGCGTTATGTATCTCTACAAACTGCTTGGGAATTACTATTCATCTCCGAATATGGACTACCACAACATCTTTGCATATATTAGGGGTCCTTGATTTAATTTGTTGAATTGGCTGCGTCACGCAAATCATCATGATTGGTTCTTTTTGGGCTATTCATGTATCTCCCAATATAACCAATATTTGCTTATTATTCTAAGGGAATGTATCTACACTCTACAACAAATTTAAAGTTCAAAATTTTACAAAATAGGGGCAAACATTGTCCAACGTAATTAATAAAGGACATTAAAAGTTTCACTAGGTATAAATAATATCAATGTTATACACTTATACGTTCAGATTTGGTAAATTCAGATGCAGGTGTAATTCTTAATTATTATTTTTGTTATTTGTTTTAGGCCATGATCTCTCACATTGGAATGGTTTAATTTGGCGTACAACATCATGTTGCTATATATTCTTTTATCCTTAGTTGTATTAATGATAATAATAAAATAAAAATGTGCCCAGATTTTGGTCATATGTTTACCTCTACCAGAATTTTGACAGAATACAGTTAAATTAGTCTTAAAACCCTTCAAGATTTAACTGGTACAGGTGCCCTGTGCCTACCTAGAAATTAACCACAGTTTGTTTGTTGGAGACCTAACTTGATTTGATGTAGGCAATGTAGTATTATTGTTCTTTCATAGAATTAATTGGTGCCTAATTATACAGTTAAGGTTTGTTTCTGGTGTGATTTAATGAAGAGAAAATTGGGTTAATATGGGGCTGGTTTTCATGAATTAATGGTTTTTGGTAATGGCCCAAAAATAATATATTCTGGGGTTGGTTTACACAAGAGGTGCTAATTTATTTAGCCTCAAATTAATTAAATTAAATTAAAAAACTAAATATTAATTATGTAAATGGATTGATATATTAGAGACTTTAAAATGCCACGAACCAAAATGAGGGCCTTATTTTGAACCTAAATGAAACTAATTTTCTCTCTAATCCAACCTGATTATACCAATTTGCAGCAACCATCAACTAATTTTAAATTTTGTCTTGGATTGTGTCAACAATACTTACCAACAAGGCAACAAGCATGTATAATATACTGATGGATGATACCTAACTAAGAATCCACATACGTGAAGAGACGGAGAGAAAAAAAGGATGAACCTTTTTATTAAATCATGTGCAAACACAGCCCAACTAGCTCCTATGAAAAAGGGAATTATTGGGTCCAAAATCTAATAAGAAACCTATGATATGATATGGGATTAGAACAAGTTTACTCAACATTAACATATCTTAATAATTTATATTATTTTTCAAATTAAATTTGGACAAAACTATAATTGAAAATAATTTTCGATAGAGAGTGAGTTCACTTGTAACTTTTTTGTGGCACATCATGACAACAATTGTTGTTTATGAATTATTATATTTAATATTTTAAATGACCAAAGTGAAATGTTGATCTTGTTCAATATCATATGCGTAAACATTATTACATTTAGAGTTCATTTAGTACAACATTATTACATTTAGTACAGTATCAGAAGGTTAAAAATTATGCATCTAGTTGCAGTTAATTCTGACTGTCGATCTTTGTACCTCTTGATCTTGTAGGGTATGTTTGGTTGGATCCGTTGGAGTGAGAATAGACTGTTTTTTGAACAAGATTATTCGGAATAGTTTGTTCTATATTTGGTTGAGATTGAATAACTAGAATAGGAAATCTAAGTCTTTTGTCTTATTAGAATAGCCTATTCTTAGTTGAATTTGAATATTATAATAAAACAAATGAGAAAATAATTATTCTTATTTTAGAACCAAACATATCATTTTTATAATTATTGTCAAATACATACTCCATGTAACATAGTACATACAAATTATTAAAAAGTGTATATGTTAAAAAGTAAGTTGTAGGTTGATCCTTTGTCATTTACATAATGTTAAGCATACAAATTAAAACTCTTTTTAATCTAATTTTTTTTTTTAAATTGATTATCATTTGGTAATAATGTATTTTTGCTAGTATAAGTCTCTAAAAAGTAAAAACACATACCTCCAAATAAAAATTCAAACTCAGTTATTGTTAGATATCAAATATACAAAATTTAAATGCAAAAGATGTGAGCACTGAACAAAGACTTGAACTAACAGCTGTATGCATGTCATTGTCCGGTTGCTCCTGAATTTGTAGCACGGACCACATCAGCATTTCAATGGTTTGCCCCTTTTGGTCTGTACATTCACTTTGTTTTGTCTTCCTTTGTTTTTATTAAGGGTTAAGGGTTAATTTTTTATATATCCTTCTTCAATTTCTCATGTACCCCTCTACTTTTCATTATATTTAATGTACCCTTTAACTTTTTCTTTTATTTCTTATTTACCCATTATATAATAATTCTAAATTTAACTATAATTAAATCTCTTAATATAATGAAATAATAAAAGACAACAATACTCCTTTATAAATTCCTGTTAAGAATTTGATCGATCTATATTTGACAGCACCACTATCTTACTCAAGGTATCCTTGGATGGAACCATGAAGCTTGATTCGAATATTTTCACCATTTTTGGCTCAATTTGTTAAATTTTGATACTCATAACTTGTGAGCCACTCATAACTCGCTCATTTAGTAAGTCATTTAAACTTGCTCATTTACTTAATGAGCTGAGCGTGAGTATACTCTAACTCGCTCATATTCGCTCATTAATCACCCCTGTACTAGATTGGGAAAGGATATGGATTTAGTTTTTTTTTTTTTTTTCTCTTATAGTTGGAGCATTTGAGTTGACCGAGATATATAGAATCACATGTATTTTTTTCGACATTTCATCAAATACTACATAGCTTATAAATGGAGACTTTCACACACACTCAAAAGAAATAAGATCTGAAGCTAGCAGCCAGCCAATTAAAGGCCAGAGGGAGTATTGGAGCCAAGAATGATAAAAATATTAGTCGAGTTTGGTAGTTCCATCCGAGGACACCCGTGTGAGACGATGCTGCTGTCGAATATAAGACCAATCAAATTCTTAACATAAATTCAAAAAAGGGTATTTCTGTTTTTTATTATTTTATTCATAGATTTAATTATGATTAAATTCAGAATTATTGTGTAATGGACATAAGAAATAAAAGAAGAAGAAAGGCATATTAAACATAATAAAGAGTAGAAATGTAAGTAAGAAATTAAAGAACTCAAACAATTTGTGTTTCCAAAAGCAATTTTTTTGTTTTGTCATGTAACCAGCAGGACACCATTAACTAATTACTTGAACATAAATAAATAAATATTTCATTTCAAGCTTGTATTAGTTTTGTTTTGGCTCCATCTGTTTGGTCTGTTAGGGATTGTCTCAACACGAAGAGTAGTTGGATATAAGAAAAAATAATATGATTTGATGTGATGTGACGTAATTAAAATGATATATAATGATATGATCATAAATTTTAAATTGATTCTTTGAAAATAATTAGAACAAATTCTTTAAAATATGCAAAAAAAAAAAAAAAATTTGCAAAACAATAAAAAATTAATCATGTGATGTAACGTGATTAGATAAATTTACATTTTACATGACGGACGTGTTATTTTTTTGTCGAACAATCGACAAACATAAATTTGGCATAATAAATTGTGCCGTAGCCGTAACGGAATTAATAATAGCTTGAATAATATCCTTTACTGACTAGTAACTAGAGATATTCATTTAGGTCTTGGAAACTATTTCGAACTTTTCAGGCTTTCACAACTCATCATTATTTTCTGATATCAATCGGATCAGTACCGACAAGCCCAGCTAACCTCATCGATCAGGCATCTATCAATTTGCTTCCCCCGGGTCCATGTTCTTGATTCATCTTGGTAAATCAATCAATCATGATGCCCATTTGTATTGTCATTTTCAACTCCAACATGGCTATTTGCTCATGGTTTGCACCTCACTGAAATGTGGGTCCGATACTTGAGCATTCCAGTACTTGGCTCTAGATTCTAGATTCTAGATTCTATCTTACAACTAGTTAGCAATGCTGTGAAACACTGCAAGTCAGTGAAGCATCAGCGAAAGAAATTTGCATGATAAATAAAAACATAAGCCCAAAAAAATTATATGGCCCGCCTTGTGAAAAGTCTCGACCTTTGCTTCACTATTAAAGACATTCGTTATTTTGATCGAATATAAGTAATCATCGAGCCGATGAAGAGCAACTATAACAAACCAGGCGACGGAATGAGGCTATGCTACTGTGCAAAGCACGTACTGATCTGTACTGCAAATCAATATTTTATTTTCAAAATTCAAATTATCAATCTAAACCGTTCAATATAATTTTCATATGTAATGTACTGACAGACTAAATTTTATATTTTTTTTGAATTTTAAATAAAAAATCACTACTTACGATGTTTAGATCAAGTGATTTTCTACATATCTAAAAAAAATAAAAATTTTATCAACAATTGCATTTCATATGGAAATCATGTTGAATAATTCAGTTTAATTGTTGAAATTATAAAAATTGAGATATTGATCTACAAACCATCCCTCCAAGCAGCACAACTCAATTGTAGCTCGTTACTATTTCAAGGTAGAATTCTTTACAACCAATTATTATCAAACTTTTAAAAAATGCAGGGCTATCTGAACTGAAAACCTGATACCAATGTACAAAAGTTTCCTAAATTAAATCAGTTTACCAAGTTCAAAAAAAAAAAAAAACTTTAACCTTCAAAAACCCTATTTTTCACCAGTCTATCGGCCTCGGTTGAAGTCAAACGCCTAAATCCTTTCTCCTTGAACCATTTCTCCTTATCTCTCAATAAACCATTTCTAATATCTATTTCATCAATTTTTAAAATTCTAAGTCCCTCATGCACTTTTGAAAAGAAACCCTCTGGCCTTAGACACCAAGCCTTAAACACCCCAAATAAAACACTCAAATCGACATCTAATCTCTCAACCCCACAATCATTAAACTTTGCACCTCCTAGTAAAACCCCGTTAAATATCAGTTGATCAATCCCATTAGCAACACCTCTCCATACAGTTACGAAATCGGACGCATTAAGCCCTTCTTCTAACTTAGATAATTTACCTTGTACATAATCTAAAGAATCAAGGAAGGTTCTAGAAACAGCGTAGCCCTCCATTTTCTCACGCCATTGTCTCTTGTTTTTGATGTAATCTCTTGTTCTTGAATCAAATCCCCTTAAAATAACAGTGGAGATTTTCTCCACCCACTCAATTTGAAATTTTTTAATTTTACTTATTTCCTCGTCAAAAATACATTTGCCGCCAGTTTCTTCGGACAAACTTTCCATATCAAGAAAAAACAAATCCTCACACCATTCCACCAGTGTTGATTCAAAATACCGTGCTGCATTTATTGACCATACCACTTTTAGCAAGGCATCATCATCAGTTAAGGCAGTTAATCCCTCAGCCTCTTGGCACCTATGCACCATGCAATCAATAAACTCTGATATGACAGGCCCACACGTCAATCTGATAAACCGTGCTCTAAGCATAACACTTGGCAATGGCCGGGCTCGGTCGATCAATAGAGATAAATTTTTCACGACTGCGCCACATACTACAGGGGCCTTGTTCTCATCTGATACAACACTGCTCCAGTTTTTATCTTTTCCAATTGCCGGTTTGAGTTTCTCTAGGACCTCATATTTTTCAATTTCAGCCCAAATTTCGAGCCAATCGGGACGATCACAGAAGACTGAAAGAGAAGAAACCCTTTGCAAAGTTTCGTCTTCTTTTAAAGACAATAATAACCCTGTATCACTAATTAATTGTTGTGTTCTCTTATCAAAAGAGATCATCAAATCAACTAAATTAAGCCACAAGGTCCTCGCATTACTCGAAATTTCATCTGAGCCACCTTTTTCAAGTGCTTCAATATATTTCGGAAAAATCTCTTTTGATAGGTATGTACATAGTGAGGTCACAGTACCACCTATCCATTCCTCTCTGCAACTGTACCCGACAAGATTTGCTTTGTCAACTAGAGGTTGCAAAATCTCATCCATTGAATCAACAAAATCTCGAGTTATTTTGTAAACAAGGGCAAACACAAACTCGGGCTCGTCAGACCATTTGGAGAAGTGCCGTTCAGTCAAAATAGATATCGGGTTGACCAGTTCTTCAATAACCCACAGAGGGGGGCGGATTAGTTCAAAATTATGCCCCTCCAATTGCCTACATTTTCTCCTCCTCTGCAATTCTTGCAAGTTGCACAGAGATAGAAAGCTTTCAGAGTACTTGGTTTTAAGGTCACCTTTAAGTGAAAAAAGGGGATTTGAAAACTCAGTCCGATTTGAATTGTTAATGAGGTTTGAGCCACTGAGCGGCGGGGGCCACCCAAGAGAGGTCAGGAGAGATCGATGTTCAGAGATAGACTGGGGTCGAAGGACAGCTAAGGCTCGGTCAACTCTATTGTCAACAGCAGACACAAGGCGGGTCCAATGAGGCCTTTTCTTAGCAATTGATGTCAAAATTGACTCTATTTCTTTCAAAGATTTTATTGCCTTTTGATGGTTCCTCTGAAACACCCGACAAAAAAAACATTTAAAATAGTTAATAAGAAGTTAAAAAATACTGCTAGTGTATGTACTGAAAAGGGTGCCGTATGATAAGAACTTCAATTTGCGGCTATGATTTATCAATGTTTTAACATTAATTTCTGACTGAGGCTATAGAACTATTAATAGCGCATAATGGTCTGTACTATGGATCAATATCTTCATTTTTGAAGTCCAAACAATCGATTTGAACTGTTCAATGTGACCTCCATATAAAAATGTATTTGTAGACCAAATTTTACATTTTTTTTATACATTTTTTACTATTTTCTAAGATAGGTAGAAAACCACTTGATCTAAAATTTCAAGACTATTCAAAAGTAGTACTTTTCTACTTATCTAAGAAAATAGTAAAAAAATTCTAAAAAATGTAAAATTTAGTCTGCAAGTGCATTTTCATATGGAGATCACGTTGAATTGGTCAGATCGACTATTAGGACTTTGAAAACAAAAATATTGATCCGTAGTACGGACCAATCTGTGCTATGCATAGTACCATAGCCTCACTTTTAATTTCTAATAAATTCTCACCTCAGAGTTAACGGAGTAAGAGGAAGACTTCAGCTTTTCAGCAACAGACGATGAGACAGAATCCTCCACATCTCCAATCAAACTATCAAGCTTGAGTGCCATTTCTGTAATTAAAAAATAACACCTTTTCAATTAACATGCAATTTATTTCTTCAATCAAAGTGCTCCAGATAATCAAAGTCTGTTGTTGAATAAACATATCCATTACTATTTAAAACACCACTAACAGTAATTCAGAAAATATAACTATTTCTCTAGGCCCTGAGTCCATATCCTTTGTATATAACTCAATCTTGGGATTAGAATCTCAACCATCCAATCAGAATCCGGGCCAATCCGGCCCACGCCTGTAATGCACGGGGCCTTTTAATGTTCGTGCCAATACGGATCAGACGGTCCAGATTCGTTCTGTAGTAACTCAAAATTTGAGTACTGCACACAATATAAATTCCTAGGCTGTGGGGCCAGCTTCAATTTTTCTTTCTTCTTGATTGCAGAACTAACGACGCTGAAAGACTGAAAGGAGATACTATCCTTCTTTTAAGTTTTTAAATAAATTTTTTTTTTCTTTTTGCTCTCATGCATTTGAGGATCTATTAGGACAAAGGGATGATACTAAAGGATCCAGATCAATTGTGGGGTCCAAGTTCAGTTTGGAAAGTTCATCAATCATTGAAGGTTTCGAAGAAAAGTCAAGTAGATTGCGAGAGATACTTCAAAATCAGCAATAAAGCACGCAACTGTTGGAGGGTGAATACAATATTTCAGAAGAAAAGGAGGTTTCAACAAAAAAAAATGCATCATCCTCAAAGATATACTAGAGATAGCAAAAATAAGCACCATCCTAAAATTAGCGTCATCCTCAATGATTTTTCTTTAGCAGATTTTTATAGACGGAGTAGTGCTCTAATTAATACTCAACAATGGAAATTGATAAGGCACTTGTAAAAATAAAGATAACTGGCAAAACATTTGATAAGGCACCTGGCACCAATGGTTTTTCTACTGCATTTTACCAAACTTCTTTGGATGTAACTACAGGGATGTGAGAAACATAAATGGAGAATTTCACTACCAGAAAAAAAATTGAGCTCTATCCATGTTTTAAAATATAACCAAGGTTAATTACAAACCTATGAGCTATTTAGCTTGATTAACTGTAACAAGAAAATATCATAACATTTTGAGGGATCTAATGACAACAATGGTTTTGGTACCAAATCGGTGCTAATAAGGTTAAATCTCAAACAACTGTTTTAGACTTGTAATAACAAAACTAATTGATTGGATATATTATACATATCATACACTACAGACATCAAAAAATTATATCATTTCGACATCTCGGTATGCACCAACAGCTAACTAAATCAACGGACCAAATTTTTACCATTTACAGCCTCTCTTAATGGCTATCGAAATAAGGAAATCCTACAATTTTTTATATACATTGAGATGATGTAAAATACACCTAGTGTTTTAAATTCATGTAACAAATTGCTTCAATTTTTAAATTCATGTACCAGCATAAGCATGAATAGTCTCAACTCTAGCCACCTCCTTAGCCAATGCCGGTAGCTCCTCTGCTAATATCTCCTCATTCTCCTCTGTTCAAGTTCCATATCGAAATAAATTTATTCAGTATTATATAAAATCCAAAGTGCAAAAATGAATCAAAGATACATCATGGAGATCCTAGAGGCATATTTTGTGTGCTTTACTACTTTAGAGTAACACAAAAACAATATTGGGTATCTGATCTGGAAAATTCTCATCTGAATATCGCACAAAATAACTAAAAACTTGAAATTCATTATTTCAATATTCCCAATTCGCAGCTGGCTAAAATTTATGGTATTATCAACATTACCATGAACAGGATTTGTGATTGACGATTTAAGAACAACCAGCCCCTGTTTGATCCCTCTCAGACTCTCTTCAACTTCATCAGATCGAGAAGAGTAAACAGAAATTGTCTCGGACAACCTACGGTCGAGATCAGACAGCGTCGCCTCGAGATCCGCGCACCCAACACTGAGCTCGTGCTCGATGTAAGACGACTTGGGCAAATCCTCCTTAGTGCCAAATCGCTGCGCGAGGAATTGATTTAGTGACGACGATAGAGGTGCAGAGGGAAAAGAACAACTGGAGGTCGCCATTGATTTGTTTCGCTAGCACATTTCGGAGTCTGGTTTTGGAAGAAACCAGAACAGAACGAAGGGAGAAGTTTAACAATGCATTGTAATGCTGTTGTCGTTTACGTAGCAAGTTCCCACATGGGGAAAATTTTACTCGCTTCACAAATTGTTACCAAGTTTGAAGTACGCATTAAAATAGTTTCTCTTTCTCATAGTTTACTCGCTTCACAAATTGTCACTGATCTGTCTTGTCTTCCCTTTGTTGGTATTTTGTATTTCTTTTATGGGCCTGTGGAGCCCAGTATTATTGGATTAAGTAAAGGGAAGAAGCCCAATAATTCGAATTTTGAATTGGATTATTCAAGTCTTTTAAAAGCCTAAAGTTGTGCCCACTGGAATGCCCGTTTTCTCTCATCTTTTCACCTAACTGTTTTTTGTCATGAATGCTTTTGGATAGAACTAAAACCTGTATTACCTATGGCAATATTGACAAAAATCTACAACATAAAAGAAGATATTGACAAAGCAACTTCTTCTTAGATAACATTGTCCTCAAAATCCTCAAGTGATAATCATTATACGAAAAATATATATATAGAGTAAGGCTGCTCTACTTTGCAAAGCAAACAGCCACATCTGCTTTGCATTGTCATTCCTTGGATTGCCTTCTTGATTCGTGAAAAGCCCATCTGATTTGATCTGAAATTTGTGCTGAAAAAACGAATGGAGGGTCCATTTAAAAATTGAAGCGCTCTTTTCTTCCTCCCGTCTACTCTCTTCCTTTCTCTCTCTTAGCGGCGATTAACTCCCAGCGGCTCGATTCACTCCGACCAAGTAGCGGCGCGATCACAGATCTACTCCTCCCAAGGCAATTCACTCCCAGCGGTGACCTAGGATTTGGTACAGCTGCAACTTCGGCGACGGCGCCACCTCCATTGCAGAGAATGCTTCGAGAACTCTTCTTGGTAAGTCAGCGCCACCTATTAATCTTTGAACTACAGCTGTACCAAAGTAGTACCACCTCTCCTTGATTTTCTAATTGGTTTCTCTATGTTGCAAATCTATCAATTTGTTTCTCTGTGTTGTACTTTAATTCAGTGCTCTGATTTCGCCAAAAAAAGTCGCCTAGTTACCTTTAAAAAATGACATTTTTCAATTTGACGATCTAATTCACTAAATTGCACTATCATTTCTGCTAATACTCTTGTTTTGAACTTCTGATCAGTGTCTCCTTTTCAGTTAAATTTATGATTCTTAATCAGTTACATTTTTATGTTTAATCTTTGCAGCAGCAGCTTGTACCAAAGCAGTACCACTATACCAGTACACTCTGGTAACTCTGGTGCCATTTGTATAATTTACAGGAGCAAGTTTGGTATTTGAATTTTACTTTTCCCATTATGTGCTTTATGTATTCATTGTGTGTTTGGTGCTCTGGTGGTACTTCTCAGCTATACTATACCCCACCACTCTGTCATTTTGGTCCGGTACTGGTATATAACAGCAACATAAATGGCAATGTCTCAGTGGTTCAGTTTCAATAAGCCTATATTACCTCAGTGGTTCAGTTTCAATAAGCTTTTATGCATGCATGAACCTTTGACTAAACAATAAAAAAACCAAAATATTTGAAGTTACAATCATGTGCAGCATTGTTTGGCTTTTTGAGGTTCTATGGATGGTAATTAAGACATTATTTGATCTCCAAAACATGACTTTTCTTAATTTTATTTGTGTAGGCAAAATGAGTAGCCAAAATAGTCGCTCTTCATCAAATCCTTCTTGCAAGAGATGCGACAAGCCTACGGTTGTGAAGTTTGCATGGACTCTGAAGAACTACGGAAGACAATTTTATAGTTTTCGAAATGTATGTTGCATGTAATTTCATGACATTGTAATGTGCAATGTGTATTTGTGATTTAAGGTATATAGATGTACAATGTTTATTTGCTCCTCAGGCATGTAACTGATCTCCAAATTTGGCACATATTTTTGCATTGTTCCTTCTTTTATGGTTTCATAAATTTTAGGAAATTGGAAGACATAATCTTTGTTGCATTTTGTGAATTATGTAGTCAACTCATCATTGCCAAGTAGAGGATGCAAAATCAGTACTAGAAAATGTATGAAAATTTATATGAAACCCTGAAATGATACTAAAAATAATAGAAATAAAAAAAAATCACTTCTTCATATGAATAAAACCTAATTGCCATCCAATCCAACTCCAATGGTTTCTCTCAACATGACATGTACTCTTTTAGGCCATGTTTGGTTGTGGAGTAAGAGGTGGAGTAACTTAAGGAGCCAAACGAGGAGTAACTTATGTGGCTTAGGATAGAGTAAGATTTGAGCTAAACCGGAGTAACTTACACCACCTAGAGAGGTGGTTTAGCTTACTCCACCAAACACGGTTAACTTACTCCGGCTTAGCTTGAAGTAAGAAATTTAATCCAGTTTAACTTTACTCCACAACCAAACATGACCCTAAAGTCTTGAAATTACAACATAGTCTAGAGAGAATAAGATAGCCTAAATTACAACTCCAATGATCTTTGTTGAACCCTTTTACCACCTCCCAAAACCACTGCATTACCGGGGAGGCTGCTGAGTAACCAATGTACTGTGAATTTGCTTTCAAATCCTTCACTACAAAAAAGATCAGAAATAAATAACTACTATTTTCAATGGGCAAAAAAAGAGAAAATGGTAGCCAACCATTAATTGTTTTACATTCAGATTTAGCTAGAATTATTAGGGCATGGTGCAATTGTGAAAGCAATTTTTCCAACTAAAACATCCAAAACAATTTAAAAATCAATCAAAGAGATAATTTTTAAAACATCATCTAATCATCATGCACAGATCAGTAAACTATGAAGGCATCATGCTTGCCATTGAAAAAAACACAAGAAGTATCAGCTAAGGTACTTGTGAAAAGGGTACAAAACAGATATACCAGCAGTAGAGAAAATGAAATATTTGTGGTACTTACAATAGGATGAACTTATAGCACGCCAAAGTTGTAGATGTTGTCCCCAAGTAATGCCACAAGCATTAGATCAAATGCCAAGTCCTGGTGTGATCATTTTATCCATTTCCTTCTCAACCTGGAACCTACGGGTGATTCCCAATACCCTTGATTTTTAATAATAAATTGGAGAGCTATATAGATTTACATACCAAAAGGAATTCAGTTTGGAACTAACCCGAAGACTTCTCAAAGCTTCAACTGCAATGGAGGACGAGGTGGCGCCGTCGCCGAAACCCTAGGTCGCCGCTAGCTGCCACAGAAGGAGGGTGGTCGCCGCCGCTGCTTGGTCCGCGCGAGAGGTTTTGGAGCCGTTGGAAGATCGCCATTGGGAGGTCGCGCCGCTAGGAGATCGCCACTGAAATCGCCAAATGCCAAATTGATAGAGAGAAAGGGAGGGAGGAGTCGGGACTCGGGAGGAAGAAAAAATGTGTTTCAAATTTTAACTGGAGGAGTCCATTCATTTTTTCAGCGCAAATTTCAGATCAGATCAAATGGGCTTTTCACGAATCAAGAAGGCAATCCAAGAGATGATAATGCAAAGCAGATGTGGTTGTTTGCTTTGCAAAGTAGAGCAGCCTTACTCATATACACACACACACACACACACACACACACACACATATATATATATATATATATATATATTGTCTTATAAAGTTTATTTACTAGCTATTTTTTAATCTCTCAAATAAGGCACATATATAGTACAACTAATGTATCCTGACTGTCCCGTGATACAACCGAAAGCAAAATATTAAAAGTTATTTTGTCAATAGCAAACTTTTTTTTGTAAATATCGACTCTCATGGCGGAGCTATACAGAGTCAGAGAGAGTGCTTGTTCAAAACGAAACAAAAAAAATATTAAAAACATATTTTTATTTTCATGGTTTATTTAATTTTTTATAGAGAAAGAGAATAAGGCTGTCATGATTTGCAAATTAGAGTGAGTATTTTAATTTGTACTCATATCTCTAGATTTAAAATTTAAAACATCAATTTAAATCATTCAACTTGATATCCATATTAAATTGTGCCTTTTAGACCAAATTTTATATTTTTTGGAAAAATTTTACTATATTTTTAGAATTTTTCAAAAACAGTGTTTTTCAGAAAATTATGGACCATCAAAGACAGTGATTTTCAAAAGTTCTAAGAAAATAGTAAATTTTTTCCAAAAATATAAAATTTGGTCTCCAAGCACAATTTAATATGGATATCAACTTCAACAATTCAAATCGACATTTTAAACTTTGAAACTAGAGATATAAGTGCAAATTAAAACATCCACTCTAATTTGCAAAGCATGGCAGCTTTACTCTCTCTCTCTCTCTCTATATATATATAGAGAGAGAGAGAGAGAGAGATGGGCTATGGTGCATTGCAATGCATAGAGGGGTTTGTGCATTGGACCATAAATCTAAAAGTCAAAATCCAAATGACCGATCCAAACCGTTCATCTTGTTCTTCATATTAATATGTGCTTGGAGACCAAATTTTACATTTTTCTGAATTTTTTTACTATTTATTAAGTATTTTATAAATTTATTGATCCAAAGGTGACTTAACAATAAAGTAAAATCAGCAGCCACCGTTGGATCAATAATTTTGTAAAATACTTAATAAATAGTAAAAAAAATCAGAAAAATATAAAATTTGGTCTCCAAACACATATTAATATGGAGAACAAGATGAACGGTTTGGATCAGCCATTTGAATTTTGAATTTTAGATTTATGGTCTAATGCACAAACCCCTCCATGCATTGCAATGCAACATAGCCCATCTCTCTCTCTCTCTCTCTCTCTCTATATATATATATACTAGTATCATACCCGTGCGTTGCAACGGAGACATATTATAAGAAATAAATATATCAATGAAAATAATAATTATCTAAAAATTAAAACACATGTTAATAGAAAATTTATATGATTATGTATTTTTAATTAACTTTAATCGTGATTGTTCGCGTGAAAGCGCAACGCAAGTTTCAGTACGCTTGGGAGCGTACCTTTTAAAACCGCGGTTACACCTTCCGATTAGGGTTGCAAGTGCACAACTCTATCGAGGAGTATAATCGGATATCGATCCACAGGGACAGTTTCCTTGTCTAGAATCTACTTATCTTGACTAAAGACTAGAAGTGAGAAAGAGGGAGTTTTAGTACTTAATCTTCCTAAAGAATCAATTCAAGCAATCAAACAATGCAATAGAATAGTAACTGTGCAAGGAAAGGTATAAACTGTGTTTTGATTTAGGATAAAAGATGTTTCAAGGGTTTCAGACTTCAAATCTGATTTGCCTCTAATGGTACGGGTCTTACCAAGTTGGTACGGCTAGGCCGCACCAATCTTGTTCCACCAAGCCGTATGTAGAGGTGCTACTTTTACCCGATTACCCGGAACCGATCCGGAACCGAACCGGATCCAATTAATTTGGATAGGGTATGGTTTAAAAAATATAATCGGTTAAATTATGGGTATGGTTACAAAGTTAATAATTTAATATCCGATCCGGATCCGAACCAGAACCGATACTGTAATGGGTAGGATATGGGTTTCATTTAATTATTTGACCCATAACCGAACCCGACCCGATACCCGTATAAGTACCCGATAAAATATATATTAATAACTATTAATATATAAAAAATGCAACTTTGCATATTAATTTTTGCATAAGCTGTGGTGAGCCAAGTACTTTTTTGAATATAAGAAAATAGAATGCAGTGACATATTTGCTATGTTTATACACATAGATGGATACCAAATTTATTCCTTCTATAATAGGCGCATTAATTTTTTAAGTAAAATTTATTACTATGGATATATCCTTTAATATTTGCCTTGATATCCTCTGCATAATAATGAAAATTTATTGCTCTCATTGATATGTCATTTCTACAAATTATTAGTATTCAATTCATAGATTTTTTGAATCATTGAAAATGAAATCGTCATCTCTAATATTTTACTTTTTAAAAATTATCTCTTCTTCAATATTTTTTTTAAAAGTTATTTTCTCTCCATCCTCCTGATTTTTTTGTGACATATACTCGATCCGGATCTGGAACCGCTCCATATCCGAACCGGACCCGATAATCTACAAATAAGTTACGGGTATATATCTACCCGGAACCGAAAGATTGGACCCGAAATATCTACGGGTAGATAGGTACCCGGATCCGGACCCTACCTGAATTGAAACAGATAAGTGTATGGATCAAAATTTGGACCTTAACATTTTTAGGGTACGGGTCCAAATATAATAGTATCCGGACCTGACCCGACCTGATAACACCTCTAGCCGTATGGACTTAGTATGGGTAGGCCGCACCACTCTTGTAAGACCCGTACTGATTTACCAGAACAGAGCTTACAAGTTCGAGTTGATGCATTTCTTGCTGGTACCTAGTATTAAACTCTTGAGAAAGGTTCAATTGACCATACCTAAGGTTCCTAAACCTCAACTCTCGTTTGTTGGTTCAAGATCTAGGTTTTGGAGTCAATTCTTCACCTTCTAGGGTTTCTAAACCTCAACTCTCGTGTTTTGGTCCAGATCCTCTAGTTGATTGATTGGAGATCTAAGGTATCCTCTAATCTGTCAATTAGGGGAGAATTCAACCTTTCGGCTTCAATTCGAACAAGTCTACCTAAAGGGATTGGTTTGGTTGAGAGAAGGCAATGGTCACATGACCTTGTTAGGGTTGATCTACCACTATAGGCACACCACATGCTATCACAGAAAGACAAAGCAATCAAGACAAGCAAATACACAATCAATACAATCAAAAGAGTCCATACAAGATCCAAATCAAGAAAAGCAACACAAATCAAGAAAATCCATCTACAAACCCTAGAAACAATGATCTACTACTGACAAGTCATAGATCTGTCCAGAAATACAAGTAAACAGATAAAGAGAGGCATGATAGAACTAGATCGAAGATCGGGAGTGGAGAAGGGATTGATCCGTCGATTTTCGCCTCTTCCTCTTCCTTCTTCTTCTCTCCTTGCTCCTTTGCTCTCTTTCTCTCTTTCTCTGAGCTCTCAATCTGGAATGAAAATGTGTCTCCCGAAAATGGAGAGATCCCTCGCTTTAAATAGCCTCTGCCAAGATTTGAATTCTGTCAGGCGGCGTCTATGTACGGCCCGTACCAAGGTGGTACGGCCAGGCCGTACAAGATGGGAGAGGCTGGATCGGCTAAGTCTGGTATGGCCCGTACCAAGCCTGGTAAGGACCGTACTAGAGAGTCCAAAAACGCCATTTCTTCGTTTATTTTGCTCCAATCCTGCAGAAAACAAACAAACTCTCAGCAGTACCAAATTCTAAGGATATATCAATGAAATGCACATGATTTTGACAATTTAGAACGTGAATTTGGTACGAAATCAAGTCAAATATAGGCTAAATATGCGAGGTATCAGTGATCTCTGATAACAATTTGATAATGTGATGATTCTTTATTTTTAAGTACAAATGATATCAAATAATAGCTCGATTCAAATCTAATATCAAATATCATACAACAATTCAATATCAACATATAATATGATATCAAAAAACATAAATAAAAAGTGTTATCGTCTGTATGTATAGGATACACACACACACACACACATTATAAGAAAAATATATATTCACACATACGTTCTAATTTAGAACACACACACACATACATTGATATATTATATATTGGAAATATATTCTAAATTGCCCACACCAATATGTATAGAAACAAAGAAAGATAAATAAGGAAATTAAAAAAAAATGATTTCCATTGTGATTCGTATAGAAACGAAGAAGGAAACAATAAATAAGAAAATGGAAGGTGGAGTTTTCTCAATTGAAGAAGAGAAATATGAAAATAAGGGAATAAGGAAACAAATAAATATATCGCTAAATTTTAGAATTTGTTCATTTTAAACTGTAACGTATCGTGTGACAATACATGTGATGGGTATATTTTTAACTAAATTTAGACTTCTATACATAAAAGAGATGCATTTAATAAAAAAAAGACAAATTATGTAATTGGAGAGCTGAGATCAAATCCGAAGTTTCATCTCTCAATCGTAGCCGTTGATGGATCAGACACCCAATGTGCTTAATAATAGAATGGAGATATATATGGGATGGGCTACGCTACTCCATGGAGTAAAATGAGTTGGTGCTCCATGACGCCATATTTATTTTGAAATTCCAAACAACCGATTCAGACCGTTAGATGAGATCACCATATTGAAATGTGCTTGGAGACCAAATTTTATATTTTTTGGAATTTTTTTACTATTTATTAAGCATTTTTTTAAATTGTTGATCTAATGGTCCAGAAAATTTTACTGTTTTACTGTTCACAGCAAAACAAAATTTTTGAATAATGCTTAATAAATAGAAAAAATTTTCCAAAAAATGTAAAATTTGGTCTCCAAGCACATTTCAATATGGAGATCACATCTAATGGTTCAGATCGGTCGTTTAGATTTTCAAAATGAAAATACGACTTGGAGTACAAACGCGTTTTACTCCATTGAGGAGCGTAGCTCACCCCTATATATATATATATATATATATATATAGAGAGAGAGAGAGAGAGAGAGAGATGGGCTATGGTGCATTGCAATGCATGGACCCCTTTGTGCATTGCAGTATAAATCATGGATTAAAAGTCCAAACGACCGATCCGAACCGTTAGATGTTTAATCCATATTGAAATGTGCTTGGAGACCAAATTTTACATTTTTTGGATTTTTTTTACTATTTATTAAGCATATTTTAAAATTGTTGTTTTGTTGTGAACAGTAAAAAAATAATAAATTTTTTTTGGACCATCAGATCAACGACTTTCAAAATTGCTTAAAAAATAGTAAAACAATTCTAAAAAATATAAAATTTGGTCCCCAAGCAAATATTAATATGGAAAATAAGATGAACGGTTCGGATCGGTCGTTTGGACTTTTAATCTGTGATTTGTAGTGCAATGCACAAAGGGGTCCATGCATTACAGTGCACCATAGCCCATCTCTCTCTCTCTCTCTCTCTCACTCTCTATATATATATATATATATATATATATATATATGAGGAGGGATCAAATGACACCATTTTTTGGTGACATGGAATGACACTGTCCATTTTCAAAGTCCAAACAGTCGATCCAAACCGTTCAACTTGATGGATATGTTAAAATGTGCTTACAGATCAAATTTTACATTTTTCTGAATTTTTTTTTGGTTTATTTAGAGGGGTTCAAAAATTCAACGGTCTGAATATAGCGATTTTGTTAAATACTTAATAAATAGTAAAAAAATTCAGAAAAATGTAAAATTTGATTTCCAAGTTACTCTTAATATATTCATCATATTGAACGGTTTGGATCGACTATTTGGATTTTGAAATTTCAAAAATGGACATTGTCACACCATGTCACCAAAATAGTGGTGTAATCCGATCCCTCCTATATATATATATATATATATGAGTAGAACTAGGGTGTTCTTAAGCTCACCAAAGTGTTTGGTGAGCTTGACTCCAAAACCCATCAAATCGGTTTTAAATGACGAATCCGAACCGTTGGAACCCACTTATCTTACGTGTGATGCGTCTACATGTGAAATTTTTAAACATTCGAATTAGTTTAGTATAAAGTCAAGCGATCAACAAACGTTCAAAAAATGAATGCACTAAAATTAATTTATTAACCTTCTAAGTTTGACTGCTTGATTTTATACTAAACTACTTCGAATGTTTAAAAATTTCACAAGTAGACACATCATATATAAGATAGGCGGGTTCCAACGGTTTGGATTCATCATTAGAAATCGATTTGATTAGTTTTGGAGTCAAGCTCACCAAACACTTTGGTGAGCTTAAGAACACCCTAGTTCTACTCTCTCTCTCTCTCTCTCTCTATATATATATATACATATAGTAAGGCATCCATTGCAATGCATAGGCATTTTTGTGTATTAGACTACAAATCATCGAATTCAAAGTCCAAATGACTGATCCAAACTGCTCATCTTGTTCTCCATATCAATATGTATTTGGAGACCAAATTTTACATTTTTTGGAAATTTTTTACTATTTATTTAGCGATTTTAGAAATCTATGATCCAACGGTAACAGTAAAATCAAAAGGCACCGTTAGATTAGCGATTTTCAAAGTGGCTTAATAAATAGTAAAAAAATTCCAAAAAGTATAAAATTTGGTCTCCAAACACATATTAATATGGAGAACAAGACGAACAGTTTGGACCATTCATTTGGACTTTAAGTCCGATGATTTATAATTTAATGCACAAAAATATCTATGCATTGCAATGTATGGTAGCCTTACTCTCTCTCTATATATATATATAGAGGTTAGCTATTCTACTTCCATAAGCATATGTGGGCATATACTAATAACTCATTTTTACATTTTCAATGTCCAAATAGTTGATCTAAAGAGCTCAACATATTCTCCATATTAATATGTGTTTGGAGACCAAATTTGACATTTTTTGAAATTTTTTTACTATTTTTTCATAATTTTTCAAAACATGGTTTTTCATTTTTTTTAAATATTTTTTATAACTTTTTTGAAAAATTCTGAAAAAATAGTAAAATTTGGTCTCCAAGCACATATTAACATGGAGAACATGTTAAGCGCTTCAGATCGATCATTTGGACATTGCAAATGCAAAAACGAGTTATAAGCATATACCAATATATGCTATGGAAGTAGAATAACCAACCCCTCTCTCTCTCTCTATATATATATATATATATATATAGAGAGAGAGAGAGAGACAGGCTAATACGCTTTCGGCAGTACTTCGGCCGAAGTGCTGCCACCCCATTTTTAATTTTTCAAAATTCAAATGGTCGATCCGAACCGTTCATCTTGTTCTCTATATTAATATCTGCTTGGAGACCAAATTTTATATTTTTTGGAATTTTTTTGTTATTTATTAAGCCACTTTGAAAATCGCTGATCCAACGGTGAACCCCTAATTTTACTGTTTGGCACCCAAATGCACCCTATCTTTTTTCTCTTTTTTCAAAGTCCGAATAGTAAATCCGAACAGTTAGATGCGATCTATATATTAAGATGTGCTTGGAGTAGGGGTGAAAACGGAGTCGGATTATCCGGCGGATATCCGCTCCGTATCCGGATATAATCCGAATCCGGATAATTCGGATTCGGATAATTCCTAGATACGAATTCGGATAATTTTCGGAAATCCATAAAAGATCCGGATACGGATACGGATTCGGATACGGAGTCCTAAACGGAGCGGATATCCGGATTATCCGGATTTGGATAGTTTGGCCGGACCCATATAAAAGAGGAATAAATATTTGTTATAGGTGAGATTTGAATCCATGTCCTCCCATCTCAATGCCTTTAGACTAAACTTCAAACCACTATACCACAACATCTTTTGTTACCATATAATTATTTGATATATATATATATATTATATGAATAGATTATCTCCCATCTCTTATAAGTTCATTAATATTTATATTTAATGTTTTAATTAATATTGGTATCTTAAAAGTTCATATATCTTAATTATCCGACCATTATTCGTTTTATATCCGTATTGGAATCCGTATCCGTAGACTATCCGTTCTGTATCCGTATCTGTTTAAGGCGGATTTGGTTTTGAATTTTGATATCCGTTTACTATCCGTATCCGTATTCATATCCGCTCATTATCCGACGGATGCGGATATGGTATCAGCACTATCTGCTCCGTATCCGCTCCGTTTTCACCCCTAGCTTGGAGACCAAATTTTACATTTTTTGGAATGTTTTTACTATTTATTAAGCCACTTTGAAAATCACTGATCCAATGGTCCAAAAAATGTAAAATCAACAATTTTCAAAGTGGCTTAATAAATAGTAAAAAAATTCCAAAAAATGTAAAATTTGGTCTCCAAGCACATCCTAATATATAGATTGCATCTAACTGTTCGAATTGACTATTCGAACTTTGAAAACGGAGAAAAAGGATTTGAAAGATAGGGTGCATTTTGGTGCACAAAAATTTAGGTGCATTTGAACCCTCCTCATATATATATATATATATATATATAGAGAGAGAGAGAGAGAGAGACAGGCTAATATGCTTTCGGCAGCACTTCGACCGAAGTGCTGCCACCCCATTTTTGATTTTTCAAAATCCAAACAGTCGATCCGAACCGTTCATCTTGTTCTCCATATTAATATCTGCTTGGAGACCAAATTTTACATTTTTTTGGAATTTTTTTGCTATTTATTAAGCCACTTTGAAAATTGCTGATCCAACGGTGGCTTGCCAAACAGTAAAATCAAGGGTTCACCGTTGGATCAGCGATTTTCAAAGTGGCATAATAAATAGCAAAAAAATTCCAAAAAATATAAAATTTGGTCTCCAAGTAGATATTAATATGGAGAACAAGATGAACGGTTCGGATCGACTGTTTGAATTTTGAAAAATTAAAAATGGGGTGGCAGCACTTTGGCCGAAGTGCTGCCAAAAGCATATTAGCCTGTCTCTCTCTCTCTCTTTCTATATATATATATATACAGGCTAATACGCTTTCGGCAGCACTTCGACCGAAGTGATGCCACCCCATTTTTAATTTTTCAAAATCCAAATGGTCGATCCGAACCGTTCATCTTGTTCTCCATATTAATATCTGCTTGGAGACCAAATTTTACATTTTTTGGAATTTTTTTGCTATTTATTAAGCCACTTTGAAAATCGATGATCCAACGGTGGCTTGCCAAACAGTAAAATTAGGGGTTCACCGTTGGATCAGCGATTTTCAAAGTGGCTTAATAAATAGCAAAAAAATTCCAAAAAAATGTAAAATTTGGTCTCCAAGCAGATATTAATATAGAGAACAAGATGAACGGTTCGGATCGACCATTTGGATTTTGAAAAATTGAAAATGGGGTGGCATCACTTCGGCCGAAGTGCTGCCGAAAGCGTATTAGCCTGTCTCTCTCTCTCTCTATATATATATATAGGGTCTGTCTAAATTGCTGCTGGCAGCATTTCAACAGAGGTGTTGCCGGGGCTATATTTAGCCGTGTGATATCCAAACAACAAATCCAAACCGTTAGATGTTTAATCTATATTATAATCTACTTGGAGACCAAATTTTATATTTTTTTGGAATTTTTTTACTATATATTAAGCTGGTTTGAAAACCGCTGATTTCAATATTGCAGAAATTTCCTGAAATCAGCGGTTTTCAAACCAGCTTAATATATAGTAAAAAAATTCCAAAAAATGTAAAATTTGGTCTCCAAGTAGATTATAATATACATTAAACATCTAACGGTTTAGATTTGTCATTTGAACATCAAAAAATAGAAAAAACAGTGGCAGCACCGCCGGCAGAAATGTTTCCGGCAGCAAATTAGCCACAGCCTATATATATATATATATAGAGAGAGAGAGAGAGAGAGAGAGATTAATGTGCATTCTTATGCATATGGCCCGATATTCATACAATCCAAATTTGAAATTTCAACATCCAAAACGTCAATCCGAATCGTTCATCTTATTCTCCATATTAATATGTGCTTGGAGACCAAATTTTACATTTTTCTGATTTCTTTTTTACTATTTATTAAGCCACTTTGAAAATTGTTGATCCAACGATGGCTGCTAATTTTACTGTTTTGTTAAGCCACTGTTAAATCAACAATTTTCAAAGTGACTTAATAAATAGTAAAAAAATTCAGAAAAAATGTAAAATTTGGTCTCCAAGTACATATAATATGGAGAACAAAATGAACGGTTTGGATCGACGTTTTAGAATTTGAAATTTCAAATTTGGACCGTATCCATATCGGACCAAATACATTCGAATGCACATTAGCCTATCTCTCTCTCTCTCTATATATATATATATATAATTATGCGTCATCCTAACTTTTTATTCAAAATATACTTTTATTTCTATATTTTTCTTCAAAAAAAATTTATAAAAGATACCTAGTATTCAAAATAATTATGAAAATTTTGTCTTACTTTAAAACTTACCTCAGCATACTAAAATCCTGGCTCCGCCGCCCCTGTCAACTGTTTATTTTTACTTGGACTTGAAAAATGAAAAAATTGAAATGGTCAATGGAAGAAGATATCTCTTTCGACTTTTGGACAACAAAAAAGGGGATAATGTTCAAATATAGACCCATGCAATTACATCTAGCATTCATAACCTGTTGACAAACACACTGCATGTAACCTTGTGATCTGCTTCAATCAATTGCCACCTTTTGTACCAAATCCAAGGGCCCATAACAAACCCACTGGTCCCCATTGAAACGGTGCAAGGACTTGGACCACATTTGAATGATGCATTCCATTATTTCATGCATTGAAAGTTGAAACACAACCGTTTGTAATTATTTTCTATTTATTTTGCATATCTACCCTTGCAGATTCTCAATTTTTTATGCATGCTTGCTTGATCCTCTTATACTTTATCATCACTTATTTCATTTCTTATTTTTATAGGCACATGATTTTGGATCTCAAGATGTCATAATTGTTTATTATTCTAAATTTAAACGAGTTTTAGCGTCGCAAATATACTCTTCGACAACTCTTACCTTATTTCATATTTGTCTATGAACTATTCAATATATTTGTGTATCCTTTTACTATTTATATCCTTTCATATTTACCCATAATATAAAAAAATCGTCATTTAATTTTAACTACGTCTTGTATGGATTGAGGAGTAGATGGAGGGATAGAGAGGCAAAGGAAATTTCATAATTAATATGTTTTTTTTATTCGATATATAATAGGAGGATGTAAGTTTAATGAGATTTACTCTTTTAACCTATTTAAACCTCCTAAAACTTATATGTCATTACTCTCTCAAACAGAGGTGTAAAGGAAAAAAAAAAAAAAAAAAACTCAAACAAAACAATGAAAAAAATATATTATAACCTCTCTTCCTTTTATTTTCCTCCCCTTTTATGTCTCACCTCTCTTTCTTTCACCTCGTGTAAATTATAAAGTCTTAATTTTGTCCAAGTATGGTTATAAGTGATTTCAAATTGGCATAATTCTAGACAATATTTTATGTTCTAAAATTATGCCGGTTAAAGATAAATAATTTGACCAAACAATTCAGCAAACAAATAGTTGAATTCAGCATAAAATGTTTGAACGAAATAAAAACTGGTTGGAATTATAGTTATATACTTGAAATTCAGAAAAGGCGTGCCATAAATTTGAATAATATCTTACCATGCTTATTATATATTACTAGTATTATACCCGTGCGTTGCAACAGGAACATATTATAAGATTAAATAGAATATGGAAAGATATTTTTGTTTGACATTCAAAATAAAAAAAATATTTAAATGAAAATAAAGAACAAAAATGAAAAAAAAAAGAAATCCAAATAATAAATAACAATATAATAATCAATATGAAATGAAAAAAAAGGATCAAATATAACATGAATTTTTTTTTAAATATCATTACGATGTAATATCTAATTTTCTCCACGAGCAAAACATGCCATTAAATAATTTAGAAGAGAAATAATATATAAAGAAACAAAATTGAAAAATATATGATTAAATGATTCAAATAAGAATTTTCTCTACATGTATATTTTTCATGGAAATTATTTTAACAATGAAAATTTCTCTCTACATATCATTTCTCAACACAAAAATTATAGATATTCTTCATTTTCTCTCCAGATGAAATAGTAAGAAAAGGTTCTAATTTCATGTCTACAACAAATTGATTTTCAATGGTAAACTGTTTTGTAGTAAGATTGCTCAAGTAAGGAACTGGCTTAAGTTCTCTCACACATCTGGAAAAGAAGGTGGACAATTTGGAATACACATCTGGAAAAGAAGGTGTACAATTTGGGATGCAGTAACATTAATGAGGGCCCAAATGCCTTATTGTTTTCATGCTCCAATCATATTCCTCATCATTATCTCTAATTTTAAAATTTAAATAGACGATTTGAACTGCTTAACATGACGTATGCATTAAAATGTACTTGGAACTAAATTTTATATTTTTTTTGAATTTTTTTACTATTTTTTAAGATAGGTACAAGATAACTGTTTTTCAAACAATTTTGAATCATCTAAAAACATTAAAACAGTGATTTGTATCTATCTTAAAAAAAGTAGTAAAATATTTTCAAAAGTATAAAATTTGGTCTCCAAACACATTTTAATGTGGATATCATGTTGATAGTCTGAATCGTCTATTTGAACTTTGAAATTATAATTAATAATGTGGAATATAATTGTGGCATAAAAGCAATGGTGCATTTGAGACATCTTCAACATTAATAATATAAACAATCATATTTTCAATACTATTATGAATGTTTTTTTTTATTATTTTAGACATTTAACTAAAATATCCGATATGATCCAAACTTGATTCAAAATCCACTACAATAACAAATATTAATCTGCATCTGAATCTTATAAAATTTTAATAAATTCTTATTTAAATTGTAACTAGAATCCGATTATTTAACAGCCCTATCGATGGCGAGCCGAACCAATACACCGGTCGAAATGAATCGGAGCCCCACTAGCTGCACCCAGAAAGGGCTCAAGTGGTCCCCTCTCTTTTAAGTTTGAACTGCTCTCCGTTAGCACAACTTCATTGAATGCACGCAGTTAGATCTGAATCGCTTAATTCAGATCAAACGGTCTAACTGAAATGTGATGCAACAAAAAACCGGCGTATACTACTTGACTTTAAAAAAAGATTGCAAGTCGGTCCGAATTTTTTATTAATATCCAAATTTAATATAAAATTTCAAAATATATCCGGATTGCCGGATTTTTTCGAAATGTACCCTTTCCGGAAAATTTTTTTCCGGAAATGGCATCTAAAACCGGAAAAAAAATTTCCGGAAATTTTTTTTCCGGTTTTAGGCCATTTCCGGAAAAAAAAATTTCGGTAATTCTCTATTTCCGGAATTTTTTTTTCCGGAATTCTACTGAATTCGTTTATAAAACCACAGAGTATCGTTGCTTTCACCAGGTGCGCTCTCTCACAGTAAGTTTTAATTTATAATTTAATTTAATTTATTTATATTTTAAATTTAATTAATTTACAATTTTAATTTCATTTATTTATATTTTAAATTTAATTCATATATAATTTTAATTTTATTTATTTCTAATTTATAATTTTAATTTTATTTATTTATAATTTTAATTTTCTTTATTTATTTATAATTTTGATTTTATTTATTTATAATTTTAATTTCATTTGTTCGTAATTTAAATTTATTTGATTTATAATTTATATTTAGAAGTATTTAATTTGTAATTATTTAAATATGTAACTATTTAATGTGAAATTATTTAATTTGTAATTATTTAAATATGTAACTATTTAATGTGAAATTATTTAAATTCTGAATATTGTCATATTAATTGAAAAAAAAATGCTGCAGAATAATTTTAAAAGTTTTATTAATTCTAAAATAATTTTTTTAATTCTGAAATAATTTTGATTAATTCTGAAATGATTGAGAATTGTTTTAGGAACTTTTTGTTTTTCGGATTCCTTACGGAGCTCTAACAATCAGATCGATCGGTTTTCGATTGAGGTAATTTTATTTTCCTTAAATTCCAAAATAGTGTAGAATAATTATTGAAAATTGTGTAGAATATTTTTACTAATGGCAACACAAATTTTAATTACTTATATGTTGTTATTTTTGAAATTGCCAGACCAATCGAAATTAGAAATGACAACTATTTGTGTGAAAATGTATATTGGAGGGGAAATCCAATATAATGATGACAGGGTCTATTACAGTACCCGAGCTAAATACTCACTACCGCTAACCGTGGACCACAGTTTTGATTATCTTCTGAATGAGATTTATAAATTAGTTGGGTACAATTCTAGCAATGCAAATCTGGAAATCTAGGCCAGATTTAACATGTCCACTGATGGCCAACGTGACTACCAATTAGTACCGGTAATGAACCAACAATCATTAGAAATGATTGTAGGAATTGTGTTGTCTTTTTCACAAAGGTTACCGGTTCTGGAGTTATATGTAGAATTGGAACCGATCTATACCAGTCATATACCTGAACCTCAATCCCGACCCAGTACCAGTCGGATTCCTGTGGAACCCGACCCAATACCAGTTAGATCCCGACCTAGCACCGGTCGGTACTCTGTGGATGTAAGAATGAGACCCCGATCCAGTATCGGTAGCAACTCTGTGAATGAACCAGTTATATCCCGACCCAGTAACAGTCATAATCATGTCGATGAAGACCTAATACCAGTTAGATCCCGACCCAGTCCCAGTGCGGTCCGCATACATGTACGTGATTATTCTCATGTACCTGTGGATGCAATTGATTCTGATAGTTTGGCGAGTGGAGATGAGATGCTCTCCGGTGAGTTGTCAGGATCTAATGATGATATCAGACAACCCAACCAGTCACAACCACAATCCCGTCAAATACAATCCCGTCAATTACAGTACCCGATTACTGGTCGGGAAAATATGACACATCCGGTTGACAGTTTCAATGACATATCCAGTTTTCGGCCTGCGGATGTTGATTTTTTCGGCAGGTCAAAAAAAACATTTGATAATCCATTGGCTAAAGGTGTATTTTATGAGTCAAAAACGGCTCTAAAGATAGCAATCAATGAGTTTCATCTTGAAAATAATTGTGAGTGCAGGGTTCTTAGGAGCGAACCTAGACGTTACGAGGTGGGGTGCAAAGATGCTTTTTGTAAATTTAAGGTGTCCGCAAAGCAGAACAGTCTTTCAGACTCTTGGATTATTACCAAACAAGCACTTCCCCATACGTGCACAGTATCGGCAACACGTACTGATCATTGTCAGCTGACAGCAGAGATGGTTGTCCTTGCGATTGATAAAACCATTAGAAGGGACGTGTGCTCTTCTATAAATCATATTCGAGATATCGTCATGATGAAATATGATAAGGTAACCCCCAAGTACAACAAATTATGGAGAGGCCGTGAGCTTGCTATTGTAAATCTATTTGGGAGTTGGGAGAACTCGTACAACTTGCTTATTCCACTATTGGAAGCCATCAAGAGAAACAATCCAGGAACTAAGTATTGTGTGACGTCGACCCCGATTGAGAAAGAAACTGATAGGTACTTCCACAGAGCGGCATGGGCATTCGGAGCGTGTATTGCAGCGATAGCGTTCCTCAGACCAGTGATTAGTATCGATGCATGTTTCATGTCGGGACGGTACCAAGGTAGGCTGCTAATGGCATGTATGTACGATGCTGAAAACCAATTGCTTCCAGTGGCTTTTGCAATTGTGGAGTAAGAAACCGCTGACAACTGGGGTTTTTTTATGAGATGGTTAAGGTTGGAAGTAATTGGAGATAATCGATTCTTGTGTGTCATATCGGATAGATATTTGGGAATTAAAGCCGTGTTTCAAGATCCAAATCTCGGATGGGATGAGTCTACCGATCAATGTGTGCATCGGTATTGCTCCCAATATGTCACCGAAAATCTCTACAAGCACGTAGGCCGTAAGAGAGAGGTTAGCAACAGGTTCATAGCTGGAGTGAACAAATGCAAACCTAGGAGGTTGCAAGAGATGTTACAAGACTTTGAAATTGGTTGTCTGAAGGCTATCGACTACCTTAACAAGGTGGGTAAGAGGAACCCTAACGATGAAGACGAGCTTCCATGTCCAGAGAAGTTATATAAAGTTTTGGACGGAGGCCACCGATGGGGGATAATGACAACAAATGGGTCAGAGTCACTGAATGCCGTGTTCAAAATTAGTCAGCGATTACCGGTTGCAGCGGTCGTGGAGGACACGTTCTATAAGTTGAATAAGTGGTTTTTTGAACGATGTAACAAAGCTCAAATGTCATGTCAGCATGGTCAGGTGTGGTCCGACAGGGTAACTAAGTTATTGCAAAAGCGAATTGAAAAAGGAAGGAACATGACTGTGATTCCTTACCGTGGAAGACATGGTCTTTTTGAGGTCATGATTAAGGGTGAAAAAATACCAGCAAGGCGTAATCAACCGAGACTTGAGTATACTCATAGGGATTTCGAGTATAGGGTTGTTGTTACGGACAACAACAAGGTTGAATGTGAATGTCAGAAGCCTCAAGTGACCAGCATACCTTGTTCTCATTTCATGGCCATTGTCCATGAAATGAGATATAATGAAAATTTATACGTCAACCCATTGTACCGTATGTCAATAGTGGCACAGACATGGAGTGGACATTGGGAACCGAAAGGCAACCAATGTGAATGGCCTGTGTATGAGGGCCCGAAAATTAAACCTGAGTCGAGACTGATCAAAAAAGGATGGAGACGGCACGACCGCATACCGATGAAAATGGACAGAATGCGTGGTCGGAGACTCGGACACCAGGCTCATCGTGAGACAATTGATAGAAATGCTGCAGGTATAACTGATCAACCAACTGTTGTTGATTTTTTAACTAAATTCACAATCTAATGCATGCCCTACACTACATGTAGAGGAGGCAGCAAGACAGACACAAGCAGCGGCAGAGCAACCAACAAGGACAAGTACAACCGTTTGGCGCACCCTCGGACAACATTTCAGTCTGCGTCATAGAAATTAACTTGTGTGTTTTTTTATTTCTATGTGTTAAGAACTACTTGATTCTAATGTTGCTGATTATGAAATTGTAGACGATCAAGATGGACAGTAACAACCGAGAAAAGACCGAAGAAAATAAAAACAAATGCCAAATCACTGGAAGAGATAAAAATGACTGTCCGAGATGTGTGCAGATAAAAGAATATATATGCGAGTTGAAATATCTAATGATGATTTTGTAGATAAAAAAGCCTGGCTAGCACGTCGTCTGGGGGGGATAAAAAAGTCTGGCTAGCATTGTTAAGTATGTTATTTTGTGAAGCATTTGTATGTGTTGAGAATTATTTTATTTTTATGTGTTGAGAACTATTTTATTTTGTATGTGCTGAGAACTATTTTATTATGTATGTGTTGAGAATTATTTTATTTGTATGTGTTGAGAATTATTTTATTTTGTTAAGTTATAGGATATGGTTTCGATGCAACACACATGACAAGATAAATCAAAAATAACAAAACATAACATAAATGTATAAATAAAAAAATATATGAGGAGTCCTACAAGATAATAAAAAATAACAAGATATAATGCAAATAACAATATAAAATCTATAAATCCTACTGGCCACGCTGTGAATATACATGGTGGTCCGGATATTGCGAATGTGAGAAGCGAGAAGTGTCAACCCTAGCACGCTGTGAGCGGTGCGGTCCGTCAGTGGGATCCACTGCATGTGGTGTCTGAGACGGATCCTCTGCAGGAGGTGGATAAGAAGACGACGCCCCAGGATCACCTGCTGGATAAGATGACGACGCCCCACAATCACCGAATGCGTGGCCGGAGAATGGAGTCGGAGGTGCCTCCATATGAGACATCATTGATTCGTGCCTTGCCTGGTCAAATTGCATTTGCTCCATCTCGTTCGCCTGCTCCTGAGACAGTCCTGGATAGTAACGATAACCTGCTTGATCCTGAGACATCTGCATTTCATAAGAAATTTTTTATTACTTGTTCATTGTAAATTAAAAAAAAATTACCTCAATTAACGTATTATATACCGGGCCCAATTCATCGCCGAATAGTTCTTGCAACCATTCATCACCAATCATCTCCCGCTCCTGCATCGGCTCCTGCGTCTGCGTCTGCGTCTGCATCGGCTCCTGCGTCTGCATCGGCACCTTTAGTTCATACATAGTTTTTCTTAGCTACAAACTAAATTTTAAATCAGCTTGTGTCACACCCCGAAACATGGGGTCGTGCAGTTTTTGCCGTGAATATATAGTCGCCTATATACTGACAAGGCAAGTACGATATATAATTTCCAAACAAGCCTTTCATTTCGCCAAAATTACCATTTAAATACAAATAGTGCAATATGTTTATAATACCATAATCTCAAAATAAACCATTATATGAACAATAATATTTACACCTCCTACATATCATTACAATAACATTTAACAATATTTCATAAGGCTTACAAAGTAACAAATATCACCCCATTTCCAATACCGTTATAAAGACATTTAAAGCATAAAATCAACATTAACACAAATTATACATTTTAAATTATAATTAGGGTTACAATCATACGAAATGGTCCGAGAAAAGGGTCATACAACAAAAACACCATACAATAGTTAACTGGACACCAAAAGGGACACATTGAGATGGCATACCCTATCTTTAATTGGCTTACACCTCAATTGTCGAGCACTCGAATCCCTTCTATTCGCGCTTACCTGAAACACATGCAATAAAATAAAATTCCCCAAGGGGGATGGGGGGTGAGAAAACTTGTCATCTGTTTTCTCAGTGCGGAATTTAGTCAGGGCTACTGGATTTGTAAGAAATCCATTACCGGAACTAAATAAACTGCAAATGAGTGTCAATTCGGTAATTCATTAAAAGATAAATGCATATGCAACAATAATAGGAACAAATGAAATCCAACACATATTTCCTTCAAATAAAATCGAAGAATTCATAGGATTGTTTGGCATAACCAATGAAATTATCAAGTCCGGTTATAAGTAATGGATATCAACTATCCATCTCGTTTGGCTTAACATTTCTATATTCCGGTTTATATTCAAATATTCACATCAAGTTTAACAAATTCCAATGAGGGTTGCATATCTCATGATCATGCAACGGAGTGTCACTCTTTCTAAAAGAGAGACCAATAACAATCAATTATCCACAGTCTCGATATTCCTACAATCACAAATATAGTGCTCTCCAATAACAAATATAGTGCTCTTCCATAACAAATATAGTACACAATAAGGGTCATTCACCGTTTGCGCATATGGGTCCTGAAAACAAAGTCTAGTCGCGAGCTAGACTTTGTACCCTTCCAATATGATTCCTCATCCACACATAACAAATATAGTTCCATTCAATCCAATCCAATACTGTGGTTCCATTCAGCTTTCAAACGATAGAACAACAAGCGATAAAACCATACCAACATGCTAGATCAATACAAACATATCAATTCAATTGTACTGTTAGCATTTACTTATGCAATGCGGCAAATAATGCTAACAAATAGAGATCCAACATGAGGTCATGCACAATAAGTCAGTTTGCAATTCAATAGGTATATATATATATATATATATATATATATATATATATATATATATATATATATATATATATATACAAGTACCGTTATTTAATTCTAAGTAATAGAATTCAAAATAGATCCCGTGAACCCCTGCACCTGATTATGAAAAGCGTATCGCGCTCCTATGGTTCGGACGTCTCGAACGGTCCTGCAAGATCTTGCTCAACCGAGCCTACACCTATACCAATATACATACTTAACTTAGTTTTTTGTTCGACGATTAATATGATTACTTGAGTAATATTATTGTCTTTACACTTTCCTTAATTTAAACCCTTAAAATTTGTACCCAAATTAAATGAAAAACAGAATTTTGGGACAGCAGCCCCAATTTCTGACCATTGGTTACAAAAGCTACTAGAACCTTTTTATAGGAAACTCCAAACGACTTGAAACTGGAACCATTAGAAACTAGACTCCAAGACGCATCAAATAGACTCTTCATTTATCCAAAATGATTTAGAATTGCCCTTTTAATTTAACTCATTACCCAGCCCTAAAATCTGCCCACTGTGCAGTCCCGAATTTCATAACAATCAAGTTTATTTATCAACCCTTAAATCTTGAAATATACCATAAATTAGTATAGACACTGGTACGGAACGATATCGGTGCTAAGAGATATAAATTTAATCATCAAATCTTTCCAACTCTAATCAATTTTGGGAAGAATCCGCAAGTCGGGTTTTTGTTGCAATTGAAACGGAAAATCAACAATTTAACACTCAAGAAACAACAAAGACATGAATTACTCAAGTTTGGTTCAATTCTTTCGAGTTTCACCGAAACCCTAGAAATCAAGGGAAGCAAATATAGAGAGAAGAAGAAGAGGAATTACCAAATAAAGTAGATAGAAACGCGAGATTTGGGCTCCTCTTCGATTTTCTCAATTTTCGAGCAATTTCGCGGGAAATGGAACTCTCTCTCTCACTCTCTATCTCTCTCGTTCTCTTCTGTTGGGGGGCGGCTCAAAGAAAGAAAGGAAGGGAGGGGACGTGAAATGAGAAGGAAGAAGGAGGAGAAGAAAAAGTTGGGCCCCCTTTGTCATTTAATGCAACATTTGCACATGAACCCCTCCAATCTTTCAATATTCAACAAATTGGTGAAATCAAATATATTACATTTTCCTCTTCATATATATACACATGTATATATATTTATACCAATTTCAATTTGACAATTCAAATTTTTAATTCAATTTAGAAATTTCAAAAATTTAAAATTTCACTATGTTACAGCTTGTAAGTTCAATTTATACCTGGCCAGCGTTGGCACGTGATGATAGATTATGCCCTGTGAACTCTCCCGGACGGATGTAATCCCTCCATTGTGAGCCATCATATAACCAGCCCGTCACTGGATCTGGGCCTTCAAATACGGGGCCAGCTGGCATCGGCTCCGTTCCCAAAGGATAAGAATCGTCAGATTGAATTTCCTCCCAGTTAGGTGGAACCCCCGCATCCTCCAGCATGGCAATAGCACGGTCTCCATAACCATTATCTATGCAGAGACACAAACCTAGTCTCATTTTGCCCTTGCCAATTGCACGGAGACCATTTGTGAAAAATGCCCGTGTGCCATGTGCTAACTCTCCTATCCCACGCAAAGCTTGTACGTATATTCGGAGTATAATAAATGATATATAATAAACCAATCATAAAATTCAAAGTTAGAAATATTTACAGTTCGAACAAATGTCGATCCGCTGGGAATGTATCCAGACTTGGAGTGCTCGTCTCTTGGAACCGGAACAGTACGATCCATCCCCACCACGTGCTGGCCAAACAGGTAGACGGATGCCATGCAGTTCTCCTGGTACCATTTACGATATCTTAGGAGGTCATTTATATCCCACGGACAACCTACTTCGTACACATGATCTGCATAACGTGTCGCCTCGTTTACGTGCCGACGGTGCAGTTGCGCCCAGTTGACATTTTTCTTTGAGCCCGATTTCAACCTGTTTACAAGATTAGTATAATAAATAAGTAAATAAGTACTTTAAAATAAGTAAACCACATATGATTTGCGAATATTACTTGTGCACCTCTTCGTGCTCGAGCGAATCCTGGGGAAGCGGTGGCTCTATTTGTTGCCATTTTCCAAACTGTCGCATGCAGCGATCAGGATTGTGATGCTCAACAATCCAATAAAAAATAATAGGACCGCGGTACAAGTAGAACGACTGACAAATTTAGAGTTGCAATGTTAGGTAGAAATTATAAATGTGATGACATGAATAAAAGAAAGAATAAGACTTTACTATAATGTACCTGGTCCGCCTGGGCTGTTCTCGAAAGTTCGTGGTAAACAGATGCACATGGCTGCCAATTGACCATGTTATCCGTCAGTTTCTGAATCTGGTCGCGAGGGATACTTGGACCGGAGGTTGCACCATGGGACGAGTTTTTCCAATTGTGTGGGCCTTTCCATAAGTCAGCAAAGGCGGGGCATGTCTCTTCTATTTCTGCGCCCCAGTTCGGTTGAGATCCCGGTAACGGCCGGTGAATTTGAAATCGGGTCCACGACCAGTGTTGCAGAAGCATGGTGGGACCATGCATGGAGTGGCATGAAGGGCTGGATGCGAGGCACAGATTTCTATATAAATAGGCGAGAACAGCTCCGCCCGAGTTGTAATTCCTCGGCTCGTCCAAGTTTTCAATCATGCCGAGATACCATAGCGATATTCCGTCCCCGCTACTGTCAGCAAACATGGTATTCTCCAGCATGTCGAGGAGAAATCCACGGACATACCTAACCGTCAATTTTCAAATGTGAGTACATTATTCAAAATATCAAATACGAATAGGGTTGTAAATAAAAAAATACTAACCACTTCAATTGTTGGTCGTTCGCATCTGTTGGTAATTTTTTGAAGCGCTCACGGATAGGTTTTTTGGCGATAAGCATGTCGTTCGTATCATTTCCCCTCTTCTTCATGAACCCCTTCACTTCATTATCTTTCACGCCCAGCAAGTCATACAGTCGGCCATGAAAACTCGCCGAGTTTGTAAATCCCGTTACTGGCTCCCTTGTAATAGGCAAACCCCAGAGACAACTCACATCCTCCAGAGTAACTGTAATATATTTGACTTGTCAGTAAGGAATAAAAAAAATATTTAAATTAGTTAATACCTGTCATTTCTCCGAATGGAAGATGAAAAGTGTGCGTCTCCGGACGCCACCGCTCGACAAGTCCATGAATGAGGGCCGCATCGAGGGTGATATCGGGCAATGTCGCGAGCTAATATAAGCCCATTCGAATTAAAAATGGTGCGTACCTCTCATTATACTCGCATTTGTGCCGATAATGTCTCACGGTTAAAATCTCTTTACTCTAAAATAAGAACAAAATTAATTACAATATTTTTTTTTATTACTTACAAAGTTATGAAAAACGAAATAAGTAAATGTTTACCTCCTTAGACGCTTCAGATATCATGTGATTACCGTGAACTATCCACAACAGGGGGCTAAATCTATGCTTAAGTACTGGGTCTGCCATACTACAAAATTCGAACAATATTGTACATCACCTTAAATTTTTTCAAATTATTATAAACCATTTGGTATTTTCTAAATTATTCTATACTATTGTTGTATTTTTTTTTAATTATTCTACACCATTTGGTATTTTCTAAATTAAAATGAACTAATTAATTATATTTTAAATTAAAATTAAAAAAATACAAATATAAAAACCTGAATCACAGATCCGATCGATCAGACAATCAGAGCTCCGAAAGGAAACTAGATTTCTAAAAAAAATTTAAATTAATCGAACAATTTTCTATATTACTAAGATAATTTTCTACACCATTTCGGTAATTTCTAAACAATTCTAGACTATTTCGGTATTTTCTACATTATTCTAAACAATTTTGGTATTTCCTAAATTATTCTAGACTATTTTGGTATTTTTTAAATTGTTCTACACCATTTCGGTAATTTCTAAACAATTCTAGACTATTTCGGTATTTTCTAAATTATTCTAAACCATTTTGGTATTTTCTAAATTATACTAGACTATTCGGTATTTTCTACATTATTCTACACAATTTTCTAAATTTCTATTTTTTTTGGATATTATTCTAAACTATCTAAATTTCAATATTTAAATAAATAAATAAAATATTCTAAACCATTAAAATGAACTAATTAATTATATTTTAAATTAAAATTAAAAAAATACAAATATAAAAACCTGAATCGCAGATCCGATCGATCAGACAATCAGAGCTCCGAAAGGAAACCAGATTCCAAAAAAAAATTTAAATTAATCGAACAATTTTCTATATTACTAAGATAATTTTCTACACCATTTCGATAATTTCTAAACAATTCTAGACTATTTCGGTATTTTCTACATTATTCTAAACAATTTTGGTATTTCCTAAATTATTCTAGACTATTTTTGTATTTTTTAAATTGTTCTACACCATTTTGGTAATTTCTAAACAATTCTAGACTATTTCGGTATTTTCTAAATTATTCTAAACCATTTTGGTATTTTCTAAATTATACTAGACTATTCGGTATTTTCTACATTATTCTACACAATTTTCTAAATTTCTAATTTTTTTGGATATTATTCTAAACTATCTAAATTTCAATATTTAAATAAATAAAAAAAAATATTCTAAACCATTAAAATGAACTAATTAATTATATTTTAAATTAAAATTAAAAAAATACAAATATAAAAACCTGAATCGCAGATCCGATCGATCAGACAATCAGAGCTCCGAAAGGAAACCAGATTCCAAAAAAAAATTTAAATTAATCGAACAATTTTCTATATTACTAAGATAATTTTCTACACCATTTCAGTAATTTCTAAACAATTCTAGACTATTTCGGTATTTTCTAAATTATTCTAAACAATTTTGGTATTTCCTAAATTATTTTAGACTATTTTGGTATTTTCTAAATTATTCTACACCATTTTGGTAATTTCTAAATAATTCTAGACTATTTCGGTATTTTCTAAATTATTCTAAATAATTTTGGTATTTTCTAAATTATTCTAGACTATTTTGATATTTCCTAAATTATTCTAGACTATTTTGGTATTTTTTTTAAATTGTTCTACACCATTTCAGTAATTTCTAAACAATTCTAGACTATTTCGGTATTTTCTAAATTATTCTAAACTATTTTGGTATCTTCTAAATTATTCTAGACTATTTGGTATTTCCTACATTATTCTACACAATTTCTAATTTTTTTGGACATTATTCTAAACTATCTAAATTTCAATATTTAAATAAATAAAAAAAATTACCTTCAATAGTGCTGTGAAAGAGACGGCTTGGTTTGATCTTTTTCTTCGCTGGGCGGAGCTTATAGCAACACCTCCGAGTCCGGAAAATTTTTTTCCGGTTTTGGGACATTTCTGGTTTCACCGAATTTCCGGATAAATTTTCTCCGGATGTAGGGCTTAGTTCCGGAAATTTTTTTTACGGAATGGGTACTTTTCGAAAAAACCCGCCAATGCGGATATTTTTTGAAATTTTATATTAAATTTGGATATTAATAAAAAATTCGGCAAGTCGGTCCTACAGATTAAATTTTGGCCGTCTGATTTAATGAATTAAATTAAAGCGACTTTGTGGAGGCAAAGTAAATTTAAGTAATTGAAGTAGAACACAAAACGAAGTCAACAGGAAAAAAAAAAGATAGCATGTTAATAATAAAGAGAGAGCTCCTTTCCTCCTACTTATGGTTTTATATAGAAAATATAATTTAAAAAATAGATATTTCAGAAATACAAAAAAAAAAATATTCTGGTACATATAATATCGGAAACTATTGTTTATGATTATTCTTTTTATTGATTGCATTCCATTTACATTTTAAGTAATGTTTATACGCTATACGGATGCATATACCGTATTCTATGTGGATATTGTATGTAGATTAGTATTTTGAAAAAAAAAAAAAAAGTTGGAAAAGAACTACAAAATAATACAATAATATGCTTGCATAATCACAGATTTATTATATAATAGAGTAATATCATCAATTTTAGATTTTATATTCCTAACTAGATGACAATCAAGAAAAAAGAAAAACTAGAGTTTGTTGTTGAATTTGTGATTATATATTATATTGTGGGAATGCTGTCTTATATTGTAAAAGTATATGCCATTGCATCTGCGATCATATTTTATAATACTTCTTATAAGATGTGAAAGGTGATCGATGATTAAAAAAATTTAGTAAATTGTATTCTAGAAGAATATATACGTCAATTTTTAAAAAGGTGAAAAAATACAAAGGGATGTAAAAGGAGAAAAATTAGGTCATGATAATGTATAAACAATGGTTGTTACAATTCCACTACATGGTCTACCAATAGCCAATAGGCCACGCATCACTTGTGTCCCGGTTCATCAATTATAAATGTTAAATGTTAAATATTAAATATTTATTAGTGGATTTCTTTTTCATCTTTATTGTTTGCCAGATTTAATTAAGTTTAAGTGTGTAACATGCGTCGAACAACCAGCCAATGAAACCACAAGAATTGATCCCAACTTTATTTTTGTTTTCTTTTCTTTTTTATTATTAATTTTGCTGAGCATTAAAAAGTAAAACAAGCATGTGTATAACAGATTGACAATAAAATTAATCACAATCAATTAGACTAACAAGGAATAAATAAAAAGACACAGTATTTACTGATATTTCACAATCAAATTTAACTTTCTAAAGTTATAAATATCAGAAGTAATATAAAGAAGTAAATTCTTTTTCTGGTTCAACTTTTTAACTTTGCATTCAATGATCTGCTTATATAGAAAATTTTAAGTTTTATCAGTTCACTCTAAAAGGAAAAAACCAGTACAAAAGTCATTTTCTTTTCTGTTATTTTTATTTTATTTTTGTCAGATTCACCAGTAAGAATTCTTTATTCACAAATTTTGATTGTTGGTGAATGTCTTTTTCATATGCACAAAAGAAACAACCTATCCTGTAATGCATGCTTGGATTATACGCCAACTGCTAGTAAAAACAAACTCAAGAGAGTAATAGCAGACATAACTTATCACCAGAGAGCATTAGATGATTCATCACGGAATCTCTTTATAGAATAATTTCAAATTCAAATTTGAAAAAAAAAAAAAAAAAAAACCAAAAATGAAAGAAAGAGATTTAAGTTACCCTTTCCAGACAATATCACGGATCAGTAAACTTTAAGTTGTTCATTCAATACATCAAACCAAGTCTCTCGTTTTTTTTTTTTTCTTTTTGTCTCCTCCTAGTGCGAGGTCGGGGGCTATGTGCAGTACCAGCGACCGACCATCATGACATGATATCAACATTATCATCGACGTTATCATGATGAACAAAAAATAATAACAATAACAACATCATTGACATTAAAATGACATTCAGCATCCCATGACAGCGCAATTGTAAACGAAATTTGATGAATGTTTACTGTCCATCATCTCCCACTCAGGAGGGCTGTCATCTCTGGGGACCCACGCATGGAGCTCAATCATCCCCCCTCCCAATACCCTGGGCCCACCAATCACCACCAACCGGTCCCCACATGCCCGAAAAGCAATACCCCAGCCATTAACTGAATCGGGCCTCTCAGGCAATCTGCCGAGAGTAACCCATGTGTTAGACTCTTTGTTATACTTCCGCACTTCCTTGTCCCCATAAATCGCCGCATACAACTGATTATTCACAACAGAAACCAACGGTGGGGCGCCACTCGCCCCGTTCAAACCGACAGCCATATCATCTATGACCCGCCACGTGCCATTCTCTATATCATACTCTTCTCCACAAGTCAACAAATCAGCGTTGCTGTGACCAGACATTCCACCAAGCACATAAAATTTGTTGTCCATGTACACACCCGAGCACATTCTTCGAGGTTTCGTCATGCTAGGTAGGGTTTCCCAGGTTTGAGCCTCAGAGTTGTACATCTCGGCCGAACGCAATATGTTTCCCTGCATGTCGGTCCCACCCGCTACGAAAGCCTTCTCTCCAAAACTGGCCGATCCGAACAAGCACCTCGGTGACTTCATCTCCACACCCGTAGACCAACTGTTCGTCAAAATGCTATATCTAAGAACCACTATGTTGAAAATCTCCTTACCAAAAACTAAGAGCTCGGTACCAACAGCTAATGATTCCTTATCAGAGCAAACAAAGCACTCGTTGTGAGGCATGCGCGGCAGGGTCATCCACCTACGGCGAAACGGGTCGTACGCGTCCCACTCAAGCACGTTGCAAGAAAAATAGATCCAGTGCTCCACTATACCTGACAGGCGTCTCAACCGGTACAGCTCACCAGTTCGGATCAAAAAGCGAAAGCTGTTATTGAGACTAGCCAAGGAGCCATAGTCAGAGCGCGAACAACGCAAGAGGCAACTTATAGAGAGGTCACGACCGATCGGGTTGATCAAGGAGCTGGAATTTGAGATGCTGTTAGATCCGCTACTGCTACTACTTTTGATGCAACTGCTAATTTTTGAGCGCTTGAGAGCCAGAGTTAGGGTTAGGTTTTCTTCATCATATCCATCTTCATCTCCTTCTTCTTTCAGCCTCTTGATTTTGGAGGAGGGTTTCTTGCTGGTGAGTTCAAGGAGGTGGCAAGTCATGTAGGCCAAGGCTGATTCAGGTTCGCACGAATTCGGAAAATGTCGAAAATTTAAGCAAAATTGTCCCTCCAACACTTTAAATTGAAAGAGGACTCACCGACTTCTCTGCTTTGCAAACAGATCAAATCTTTATATGCTCTGGATGGAAGAAAGAAAAGAGGTGTCAATGACAGTGCACAGATAATTGCTCATGAGTTATGACTCATGATTGAATTCATTCAGTTCAATTAACACAGAGATTTAAAAAAATTAGAAGGAGAAAGATAGAAATTAGCTAGGGTTTTGATAAGAGCAGGAGAGATTGAAACTTTTGTGAGCCGACCAAGAATAAATATTTTATTTTGAATTGCTATCAGCTGGGCCCAGAAGAAGAGTAAAGTATTTGATGAAATCTCTCAATAGATTGGCAGAGGTAACAAAGGATTTGAGCTAACAACTCCATCAAAGATTTAAATATTTTATGAAATACAGATGGAGATATAGAGAGACCACCAGGTACGCAAATTGAATTAAAATGAATATAAATTGAGGCCCAAAAATATGTGAAAGCAACGCAACGATTTAGACAATATAGCATGGTGTAAAATATATTGTGGAGTAGATGAATCAAATCTTGACAGATTTTGTTGATGCAAGGAGTATTTTTTTTTTCTGGAAGAAGTTGGTGAAGAAAGAAAAGAGAGAGAGAGAGAGAGAGAGAGGCAAAATTGGTATCTCTAGATTGCAATTACGATTAAACAGACATCTATTTATCAGAAGAAAATATCTTTTCTTTGCTAAAACGAATCTAATTAAGACAAAACAAAAGTAGCAATTATAAGACCTAAAAATAACAAGTAAACTACCAAAAATTCCCCTTTCAATCGGTTACAAAGTTAAGAGAACAAGATCAGATCTCGGATACGCAATCACAAAAGTTTTTAACTAAAAAGAGAAAGAAGAAGAAAACAATGATTAACTTACCAAGGGTTCGATAAATCGAATGTCGCGGCCCCGATTAAAATTTATGCAATCTCAAATTCATCATATTTTCATTTCAAATTCTCGATTCTTCTTCTTTCTCTTCTTTTCTCCTTCTCTCCTTTTTCTCTTAGTAGCAAGCGGCTCCTTTTCGTTTTTTATCCTCCTCTCCTCTCTCTCTCTCTCTCTCTCTCTCCCCATCACCACACCCCCATTTCTCTTTATTATATAATTGCTATCCTTCCAACGACCTTTAATGGGGTTTATTTTATTTTTTATCGGGTACTGATTTCTAAATTCACATCACCTAATCTAACAGAATGTTTCTTTCTTAGATCCCAACCGTCCGATCAGAATCCGCACGATGTTATAAGGGGCCGGTGCATTCCACCACAGGCCGGATTGGGTCGGATTCTGATCTGACGGTTGGGATCTAAACGGAAATGATGTGTTACCTCAGAGGAAATGACACTTGAAACTAATTTTCTCTACATATTCTTTGAATGAGTAGGTGGGTCCCACATAGCAATCTGTTTTTCTTTCATTCAGTCTTCAATTTTTGGCGTCTTCTCCGGTTTATTCTTTTTCATTTTTATAATTATTTGTGTTTTTATCACGGTTTAGTAATTTAGTTTGAATTAAATTTTTAATATATTGACTTAAGATTTTATGCCTCGTTATCATAATTCCAAGGCTTTTCAACCCAATAAAAAAATGATGTGTACAAATAATATTTTGATACATGTTTAATCAGGTTTAAACGCTGCCGACAGTTTGATGATTTCAATTCAATTACGACAAATTTCAAAACGATTTTAATAAATATTTGACTTTTATTCAGCATGACGCGTAATTTACACTTTTTCGTTTGTTTTTGTCAAAACTGGATCCTAAATAAAACTCGTGATTGCTCAATTAATTTAGTTGAAATATTACAAATACTTTAAATGTTGTTGTAAAATCAAATCGGTATGCGCTGATGGAATGCCTCTAAATAATTTATTATATGTTGCACATTAATCGCATTTGGTGGGAAATTTGACATTTATGTATTAATAAATGCAATCTTCATAACTGATAAAGGCCATGTTTGGTTGTGGAGTAAGATGTGGAGTAAACCTCTTACTTCACGTTTAAGAAGTCAAATGAAGAGTAACTTAGGCGGCTTAAGATGAAGTAAGATTTGAATTAAACTGGAGTAACTTACACCACCTAGAGAAGTAGTTTAGCTTATTCCACCAAACGTAGTTAACTTACTCCGGTTTAACTTGAAGTAAGAAATTTAATCAGGTTTAACTTTACTCCACAGTCAAACATGACCAAAAAGAATAAATTATTTACATACTTTGACAGACATTTCTCTATTGTTTTATCTAAGAAAGGACAAAACTTATGAATTAATTTCTTTTTTAGTCGTCCTGAAAATAAAATATGCATCTACTTATTTTTATGATATTTATAAGATGGTTGTAAAAATTTCATCATCTGGTCAAAAGAACCAAAAATAACAGAATGACTGTTCTTCACAATATAGCATCATTTTTAGTCCAAAATATCAAATAAATTCAGAAAAATTATATTTTTTTATTAAAATAATCATACTATTCAAATATTAAAATAATATTCATAAAATCATTATATACTTTTTTATTTACCATCAATATATTATAGTAAAATAATAATTATTGCAAAATATACTGAAAGCATTATCGTAGTTGTGATAACAGTGTGTTGTTGTTGGTATTATTTTTGTTGTATTTCCTACGAGTACTATTGAGTTGGGCTATATATGATGCATTGCAATGTATAGCTTCTTTTGTACATTGAACTATAAATTATAGGATTTAAAGTCCAAATGACCGATTCAAACCATTTATATTGTTCTCGATATTAATATGTGTTTGGAGACCAAATTTTATATTTTTTGGAAATTTGTTACTATTTATTAAGCCGCTTTGAAAATCGCTAATCTAGCGATGCCTTTTGATTTTACTGCTACCGTTGGATCAACAATTTTCAAAGTGACTTTATAAATAGTAAAAAATTTCCAAAAAAAATGTAAAATTTGATCTCCAAACACATATTATTATGGAGAAGAAGATAAACAAAAATGATATTATATAATGACACGTGCTACTTAAAAAATCAATTAGGACAATATTATGATTTCTTCAAGTTTTTCAACAATCATTACTGTTTTGTGTTTTCTTCTAAAGTCTAAAAACAGAATAACAAACACTATTACAAAAAAATTAGCATGAAGTGGAAGAAGAATTTTGGAATATCCTCCTCTCACTTTGTTCGGAAAGAATGCTAGAATAGATTACCAAAAGAGGTGGAGAGGAGCCCATATTGCATCTTTGCAGAACTTTGTACGAGTGCATCTAAATAAATGAGATTTTTTTTTTTTTTACGTACAAAAATAAGAGAATAAATGTTTTAGCGAGTTATGGTATTATGGATAGAATTCCGCTGCTATTATTAGAAAAGGCTTCAAGTACCTTCTTCACTTGTGAGAAAGTAAAAAAAAAATATATATATTTTTATTGTTATCATTTATCAAGAGCTTACAAAAATACATTGACGTAGATAATTTTTGGACATTGAATTTTTTTATTCATTGATTCGATATTAACACAAGATCAAAAAGTGATAAATTTTATGTGCATGCGCTTCAAATAATATAAATCAAATCAAACCATTTTAATTTGACATGTAAGTTTTAGAATTTTTGTTATTACAAAATTTAAAAGTCAAAGTATGATGGAGGTATAAAAAAAATCAAAGCTACGAACCCTCTCAAATTACAAGTTCTGATTAAATTGCTTAAATGAATTAATATATATGGAAATTGTAGAAAAAGTGAAAAGAAAAAAAAAACAGATTTACATTTTTTATGTACCTGACGTGGCATTATTTATATTTTATATATGTAGCTGCCCTGCATGATTCTCATGATAATGATTTTTCATGGAATTAAAGTGTGAGCACGGAGATATCCAAATTGCTTAGCTTTTGCAACTTATGGATGTTGTAATAGCCTAGTTATATGGTTCACTCGACAGTGATATATATATAAAAATCCCAGAAAAATTGAAAATGCATGAAGCATATAAGTCAAAATCTAGAGAGATGTACTCTATAAAATTAAGAAGATCTTTATACGGACTAAAACAATTTAGTCGAATGTGGTATAATCGACTGAGTGAGTACCTTCTAAAAGAAGGATATAAAAATAATATAATTAGTCTGTGTGTTTTTATTAAAAGATCAAATCTAGGTTTCACAATCATTGCAGTGTATGTTGATGATTTAAATATTATTGGATCTCCTGAAGAGATTGAGAATACTACAAAATTAATGAAGAATGAATTTGAGATGAAAGACCTTGGTGTAACAAAATTTTGTTTGAGCCTGCAGATCGAACATCTAAAGAATGGAATATTTATCCATCAATTAAATTATGTTGAAAAAATATTAAAGAGATTCAATATGGATAAAGCTCATCCTTTGAGCACACCAATGGTCGTACGATCGCTAAATGCAGAAAATGATCATTTTCGCCCACAAGAAAATAATGAAAAAGTGCTTGGTCCTGAAGTACCATACTTAAGTGCAATCGGGGCATTATTATATCTTGCAAATAATACGAGACCTGATATCTCATTTGCAGTAAATGTGTTAGCAAGATATAGTTCCAAACCAACCAGAAGACATTGGAATGGAATTAAACAAGTATTTCGGTATCTCTGCGGAACTAGAGATATGGGGTTATACTATCAAAAGGATACAAAATCTAATTTAGTTGGATATGCAGATGTGGGATATTTATCGGATCTACATAAAGCACGATCTCAATCAGGATATGTATTCACCTATTGTGGAGCTGCAATTTCATGGCGATCGACAAAACAAACTATTACAGCTACATCTTCAAATCACGCCGAACTGGTCGCCTTATACAAGGCGGGTCGAGAATGTGTTTGGTTACAGTCAATGATTCAAAATATTCAAGAAGAATGCGGACTTGAAAACATCAAGGTAAATCCTACTCCGCTATATGAAGATAATGCAGCATGCATTGCACATATCAAAGAAGGATATATCCAAGGAGACCAAACTAAACATATTGCACCAAAGTTCTTTTCGACACATGACCTACAAAAGGAAGGCGTAATAGATGTTTGCCAAGTCCGATCAATCGACAATCTGGCAGACCTATTCACAAAATCTTTACCGACAAAGGTTTTTGTACAACTCACAAAGAAGATAGGTCTACATCGATTGAAGGATATTTAATGATATCAAAATGAGGGGAAGCATTATACGCACTGTACTCTTTTTCCCTTAATCAAGTTTTTATCCCAATAGATTTTTCTTGGTAAGGTTTTTAATGAGACAATACATGGTCCTGAAGTATCATGTTGATCCTGAAGTATCATATTAACAGCGTATAATGAAAGATGAACATTCAAGGGGAAGTGTTATAAAATATATTTATGTGGATGTTCATTCTATAACTTCCAATATTAATGCCCACTACCTCTACTATCTCCACTACCATGAATATTCATTTTCTCCTTTATTATTGTAACATCTCTTTCTAGCCTATAAATAGAAGCTTTGTAAATAGAGATGATACACACATATTATATACAATAGTGGATAATACAATTGTGTTATTACTCTCTTTATCTCTCTTGTTATTTACTTATTTTTGTTGAAACTTTATCTTAATTTTACAACACACATTAATATTTTGACTTTAATTATTTGATAGTATTTTAATAAACGTAAATCAAGCCGTTAAAAGCAGTGTGAGCAGAGCACCACCGAAAAATTAAAACGAAATTGTCTCGTTGCGTTCGCGTGGCATTCGCTGATGCGCCGTTGTATTATGGCAAGCGGTTTGGACAGAGACACAGAATATATTTTAATTGGCGACCCCTAATCTAATCACCTTTCATTAAAAAATAATTTGTGAGCTGAGTATCACACTGTTTAAATTAATTTCATATTATTATTTACCTCCCTCTATTTATTCTTTCAAGTTATATTCCCTCTCTCCATCTCTCACAAATATTTAATTATTAATGTAGTTTGTTTCCGTTGTCTCATAATAACTAATATTTCCAAAAAAAAATTAAATTAAATTAAAGACAGTGAAGTATATTTGCAGTGGTCATTAAATGGGGGTCGAAATTAATTTTTATTTTTTTAGGTATAATAATTATAACATATTTCTAGTGAATGGATTAATCAGAAATACGATTGCAAATAATAATAATAAAAAGTAGAGGAGAACTAGGGTGTTTTTAAGTTCACTAAAGTGTTTGGTGAGCTTAACTTCAAAATCAATCAAATTAGTTTCAAATGACGAATCCGAATCGTTAGAATCCGTCTATCTTATGAGTGATACATCTACATATGAAAATTTTAAATATTCGAATTAATTTAGTATAAAGTTAATTGGTCAAAATTAGAAGGTTAATAAATCAATTTTAGTGCATTCATTTTTGAACAAATTTTGACCGCTTGACTTTATACTAAATTAATTTGAATGTTTAAAATTTTCACATGCAGACACATCACTCATAAGATAGACAGGTTTCAACAGTTTGGATTCATCATTTGAAACCGATTTAATGAATTTTGAAGTTAAGCTCACCAAACATTTTGGTGAGCTTAAGAACACCCCAGTTCTACTCTAAAAAGTATAACACCCCCCTCTATAGTTGCCCCCATGGATTCATCTAAATAGTGACTTTTAAAAATTCTAGAAAAATAACAAAAAAATTAAAAAAAAATGTAAAATTTAGTTTCCAATCACATTTTAATAAGGAGAACATGTTAAACATTTCAGATCAACTGTTTAAACATTGAAGTGGCAAAAAATACTTATTTAGATATAGACATCTATCCAAATGTTTAGATGCTAGCTGGACTCTTATATACATATACATAAAGATGGGAGTTGGCTACAGTGCTACACATAGCATAGAGGGCAACATTCAGATCAAGTGATTTTCTACCTATCTAAAAAAATAGTTAAAAAAAATCTAAAAAATGTAAAATTTGGTTTGCAACTACATATTCATATGGAGGTTATGTTGAACGATTTGGATCGACCATTAGGATTTTGAAAACTCAAATATTAAATCGTTGCACGAAGGCCCTCTATGCTACGCGTAGGATATTAATATTTTCCCATAAAGATGTTCAAATAAAATTATTTTCATCTACTTTTTTTCATATCAAGTTAGATGTAAAGTAACACATATTTTATTGCCACGTCATCAGCTCGCTACTATGTCACGTAATACAATTTTTACTATAACCGTAATCAATATCAAACTGTAATATCACCCCAAATTTGATTAACCATGCAAAACTAATAGCGGATTTATTATCCTCAAATTTCTTATTTACTTCTTACATTATTGACTATTCATTGCACAATATGTTTCATCTCAAATCACAATTTAATTCATATAACTCATTTTGCATGTCCTGGTTTTTAGATAGGGTAACAATGACATTTAAAAAAAAAAAAAAGATAGATGGAGTAGGTATCTGCAACCCACAAAATACAGATAGTGTTTTTTTTCTTTTTCTTTTTTCTTTTTTTTTCAAAATAAATATGGGCTATTTTAAATTATGTTGACAATGCAGAGCGGTGTTTGCCATTTTTTTATTAAAAAGTACAAGTGATTACATATAAGTCAAAGCTGCATGTAATCAGGAGCATATGTGCACTAATCAGGTTCAATCTCGCAATCTGTGAATGGTTTTAGGTTAAAATTATATGGAAAAAAGTCAACAATCTTTCTTAAATAAAAAAATGCAAGTAAAAGCTATTACCAAGCCTAGTAGCATGCACATAGCTCCAGATATTTACTATGAAAATAATTGTTCAATTATGAAAATGGGGATCAAACAATCTAAAACCAATCGATTTGAAACAAGCAAAATTTTTTAAATTTTTTTTAAGAAAAAGATGAAAATTTATTCTTTCAGATATCACTGTTTATAAAATATCTACATCTGAGCTATTTTAATCTTTAAGATCTCCCACTCCAAAGACATTATCTTTTGCTACTAAACCAAAAAAAATACAAAAAGTAATTCTCAAAACGAGCATTTTTTATTCAGATTTATTTTTTATTATAAAGGACAATAGAAGGCTTTTTAAACTAATACTTCCAACTGGGTCCATCAATAACTTATAGAAATGATTTATGAAGAAAGTATTAAGTTTAATCGAAATTCTATATGAAAAAACAACACTAACATATTTAAAGAAGATACAGTACAAAAGTCACAAAACAATTGTGGGGTCATTCTGTGTTTACCTTCTTCTTTTTTAATCTCTTTGAATATTTTTTTCTTTGAAGAATGATTCAGAAAATGGGGTTTATTAGTTCAGTGGATGTGACAGCAAGGGAATTTTATTAAACAATCAAATAACAACAAATGCTTAAAAATAATTAAATCAATAATCCCAACATCATAAGCATTGTTTGACTAATCAAAATAAAATAATCAACAATAAAGTCAATTTTAAAATTAAACCATACAACAACCATTGAAATACACATACATAGAGATTATGTATAACATCGACCAATCGATATTGTAGTTTTAAATTTTGATTCTTGAGATTTAAACGGTTAATTTGAGTTGCTTAATTATATGTAAAATTTTGTAGGAAATCAAATTTTATAGTTTTTAATATTCTTTTACAATAAAAATTCATCAAAATTAAAATCACAAACCTTCTTATTAAAATAATGTTCTCCAAAAAAATATATATATATAAGTTTTGATTTCTTAGAATATTTTGATGTGGATATATATTGAATAAATTAGTTCAGATAATTAAATTGAATATTGAAAATAGAGATTGAGAACCATAAAATCAGCCAATATGTGTTATTCAAAGTAATGTAAACTCTCTCTCTCTCTCTCTCCACACATATAAGTATCACAAAATATAACTTTCCAAAATAAATTAAACTAGAGTACTAATAAATTTGACAGGCTTTGATATATACATGTACAGACCCTTTTTTATATATAGTGGATGAGTCCACTAGTTTTTTGAGAAAAAATATGAGTCTAGCCCATATTTAATTCCATTAATAATGGTACCATTACAAAAGTTTTGTAACCCGTAAAAAACTAAAAAACTAAAATGTAAAGAAAATAGTTCAAACAGCTGAGCTTACTAAAACAGAGAAATTAAAGTGAAAGCACTATTAAATCCTAGATGAAATTAAAAACAAATGGTTCAAAACCCAAATTTAAAAATCTAACAGAAACCCAGACAATTGGTTTTTGAAAGAGGTCCCTGATCCTTTCCTCCTCCTATTGCGCATGAGATAGTGAATGGCCTGTACTATTCTCATGGCCCGTAGTTATCAGTCTCGTACTAGTGGTACCTGGTACAGTCCTGTTTTGTACCAGGGCCTCTTTGTTCCTCCTCCATGACTTGGGTTCCCTTTGTGTGTTTATTCATAGAGCCTGAGGTGCCAAAGCACCTCTTGTAATAGTTCCTCCGTGTCCTTGCATTTATTGGTGAAACTCCGAGTATATCGCTCTCTCCATACAACAAATTGCATGATCGGTAAACTTGTCTTTTGATGCGGTTTCATGAGATATACCTTCTCCTTCGTGGTTATCTGTATGGTGGATACATTTGGCCATCCCATGTCTGGCCTGTTATTTCATATTTTGTCATACAATTGGATTGTGTATTTACAATCCTCAAATAGGTGCTTACCTGTTTCAGCAGCTTCTCTGTAGAGGTTGCACCTACCCACCATCTGCCATTCCCGCTTTGGAAGGTTGTCGTGTGTTAAAATCTTGTTTCTGATTGCTAACCATGCAAAGATTTGCATTCTCGGTGGTGCTTTTACTTTCCAAATTGCTGATACCGGCCTCCTAATTCTTGGTTCTCCCTTGAGTAATTTGTATGCCGATTGTACTGTGAATTTACCTATTGCATTGGGCCTCCATTGTACCTCATCTATTGCCGATTCCTGAATGCCAATGGCTGCTAACAATTGCCTTAGCGACTGGAGCTCCTGATGTGCCTCTATGGATAGATTTGGTTTGAACAAGCAATTGGTGTCATTGTGAAGAGTAGGGATTGCCATGGCCATTTGTCTAAGAGTAATGCCAGTGTCTAGCGCGTATGTGTATAAATTAGGCAAATTTGTTTGCATGATTCCTTCTCCCCAATCATGGCTCAAGAAAAGAATGTGTTGACCATTTCCAGGTTTCCAAGTTATACAGTTGTTGAAAAAAGCTTGTGTTTGCTTATTGGTTGCAAGGAATACCGGTGCTGATGGTATATCTTCTCGTATTACTGTTGTGTGTAGGAAGAGGGGTTTCCAAAGTCGGTGTCCAGTCTCATGCCATAGCCAGTACCACTTTAGTAGCAGGGAATTGTTAAATACCTCCAAATCCAATATGCCTAGACCACCAATTGTCTTAGGCTCACACACCTCACTCCATTTTGCTAAGCTGTAACCCCTCTTTTGATCTGCTACACCGTGCCATAAGAATCTCCATCTAATTTTGTCAATTTCGTTTATTACTCGTTTAGGCAATTTCAAAATAGACATAAAGTAGATTGGCAAGGAAGACAGGATTGAGTTTAGAAGCACCATTCTACCAGCCATGGAGAGAAATCGCGCTGCCCATCCTACCAATCTTGCATTGAGCTTTGTCAAAAGTGGCAAGTATGAATGTTTGGGCAGTGCTCTATCTGACAATGGGAGTCCCAAATAGGTGAATGGTAATTCAGCTAACCTACAGCCAAAAATTTGAACTAGATTTGTTGTCTGCCCCTGTTGCATGTTAGTGAGTAGGATCTCTGACTTTTGCAAATTAATTTATAATCCTGATACCCTTTGAAAAACCAGCAATGCTATCATTACAAAATTATAAATTGTTCAAATTAAGTAAATGAATATCTTGCAATGATACAAAAATGTCCCCTCATAATTTGCATGTATATATTTTTGTTATTATATAGACTATTTTTTACTCTCATAAAAATATAACTACAGTTTTATTGTTAATCCTCAGGAATACCAAAAATGTGCACTGAGGAATGGTTGTTACTATGAAGGAACAGAGTTGAGCTTATGAACTTTAATAAAAGCATTAGTTTGACCTAAACTCCATTTAAATTAATTTTACAAACGGAGATATTAATATTAAATGGTTTGACATTAACCAGCTTAATTATATATGTTGAACGTAGTACAATATATAATTAGTGCTGCTTACAAAGGACTGGCTAGTTGTTATTTGACAATCAAGTTTGACTACAAATCTTTGATTTGATTAAAAATTCAAAGTGACAAATCATTTGATTATATGGCACTGTCAACTTGCACAGCCTTTTTTGTGTTCAATTCAGTTAGGAAAACATTATATATAAGCATATTTTTTTATGGTTTAAGATACAGTTAATTGAATAAGTATTGGTGTTGACATGAGAGAAAAATAATACAATAAAACATAAATAAATTTATCCTAAGCATTTCAGACACGCACATCTTACATGGATTTCCCATTATCTTGTGTCGTTGTAACCACGCCATCTCATTAGTTGGCAGCAAACATAAATAAATAAATTGAAATATTCTTTGTATTTTTTGTTGTACTAGTAAAAGTTGTTAATGTTCTCTCTTAATTTTCTATCAGGAAAATTAATTAACAAGTATAAAATTTAAAAAGGCACTACAAAAATTAAAGCAATTTAATAAGATCTTGGAAACTAATAGAAATGGAATATACTTTTTGAGAGAAATATACTGAAAATGTGCTTGCATATCAAATTTTATATTTTTTTTACTATTTTTTGTACTATTTATTAAGATGGATACAAAAATTCAACAGTATGAATATAACAATTTCGTTAAATACTTAATAAATTGTAAAAAAATTCTAAAAATATATAAATTTTGATTTGCAAGTACATTTTAACATATTCATTATGTTGAACAGTTTGAATCGACTGTTTAAAATTTAAAAATTTTAAAAATTACAAATGTAATTCAATATCACCGAAAAAGAATGTAAATGAATCCCCCTAATATATCAATTGGTCCAATACTAAGTTATTTAACAAAAGTGCAAAACTAAAATTTTGGGGTCTATAAAATAAACCCAGAAAGCAGTGACGGTACGAAACGTGGCTGGTATACAAGTGGCACTATTTAATTGGTTAATGGAGAGAAGGTAGTTAACACTGTTGGACAAGCAGCAGTAATAAAAGAAAAATGTCATTAAGGCCATAATGAAGCTCCTTTTCCAAGTACAATGTACCACCTGCAGCATTCTTCTTCTTTTTTTTTTTCTTTTTTTTTTTTTTCATGTATGCCAATAAAATGTTTTTTTTTTTTTATTTCATTCTTTTCCAAGTACTATGTACCAGCTGGATGCTTGTATTCTTCTTTTATGTACACTTATCTAAAATTAAAAATATTATTTAAAGTAAAAAAAAAAAATGATAGATGTGTTACATGTGTATTACTTTTTAAATAGAGTATATATTAAATTTGGGCCAAATAATTTAGAAATTTAAAGGGATGATTTTTTTTAATGATTTTATGATAGATGACCAATTAAATTTCAAATTTGACTAAAATTTGATGTTTGCCATGTTTAAATAAGAGCATGTTTAAACAAGCTATCAAACGAATATACCATAAAAGTTAAATCTACGCTAGACATATATCTAAATGTTTTTATTACTTACCGGTCCATTAAACATTTGTTACCTTTAGTAAAAAGGAAAAAAAAAAAATGCATAAGCTCACCTTGAAACAAGCATAGGAGTATAATTATTTTTTATTTTTTTTGGAAAAGTGGCAAAAGCAACCAGTTTCTATTGAAAATAAAGAACAGATAATCAAAGGTGCCACAATTAGATGCCATTAATTCAAGTCTAGAATTACACTATAATAACACAGCCCTTCATATTTAAACAGTCAACAGACTTCCAAAAACATAAATCAACACAATATAATCCTCAAAAATTAAAATACTACCAATCCTTCCAAATTATTCAAATTATCACTAAATTAAAATTATTATCATGGCCTCCTCTAGAGTCTAGACCAATAGATTGCCTTTGAGTTGCTGAAACCTCTGAATCCTATCAAATGTGTAATATCACTTGGTAATATTAATTGGTGTTTTAGAAAAGATTAATTATCTTTAGCTTTACACCAATATAACAAGCCAAATTAATAATACCATAATAGGTGATAACAGTTTCTACTAGCTTATTATCCTCCCTAAATTTATTTTAGTCCATAAAGCCCACAAAAGAGCACCTCTAACCTCTAATTAAGTAGTTCTACTAGCTTATTATCCTCAAGAGGGAATGAGTGATACAACTATTAATCATTCACAGTAAAAAATTTAGAGCTATCAGATGCCTAAGAAATATGATCGTCCAGATCAGCCTTACTCCTCTCCGGACTCATCGGAGGAGGAGGGGGGCTTCCGAGATGACATGATTCCTATCAGTAGAAGGGCCCTAGCGGAAATCTGTTAGGGCAGAGATGTGGCAACCGTGCCAGAGGTAGTCAGGTCAATCCTGGCTGGAGGGACATCAACGGTGCTAATGGGGAGCGCGGAGCATGCCACAGAAAATCCTAACAATGCCTCAACAGGAAAAATTCTCCCTGACTCGCAGACTGCCTCTGTAATGCAGTCTCCAGAAGCTGCAGAAACAGAAGCTGCAGCAGCCAGAAACATAGAAGACCGGGTCCCCAGACTAAACACTATTCACCAAACTGGAAGGAAAAGTGTGGCGGGTCATACAGTGGTGCAAAGTGACCATCCACAGACAGATCATGATGCATCGCGCCACACAGGAGGAAAGGTATCCAATCCGTCCTTATCGAGACAGGATCAACCGCGCCGCATTCTTCAACGAAATTCTGGTGGAGAGAGTCTTAGTGCTAGCCTAAACACTACAAATCAAATGAGAGAAATGGGTGAAGGGCAACAGACAATCCTGGATGGGCCCTCTAATCCAAATGGGGAACCACACCTACCGCAACGTGTGAGGACACGTCCCCATGATACGCAGCTGGTAGATGGGGTGCGGAAACCAAGTAAAGACAAACCTTCCACGAGTGTTGGCAGGGGACAAGGACATCTTTGGGGAAAAAGAGGCGCGAGAGTGACTCAACCGAACGCCAGGACCACACAGGTGTCACTACCTAAGACAAAGCTGGGGGAACCGTCTAACACAAGACAAAAGCGCAAGGCGGTGGGCCAAGCCCAAAAACTTGTTGGGCCAACCATGAGGACCTCGAATAGGGCATCAAAAAATAAAAGAGTAGAGGACAATCCAAACCATCAGCAGGCCCAATGTGAGCTAATGGAGAATGGGCTTTATGAAGTGCAGGTCAACTATTCACACAGCCTCAACATAGCTGACAGCACGGGTGTGCATCTGGAAACGGTACTTCAATCGATCCAAGAAGATAATCTTCAAAGAACAGCCCAACCAAATGTCATTTATGCCCAGACTGAAGAAGAGCTGGCCAACCACTCCACAAGGTTCGAGCCCGACTCTGAGGATGAACTCGATTCTGAGTTTGAATGAGGAACGATAGCTCCTGAGTTGTTGAAGTTATCCAGTCTTTTTATGAATTTTACAAAATTTAAGCTTTTGTGTTGGAATGTAAGGGGGTTGGGAGATGAAAACAACTGCGGTGTGGTTAGGAATGTCATCAAGGATTCTAGATGTGACCTGCTGTGTATCCAAGAAACCAAGTTAAATGAAAGAAATTTGAATTATGTTTTGCGTGCTCTTCCTAGTTTTTTTCACAGACAGGTGGTGAGTGTTGATGTAAGGGGTACGGTAGGAGGAATAGTGATTGCTTGGAAGCACACCTACCAGCTAATCTCGAGCTGGGCAACACCTCATACATGCACTGCGATCCTCAAACAACTCTCCTCTGGCCAAGAGATGGCGGTTACCAATGTGTATGGGCCTAGTAATGACGCCTTTAAAACACAGTTCATTGAGGAGCTAAGAAACATTCTACCAAAAATTAATAAACCATGGCTCTTGGTTGGTGATTTCAATTTGGTCAGATGGTATGTGGATAGACCTTCTGATTTGAGAGGGTTTGGCCTGATGTGTTCCTTCAACGATTTAATCAGACAAATGGGGGTTATGGACGTGGAATTGAAAAACTGTGCCTACACGTGGTCAAACAAGAGACCATCACCGTCCTTTTCCAGAATTGACAGAGTGCTCATGTCTAATCACTGGAATCTTAATTTCCCGATAATCAACCTTACAGCTCTGGAAACTATTGTCTCTGACCATGTTCCTCTGCTGCTGTCGTGTAGAGGCACAGCTACCCGACCGGTTCAATTCAAATTTGAGAACTTTTGGTTGCAATTTGACCAAGTGCATCAGCTGGTTCACAACACATGGAACTCACATCAGGGAGGGGGCGAAATCCAGCATCAACTTAATTCCAAAATTGAGAGGATGCATGAACAGCTAAGAATCTGGCATAGGACTAACTATGGCCAGGCACAATTGCAATTAAAGGAGTGCAAACAACTCATATTGCACTGGGATAAAAAAGAAGAGCAAGGGCCTTTAACTCAAGAGGAGTTCTTTCAAAGGCAGAAAATGAGAGAAAAAGCTTACTTCCTAGCAAACGTCATAGAGGAACGTTGGAGGCAAAGATCCAGATGCAGATGGCTACAGGGAGGTGACAAAAACACGAGATTCTTTCACGCATTTGCATCTACAAGGTTGAGAAGAAACACTGTTTTATCTATCAACGCGGAGCACGGAATAATAACGGACCGGCAAGAAATAAAGGAGTTATTCTTCAACCATATGAGGAATACATTGGGGGTCACAAGGGAAACATCTGGGTTCAATCCTGGTCTTCTGTACCAGCCGATGCATGAGCTAGACTCCCTTCAATCCCAATTTTTGCAAGAGGAGATTTTCCAGGCAGTGTGTCAATTGGCCAACAATAAAGCCTCAGGACCAGATGGGTTGACGAATGAATTCGTTAAGCATTACTGGGAAATCATCAAGCTTGATATTCTCGAAATCTTTGCTAGGTTCTATAATCATGACATAGACCTATCTGAGATGAATAGGGCTGACATCGTAATGGTCCCTAAAAACGAGGCACCTGAAGAGGTAGGAGAGTTTAGGCCAATAAGCATCATTAGTTTGATCCCGAAATTAATCTCTAAGGTTTTGGCAAACCGGTTTAGACCATGGCTTCCACAACTAATCTCTCCGAATCAAACCGCGTTCATAAAAGGAAGAAGCATTGCTGAGACATTCATTTCAACAAGGGAAATCCTACACCATATTTCCTCTTCCAAAAGGAGTGCCATATTCGTCAAAATTGATTTCCGCAAAGCGTTTGATTCCATAAACTGGAAATTCCTGCTAGAGGTAATGAGAAGTAGAGGTTTCTTAGATAGAGTTATCAATTGGATTACAGCACTTCTTGAGACATCCTCTTCTCGGGTTCTGATAAATGGCGATCAATTAGACTTCTTCCCCCACAAGAGGGGTCTCCGACAAGGAGATCCCCTATCGCCTATGCTGTTTCTCTTAGCTGCTGATGTGCTTCAGCGGATGGTACAGAGAGTGAACGGTACTCTGCACACCGGTTTCACAAATAAACTAACTGACCCAATTACGGCACTCCAATACGCAGATGATACAGCGCTGGTAACAAATGGGGAACTGGAAACAGTCATAACAGTTAAAATCGTTCTCAAGATCTTTGCAAAAGTATCGGGCCTGGAAATTAACTATGGAAAGAGTTGATTTGTGCCTTTTAATATGTCAGAGGATCAACAGTTACTCATTGGGGCGATTCTGGGATGTCAGAAGACGGCACTACCTGTCACTTACCTAGGCATGCCGCTTACTACCTCCAAACCGGGTAGAGATCTATTTGCTCCTCTAATACAAAAGCTGGATCAGCGATTGCAAGGTTGGAAGAGTAAACTTATATCTAGAGGTGGCCGGTTGCAACTGGTACGATCGGTTTTATCGTCAATACCGGTATACTTCATGACCTGCTTCTTGCTACCTAAGTGGGTCATAAAAAAAATAGATCGCATTCGAAGACAATTTCTATGGGGCAGAAATGGGGAAGTCAATAGGGGAATGTCCCTAATAAGTTGGCACATGGCGTGTAAGCAAACAAAATGGGGAGGAATGGGAATTCTGAACCTGAAAATCCAGAACAAAGCTCTATTATTGAGATGGTGGTGGAAACCGCATTCGGAAGAACAGTCAATTTGGACTGAGGTGGTCAACAAGCTTAAAGTTAATGCAAACATCCATCAGGGACCAAAACTTTGGATTGCGGTGGGCAGTTTCTTCTGGAAACAGCTCAGGACTCTGTGGCGCCTCTTCAATTGGTGTACTGGATGGGAGATTGGAGATGGAAAACTCATCAGCTTCTGGTACCATGCATGGCAAGGCTTGCCGCTGAGAGATATTGGACCTCCAAGGCTGGCAAGACCAAATATCAGCCTCCACTCAGGGGGTTCAATCATAACTGACCTACTGCCAATCAACCCATTACTACAATTACCTGTGCTTACTCAGAGGACGGATATCATAGTCTGGAAATGGTCAGCTAGTGGCAGATACACGGCAAAGTCGGTTTATGACAAACTGAGTGAAGGAGGGATGATCAGGGATCGCTTCTCCAGCATCTGGAAATGCAAGGTACCACCAACAGTGCGTATTTTCGGGTACTTGGTCCTTAGGGAGAAAATCCTGACGAGGGATGTGTTGACCAAAAGGGGGGTCAGATGTCAGACAAGCTGTGTCTTGTGTCAAGGATGTGATATGGAAACAGCTACACGCCTGTTTTTCAAATGCCCGTATGCGATGCGGGTTTGGAGAGAAATATATAGATATGCGGGTCATTGGGAGGTGGTACAACAAAACAGGATTATAGATATCTGGGAGCTGTCAATAAAATTTAATTTACGCCGGGCAGAGCACTGGTCAAAGGCAGGACCGGTATTGATGTTGTGTGTTTGCTGGAATCAAAGGAATGCTGTAATCTTTCAGGGTGCAAGGACGAAACCTCCGCTGGTGCTGGCAGATCTAATCTGTAGACAGCTCCATTGGTGGATTAAACTATGTTAATTGGAAATAGCTACTAGATAGGATGTTGTTTGCTTAGCTAAGCTGTTGTGAGGATGTACCACTGGTGCTGGTTATGTAATTATACTCGGTATTAATGCAATCTTGGGAGCCACTTCCAAGTTTTTCAAAAAAAAAAAAAAAAAATTTAGAGCTTTGGAATTTGTAATTAATGATTTGATCAATACTGCTCATTTCTAAAAGTGTATAGGGAAAGTGAAATCTGTAAGTTTGAGCCAAATCATACAGTAGATAAATAATTATTTGGTCGTTACGAAGATATCTAAACCGTATTAATTTTGCACACTCAAATTTGATGACAAAGAAAACACTTAAAAAAGTGGAATTTTGAATTTGTGAACCCTTTGTTGCTGTACATACAGGTATATTAGCAATTAAATTTAACATAGTTGGGCTAATAATGTGATTTATTTATTTTTTATTTTTTTATTGCAGGGTTAATTTCGCAATTTCAGTAATGAAATCTCATACCCCAATTTGATCATTCAAACTTAGATTTGATTTTAACCTCTAGGTATTTATTTTCTAAATAACTATCTCTTCATTTTAATTAAATTAATACAAAATTAAATGGTTTGTTAATAATCAGCATCTTAAACCATTAAATCGTAAACTTCACATATATACAGTATAGTTTCACAAATTTTGGTACTACGTCAATAAAATTTATTTAAAAGTCTTAGATTTCACTCGGGGTTCACGACCCCATTAATTCATGAGTTATGAACCATGCGCCTTGCATTTTTTTTCTTCTTTTTTTTTTTTTAGTAGAAATTGGACATCAAACTAATTAACTATTTAATATTCAAATAAGATTTCCATGTTATAATTACAAACGTGCAACCTTCAATACACTGTTTTAAATGTTGATAAAGGTCAAAACACACTGTTTGATCCAAAACCTTGTGCCAATCAATTCTTTTCACAGTACACAAGATATCTAAACTCCTAGATAGTGATTCTAGAAAATGAAACAGTGCCCTCTTGTTTGATTTGAGGCGAGAAATTAAAATAGGTTCTTGACGCGAGAGACAGATCAATTGCTAAGAAAATTTGAGTTGTGAAACTGCGTTTGATTTGTCTCGTATTTCTTATTGATAGTCTCTACTCGAAGAGTTAGCTCTTTGCGAATTCGAGAAAGGATTTGTGCAAGATTTCGAGAAATTGATTTCCGCTGCGGTATTATTTGATTCTCAATTTGTTATAATAAATTGGGTCAGTTGATAATTTGCACCGGACCTTAAAAATAATAGCAATTGAATTATTTTGGTCAAGAACATAATCAACCTTTTTTAAAACTTTTTGAGTTGGGTTCTCCTTTTAATCTATGACATGACAGACGTGAGGCGAAAATTGCAGTTTCAATGCAATAAAAAGAAACTTAATTTTAATCACTTTTTTTTCAATTTTACACCACATGTTTAAGTGACAAGGACAAAACTATCTCAGACTCAAGAGTTTGATATGATCCAACTTACAAATCACATACGCACTTGTTGATGTTGATTATTTTTGCTTTTCTTATTTGTGTTCTTTCTTATATTAATACGACCAACCTAATATATTAAAATATACAGTGGCGGATTATTATTTTTATTAAATTTTTGTATGATTTTTTTTATATAATTTAGAGTAAAATGTTTTAATAAGGTAAAATTGACCCTTATTTTCTACAAGAAAATTTAATATGATCGACTCTCGTATATATTTGACCTCCATAGTTTGATAATCTGTTCACCTCTCTGAAAATATATATATCCAGTTAGAAAATGATTGTGATGTTAACTTGAGACTTGAGAGAAGAGAGGGACAAAGGGTCCAAGGCAGCCAAAAAGGCTGCTCCTAATTAGGTTTTTGATTTATCAAGCAAAGGAAAGAAAGGTAGAAAGAAAGAAAGAAACCCTGAGCACATATCTCTCTCTCTCTCTCTCTCTCTCTCTCTCTCTCTACTACTAATAATAATTGAGTGAGTCACACCAAGACAGTGAGTGATGAGTGCAATGCTTACATATATCTCTCTCTCAGTCAGTCAGTCTCTCTCTACTAATAATAAGTAATAACAACAATTGCTTTGGTAGGGCCTTTTCTAATTTCCAGATGAGAGTTACATGGCAATAAAAGAGGGTATCATTCAATCACCTTTTCTATTTCCTATTCTTTTGCAAATTATGTATACTATCCATCCTATCCAATCAATTGTCAGTTTTTAATTTTTATCTACATGTACAGCTGTCATAGAAGCATCCTCTCTCAATCTTTTGTTGTTGTCAAGTTAATTAAAATGTGTTATTAGGTTTGGTATTTAATTATAGCCCACTTCTTTCAAAAAAATAAAATAAAAAAGGGTTTCGTAATTAATTGACTGTTAATTAGTCCTAATTCAATAGTGGTGCAGTGAAATGACAGCACCATATATAAGCTTAAAAATTAACTTTGTTAAGCAGTGCTCAGTTTGTAAATAATTATTTTCTTTACATAATCCATCCAGCGATTTTTATTTTTATCTTGATGTGAGTATTTTTGTTTCCTAGAACATTTTAATTCTACTTAGATGTGTTAAAAAAATTATGAACAGTCAACTCCTTTTTTTTGTGTTCAGTAAACACTTTATTAGTTATCTTTAACAATAGGTTTATTAGTTATCTTTAACAATAAGTTTATTAGTTATCTTTAACAATGGGTTTATTAGTTTTGTAAGCACATTTCTCAAGCAACTAATTTAATGTTAAAAGCTAATGATTTAAATTTTAAATGAACCAAGCTAATTAATGGACCGCTTTCAAACTACAATCATCCAATTGTAACTCTGGTCAAAGTGGCATTCAAATATTTGATGCTGAAATAGAAGAAATTCTTCTTTAAAAGAGTAAAGCTGAATATATATATATATATATATATATATATATATGATCCGGTCAAATTTGTGAAAAATCTATATAAAAAGGTGATGGCTGGACCACCAAATTGTAGAAGACCAAGAGGCTAAGGTCCAAATTAGGCATCTCTTTAAATTTATATGCATACAATTGTTTTGAAAAATTGGATGATTTGGTTCAACATAAACTGTTCCTTCCCAATCCAGCGGCCTATCTAATGCATGATTAATTAGATATCTGTCCGACTGTCCCAATTGCTTCATTTTTAAAATAATACTAATTAAATTTGTTCCAGGTGTCACTTTCTAAAAAGTCTCCCAGTTGTTTTAAGATGCCCAAATTGTTTGAATAAAAATAATATTTCAAAACAGTTGCTTTGATTTTTGGGTCTTTGAAAAGCTAGAGAAAGCTCCTCTCCAAAGCCAAATCTTTTCCGGCTTCTAAGGTTCCACTTTTGAAAATTCAACATTTTCTTTCTTTTTTCCACATCTGTTTCCTTTGGAAAATATGTAAGAAAGAGTGGCAAATGTTTCTCTTCAAAACGGCAACAACTAGGGGTGCAAACGTATCGGATACGAATCAGATAGTGATAAAATCATATCTGTATTCACTTTTAATTTTCGGATATAGATACAGATTGGATATTAGACGGATACATGCGGATTGAATATCTGTAGATATATATTCATAATTTATAATAAACTATATGGTATATATCTTATTCGGATACAAATATTTAAAATTCAAAACCATATCCGTATATGAATCCGCATCTGAATATCCGTATCTAATTTTTGGATACGGATACAGTCGGATAATATCCGACCTGTTTGCACCCTTAGCAACAACAGATTTTTGAAAAGCTGAAAAAATTTCAGCCTTTAATTTCTATTATTAGCTAGAAATTTTTGACTTCTTATATTCAAATGTGTTAACTTTTTGTACCTCCAACGTACTTTCACTTTTTAATTTCTAATGACAAAAAGTATAAAATTTATATGTCAAAATAAAATTATTAGATATGATCTATATTATTTATTCAATGTTTAATTTGATATATATATAGAGGAGGGATCAAATAACTTCATTTTTTGGTGATATTGGATGACACTGTCCATTTTCAAAGTTCAAATAGTCGATCCAAACCGTTCAACTTCATGGATATGTTAAAATGTACTTGCAGATCAAATTTTACATTTTTCTGAATTTTTTTTGGGTTTATTTAGAGGGGTTCAAAAATTCAACGGTCTGAATATAGCGATTTTGTTAAATACTTAATAAATAGTAAAAAAATTCAGAAAAATGTAAAATTTGATTTCCAAGTTACTCTTAATATATTAATCATATTGAACGGTTTGGATCGACTATTTGGATTTTGAAATTTCAAAAATAGACATTGTCACACAATGTCACCAAAAAAGTGGTGTAATCCGATCCCTCCTCATATATATATATATATATATTTTTTTTTTTTCAATTTATGAACTCATCTTTTATGCAACACATAATTTATAACAATAAATGAAGTACATATTTGTTGACGCACTATTTCCATTATTTTTAAAGTTTAGACTACTATTTTGAAAATAAAAGAAAATTGGTTGATTTGTAACGCTTAATTTGACAAGCAATCTATATGTGTACGCACACTTTAATAATGTCTAAATTCCCCCAATTATAGACTTTTTCTTCACGTGTGAAATGAAAATTGGTTAGGAGGCGTGTTTAGCCGTAAAGTGACATGAATCAAGAAAACCTAGGGACATATGAATGTAACAATACAATATACATAGATGTGAAAATGAAATTGGAAAATGGAAAATAGAAAATGTAAAATGAAAGGGACGTGGATGGGGATGGGGATTAGAGAAGGTGGTGTTATCATTTAATCAGTAGTTTTTGTGTACTATTTAATTATTTTATGAGATGAATGGTAACATCAACCGTATTTAATTAGAAGACAATTAGCCTATCCTATATTCCTATCTCACTTAATTTCTCTTTTCATGTCAATTTTTTAGGTGGGTCCCAGGTGATTGGTGTGTGATTGTGTGTTATGTGTTTTGGACCTTTTGGTACGTTGGCCCCAATTTAAAATGAAGACTCAAGTGAAGTTTAAAATGAATTTATGTACTGGAGATGTCCATGTCCAGCGGCTCTCTTAATATAGGAAATTAGGAATTACAATGTTTGGGCCTATGGGCTAACAATACCATAAACCAGATCATGATCTGATGGTTGATGAAGGCCCATATCTCTCTCCTGATCTGAGCCTATGAGCCTATGAGCCTATGAGCCTATGAGCCTATGAGCCTATGAGCACAACAGTCACACCTAATCATCATTCATCAGCAGCATCAACACCCTCACGGCTCACCTCTGATATCATATGCTGCACTACATTCTAACTCATACGAGACCCGCTTATCATGAGATTTCAATCGAGCACGTTATGTCATGTGTTATATTACGAAAAACTAAATTGGTTTAGTACTTACATATTATGTTGGTTTGGTTTTTTTAACCTGGTATTTTGTGAACTTAAAATATCCATTTTTTTTATTAACATATGTATAATTTTTGGATCGATCCGTACAATGGATATATATATATATATATTTTAAAGTTTAAAATAATTGACTCAAACTTCTAAATATAATCTTTATATGAAAATATAATCTTTATATGAAAATATAATTAGAGACCAAAGTTTATATATTTTAGATTTTTATTTTATTTTTTTTAGATGGATTAACATTACTACTTTCTGGATGGTCCAAATTTTTTTATACATATATCAACTAAAATTCTAATCCTTAAGCAAACTACCATCTGGTTCATATATATGGTAGAAGAAACTAATTTAGAACAAAATCTGACCTAATTGATTAGTTGTTTTGTTCAAACAAGTGATATAGGCTATAGCTAGCACACCAAATTAATTGTTAGAAATTTATTTTAAAACTCAAAATTTGCTTTAATATTAACGTCTTTTAACTTTATGAATTATAGAGCTATCTGTGAATTCATTTACTCTACATAAAAGTTCACTGTTTATTTCCACAGAAGATCAAATTAATAATATGTTAGAAATGAGCTGGTGATGACTCAATGATACATTCATAGACAAATTAAAATGATAAATTCTCCAGCTTCAAAAACGTTCAAATTTTAATACAAAACAGTAATATAATAAATATCATTTTAATTGTTATGAATCTACAAATTTATTGGTTTTATGTCATTTGTCTATAACACATGATATTTAGGTGGTTGATTATCCAATAATTCATCTTTATTATTCACATTCTCTTACTCTTCCTCTTAGCACTATAATGTTGAAATTAATTTCAATTAATAACAACATATGTGGGCTTATATGTAATATAAATATATGTTGAATAATAGGCTGGCAAAATTAGACCCGTTATGAAGTGATCAAATTAAGGATTATTTACCGAGTTCAACTTATTTATAGAAGTGGGGCATTTAATGTGTAGAATGTGTATTAATAACTTTCCCCATGTTTGATTGTGGCCTAAAACTAAGGAGGCCTAAGTTGGTTATTCCAACTTAGGCCAGTCAAAATTATTCATGTTTGGTTGAGACATAAAGTTAAAACCATAGCTTAAAGAAAAAATTGGTTCCATATCACCCCAAAATGCTTAAATTAGAAAAATGCCACCTCAAATTTTCTTTTTTTTGCTAAATGCCACCCCAAATCACATTTATTAAGAAAAATGCCACAATACACAAATTATTATACATTTGTAATAAAAAATAAACAAAATATGTTATATTTTGAGTAATATTTTTGTATATTCCAAAAATACCCTCAACCTAAACCTTAGTGGGTCCGATTATATACATTTGGGGAATTCTCTTCATCTCCGCCATACCGTCTCCTCTCTTTGTCTTCACTGCCAGGACTATATTAAAAGCTTAACGGGGGTGTTCGGCAACCCTCCTTAAGGGGGTGAAGATTAAAAGTTTAATCCTTGCTAAGGAGCTCTTGTTCGGTAAATTGGTAAGATTAAGAATGAAGATTTAGCAAGAGTAAAATATATGTTATACTATGTAATGAGCTAAATACCCTCTCACATATTTTTGTCATCTAAAGTTACAAATAATTTTTATCCTCTACAACAGCTTACAAATAATACTCAACAAATTCATACTTCATCAGTAACTAGCCATACTTGATTGAGATAAGCGAAAACACATTGTTGCAGAAGGCATCTTCTTTAATTAATCATTCATTTTTTTTTTGAATTGTTGCTATCAACATTGTGTTAGTACATCTCAAAAATAAACATAAAAAACCATAACCATTATTGCTGGTACGGTGAAGTTATGAACTGGTTCACACCTGTGGTACATGCTTGATTTTTTTAGCTAATGCATTTAACTTTATGAATAAAAAACCGGCTACAATAGATGTCAAAAACAAAGCGTAGAGAAAAAAAAAAAGGAAAGAAAAAAGGGGACTCTCATCCCCCGGTACCATGTACCGGTCTCCTCCAATAACCCTTTAACATCAAAGTGGATATCAATCGCTTACTCTCTACCTCATCAGTAAAGGCATCAAATAATTGGACAGATTGAGAAATTAAGCATCAATTCTATCATATTCATAAACGAAATGTACAACTCAACAAAGCTCACTGAATTAGGAAAAATTCAGAAATTAGAACAGAAAAGCCCTATATTCAACAGAAAAAAAATCAATTTATCATAAACATCCTTCTATAAAAAAATTAGAACATTCTTCTAAACCTCCACCGAATCAGGAAGCCTATATTACACCTAAAAAAAATTAGTGGGCACTTCTTGAAAATGAAGGCAGAGGCTCACCTTCATGCGGTCTCAGAATAGCAAGCATGCCAGATATGGCAAGCATCGGCAAGAGAACAAACCACTTGAGCAGCTTGCAATAATGCATGTGGAGGTGAATCAAAACTCATCAGAGAAATAGAGACCATTCTTATCAACCATCTCAACAATTTCAACCGCCACCATCTCAGTCGTTTTCACCGGTACCGTCGTCAGCTTAATTCGTTTCTTATCAAAGAAAAATACCCATCAAGATGGATGTCAATAGAAAGAGCATCTTGAAACGAAGCTATCTACAGCGCAAGATTCACGATTTTTTCATTGTAGAACCGACGATTTTGGTTGGAGATAGAAGAACGTTTTCATTTCTTTGCCTCGGGCTCTGAGCTGCTTTCTCAGAGAGAGAGAATAGAAAAATTAAAGAAAAGGACAGCTCCTTAAGGAGTGCTCCGAATTAAGGGTAAAATCGTTCAGAAAAGGCTTAAAAATCCTTCTAAGGAAGTTCTAAGGAGCCTTTTTTCTTAAGGAAGGGGGGAGGGTGGATTAAGAATTGGGAACTAAGGAGGAATGTAAATCCGGTCTAAGGAGAGTGTGTTCGGCGGGATTAATCAAGATTAAGAGGTAAAGGAGGCTTAAGGAGGGTTGCCGAACAGGTACAACGGGTCTAATTACAACTGTTTACAAGAAACACCTCATATCACCTTAGACCCCTCAAAAAAAGGAAATAAATTCCAACAAGATAGCACCTGTTATTCATGTACCAGTCACTGTACCAGTGACAACTTTGTTGGTACCAGTCGTTGTACCAGAGACAACTTCCCTGGTACCAGTCACTGTAGCAGTGACAACTCGGCCGGTACTATTACCTCTACAGTACTTGTTCCACAGCTTGGCTTCCTGAATGATCCATTCGGCCATTATATTTGCCCTCTTATATTTGAATAAACTTTGAATCCCACTGACTTTCACTCATATATATTCCCTCTTGAATAAACTTTGAATCTGTCCAATAATCTTTGAGTCTGTGTATATGCTATGATCTTAGATTCCAGGAGCTAATCAAACTCAAATTGAGTTGATTGGAGATCAGAGAATCTGGAATTTGGTGAAAATTGAGAAAACAGAAGAATGAAGAGTTGCTTGTTAGTTACAAAACTTGTTCTTGAGAATAGTTAATACATCATTAGGTTAAATTAATGACAATTTTAATTTGAATCAACAAAAAAGTTAGCTAAATAATATGGTCTAATCAGCAACATGAAAAGAAGGAAACTTCAACATTAGTAAAAATTGAGCACCACCAACCACCAGAAACGTAAGATTAAATATCAAACCAATTTCAACAAAATTTTAGCAAACCACTCCGAAATTAGAAGTTTTTGGTACGAATTCTAAGAAAATTAGAGAGAACAACTTCTAAGGGAGAGAGCTTATCGAATCCCTAGTCTTGGCGATTGTCGCTGGAGAAGGAGAGGAGTGGGTGTCGGTGGAGAAGGCAACGCTAAGAGAGGAGATTTGAAGGGGTGTCTCGGAGTAGGCACGAGGAGAGAATCACTGGTGGCATCGAGCAGGGATAAAGTGAAGAGGAGAGCACCGGCAGTGGACCGTGACCATGTCAAAGTGAGTTTCTCCTTTGTTTTTGGTGCGAGAAAGAAAAGTGGGAGACGGGAAGATGGAAAATAATGAACTGGGTTTCATTAGTGTTTAGAAAAAAACAGAGGAAACTCAGCAAATACCTCAGCGTTAGAAGAGATGAAGATGAAGGTTATTTCCGTCCATTCATGTATACTGTAAATTGTTAAGTTAAAAACATTTTTCTTAATAAATGTGATTTGAGGTGGCATTTAGCAAAAGAGAAAGTTTGAGGTGGCATTTTTCTAATTTAAGCATTTTGGGGTGGCATGAAACTAATTTTTCCTAACTTAAACTATTTCTTGTTTGGTTAGAGTTGATAGAGGACTAAAGTTTTAAAAGCCTAAATTGGTTAATTATTTATAATAAGATCTTAATTATATAATATTAATATATTAATAATAATTGTAATATATTATATATTATTATAAAATTTATTTAATATATTAACAATATAAATATAAATTATATATTAATAATAATTACTAATAATAAAAAATTAATTGTATAATTATAAATTAATAATAATTACTAATTGTATAATCTTATTAAAATAATAATTTAATATATTAACAATATAAATATTAATATTATAATTATATATATTAGTAATAATTATTAATAATAAGATACTAATTATATAATATTAATATATCAATAACAACTATAATATATTATAATATTATTATAATAATGACTTACTATATTAAGAATATTAATTATTAATAATTATTAATAATAAGATACTAATTATATGATATTAATATATTAATAATAACTATAATAAGTTGTAATATTATTATAATAATTATTTAATATATTAATAGTATAACATATTAATTATATAATATTAATATATTATTATATTATTATAATTATTATTTAATATATTAACAATATAGGGTATTAATTATATATTAATAATAAGATACTAATTATATAATATTAATATATTATAATATTATTGTAATAATTATTTAATATATTAAAAATATAACATATTAATTATATAGTTATATATCGTTAATAAGATACTAATTACACAATATTAATATATTAACAATATAACATAATAATTATATAATTATTTATTAATAATAATTATTAATAAAAGAAGAGGAGGGATCAAATGCCGAATTTTTTATTAATATCCAAATTTAATATAAAATTATAAAAAATATCCGTATGGCTGGTAAAATTCGAAATGTACCCATTCCGGAAAAATTTTTTCCGGAAATGGCTCCTAAAACCGGAAAAAAATTTTCCGGAAACAGAGAACTTCCGGAAATTTTTTTTCCGGAAACAGAGAATTTCCGGAAATTTTTTTTCCGGAAACAGAGAATTTCCGGAAATTTTTTTTCCGGAAATAGAGAATTTCCGAAATTTTTTTTTCCAAAATTCCTTAAAAATCGTTTATAAAATCCGCAGAATCGTCGCTTTCACGAAATGCGCTCTCTCACAGTAAGTTTTAATTTAATTTATTTATAATTTACATTTAATTAATTTACAATTTTAATTTTATTTATTTATATTTTAAATTTAATTAATATATAATTTTAATTTAATTTATTTATAATTTATAATTTTAATTTAATTTATTTATAATTTTAATTTTATTTATTTATAATTTATAATTTTAATTTCTTTTATTTATAATTTAAATTTCATTTGTTTGTAATTTAAATTTATTTTATTTATAATTTAAATTTAGAAGTATTTGATTTGTAATTATTTAAATATGTAATCATTTAATTTGAAATTAATCAAATTCTGAATATTGTCATATTAATTGGAAAAAATAAGAAAATGCTGCAGAATAATTTTAAAAGTTTTATTAATTCTAAAATAATTTTATTAATTCTGAAATAAATTTGATTAATTCTGAAATGATTTAGAATTGTTTTAGGAACTTTTTGCTTTTCGGATTCCTTACAGAGCTCTAACAATCAGATCGATCGGTTTTCGATTGAGGTAAGTTTATTTTCTTTAAATTCCAAAATAGTGTATAATAATTATTGTAAATTGTGTAGAATATTTTTACTAATGGCAACACAATTTTTAATTATTTATATGTTGTTATTTTTGAAATTGCCAGACCAATCGAAATTAAAAATGACAACTATTTGTGTGAAAATGTATATTGGAGGGGAAATCAAATATAATGATGACGGGGTCTATTACAGTACCCGAGCTAAATACTCATTACCGCTAACCGTGGACCACAGTTTTGATTATCTTCTGAATGAGATTTATAAATTAGTTGGGTACAATTCTAGCAATGCAAATCTGGAAATCCAGGCCAGATTTAACATGTCCACTGATGGCCAACGTGACTACCAATTAGTACCGGTAATGAACCAACAATCATTCGAAATGATTGTAGGAATTGTGTTGTCTTTTTCACAAAGGTTACCGGTTCTGGAGTTATATGTAGAATTGGAACCGATCTATACCAGTCATATACCTGAACCTCAATCCCGACCCAGTACCAGTCGGATTCCTGTGGAACCCGACCCAATACCAGTTAGATCCCGACCTAGCACCGGTCGGTACTCTGTGGATGTAAGAATGAGACCCCGATCCAGTATCGGTAGCAACTCTGTGAATGAACCAGTTATATCCCGACCCAGTAGCAGTCAGAATCATGTCAGTCAAGACCCAATACCAGTTAGATCCGGACCTAATATTGGTCGGCACTCTGTGGATATACCAATGAGATCCCGACCCAGTTCCAGTGCGGTCCACAAACATGTACGTGATTATTCCCGTGTACCTGTGGATGCAATTGATTCTGATAGTTTGGCGAGTGGAGATGAGATGCTCTCCGGTGAGTCGTCAGGTTCCGATGATGATATCGGACAGCCCAACCAGTCACAACCACAGTCCCGTCAAATACAATCCCATCAATTACAGTACCCGATTACTGGTCGGGAAAATATGACACATTCGGTTGACAGTTTCAATGACATATCCAGTTTTCGGCCTGCAGATGTCGATTTTTTCAGCAGCTCAAAAAAAACATTTGATAATCCATTGGCTAAAGGTGTATTTTATGAGTCGAAAACGGCTCTAAAGATAGCAATCAATGAGTTTCATCTTGAAAAAAATTGTGAGTGCAGGGTCCTTAGGAGCGAACCTAGACGTTACGAGGTGGGGTGCAGAGATGCTTTTTGTAAATTTAAGGTGTCCGCAAAACAGAACGGTCTTTCAGAATCTTGGATTATTACCAAACAAGCACTTCCCCATACGTGCACAGTATCGGCAACACGTACTGATCATTGTCAGCTTACAGCAGAGATGGTTGCCCTTGCGATTGACAAGACCATTAGAAGGGACGTGTGCTCTTCTATAAATCATATTCGAGATATCGTCATGATGAAATATGATAAGGTAACCCCCAAGTACAACAAATTATGGAGAGGCCGTGAGCTTGCTATTGCAAATCTATTTGGGAGTTGGGAGAACTCGTACAACTTGCTTATTCCACTATTGGAAGCCATCAAGAGAAACAATCCAGGAACTAAGTATTGTGTGATCTCGAAACCGATTGAGAAAGAAACTGATAGGCACTTCCACAGAGCGGCATGGGCATTTGGAGCGTGTATTGCAGCGATACCGTTCCTCAGACCAGTGATTAGTATCGATGCATGTTTCATGTCGGGGCGGTACCAAGGTAGGCTGCTAATGGCATGTATGTACGATGCTGAAAACCAATTGCTTCCAGTGGCTTTTGCAATTGTGGAGAAAGAAAGTGCTGACAACTGGGGTTTTTTTATGAGATGGTTAAGGTTGGAAGTAATTGGAGATAATCGATTCTTTTGTGTCATATCGGATAGACATTTGGGAATTAAAGCCGTGTTTCAGGATCCAAATCTAGGATGGGATGAGTCTACCGATCAATGTGTACATCGGTATTGCTCCCAACATGTTGCCGAAAATCTCTACAAGCACGTGGGCCGTAAGAGAGAGGTTAGCGACAGGTTCATAGCTGGAGTGAACAAATGCAAACCTAGGAGGTTGCAGGAAATGTTACAAGACTTTGAAATTGGTTGTCCGGAGGCTATCGACTACCTTAACAAGGTGGGTAAGAGGGACCCTAACGATGAAGACGAGCTTCCATGTCCAGAGAAGTTGTATAAAGCTTTGGACGGAGGCCACCGATGGGGGATAATGACAACAAATGGGTCAGAGTCACTGAACGCCGTGTTCAAAATTAGTCGGCGATTACCGGTTGCAGCGGTCGTGGAGGACACGTTCTATAAGTTGAATAAGTGGTTTTTTGAACGATGTAACAAAGCTCAAATGTCATGTCAGCATGGTCAGGTGTGGTCCGACAGGGTAACTAAGTTATTGCAAAAGCGAATTGAAAAAGGAAAGAAAATGGATGTGATTCCTTACCGTGGAAGACATGGTCTTTTTGAGGTTATGGTTAAGGGTGAAAAAATATCAGCAAGGCGTAATCAACCGAGACTCGAGTATACTCGTAGGGATTTCGGGTATAGGGTTGTTGTTACGGACAACAACAAGGTTGAATGTGAATGTCAGAAGCCTCAATTGACCGGCATACCTTGTTCTCATTTCATGGCCGTTGTTCGTGAAATGAGGTATAATGAAAATTTATACGTCAACCCATTGTACCGTATGTCAATAGTGGCACAGACATGGAGTGGACATTGGGAACCGAAAGGCAACCAATGTGAATGGCCTGTGTATGAGGGCCCGAAAATTAAACCTGAGTCGAGACTGATAAAAAAAGGAAGGAGACGGCACGACCGAATACCGATGGAAATGGACAGAATGCGTGGTCGAAGACTCGGACACCAGGCTCATCGTGAGACAATTGATCGAAATGCTGCAGGTATAACTGATCAACCAACTGTTGTTGTTTTTTTTAATTAAATTCATAATCTAATGCATGCTCTATACTACATGTAGAGGAGGCAGCAAGACAACAAGCAGCGGCAGAACAAACAGCAAGAACAAGTACAACCGTTTGGCGCACCCTCGGACAACATTTCAGTCTGCATCGTAGAAATTAACTTGTGTGTTTTTTTATTTCTATGTGTTAAGAACTACTTGATTCTCTAATTTTCTAATGTTGCTGATTATGAAATTGTAGACGATCAAGATGGACAGTAACAATCGAGAAAAGACCGAAGAAAATAAAAACAAATGCCAAATCACTCGAAGAGATAAAAATGACTGTCCGGGATGTGTGCAGACAAAAGAATATATGCGAGTTGAAATATCTGATGATGATTTTGTAGATAAAAAAACCTGGCTAGCACGTCCTTTGGGGGAGATAAAAAAGTCTGGCTAGAATTGTTAAGTACGCTATTTTGTGAAGCATTTTTATGTGTTCAGAATTTTTTTTTTTTTTATGTGCTGAGAACTATTTTATTTTGTATGTGTTGAGAATTATTTTATTTTTTTTAAGTTATATGATATGGTTTGGATGCAACACACATGACAAGATAAATCAAAAATAACAAAATATAACACAAATCTATAAATAAAAAAATATACGAGGAGTCCTACAAGATAATAAAAAAAAAACAAGATATAACGCAAATAACAAGATAAAATCTATAAATCCTACTGGCCACGCTGTGAATATACATGGTGGTCGGGATACTGCGAATGTGAGAAGCGAGAAGTGTCAACCCTAGCACGCTGTGAGCGTCGCGGTCCGTCAGTGGGATCCACTGCATGTGGTGTCTGAGACGGATCCTCTGCAGGAGGTGGATAAGAAGACGACGCCCCAGAATCACCTGCTGGATGAGAAGATGACGCCCCAGGATCACCGAATGCGTGGCCGGAGAATGGAGCCGGAGGTGCCTCCATACGAGCCATCATTGATTCGTGCCTTGCCTGGTCAAATTGCATTTGCTCCATCTCGTTCGCCTGCTCCTGAGACAGTCCTGGATAATAACTATAACCCGCTTCATCCTGAGACATCTGCATTTCATAAGAAATTTTTTATTACTTGTTAATTGCAAATTAACAAATAAAATTACCTCAATTAAAGTATTATATACCGGGCCGAATTCATCGCCGAATAGTTCTTGCAACCATTCGTCACCAGTCATCTCCCGCTCCTGCATCGGCACCTGCGTCTGCGCCTGCGTCTGCATCGGCTCCTGCGTCTGCATCGGCACCTTTAGTTCATACATAGTTTTTCTTAGCTACAAACTAAATTTTGAATCAGCTTGTAAGTTAAATTTATACCTGGCCAGCATTGGCACGTGATGATAGATTATGCCCTGCGAACTCTCCCGGACGGATGTAATCCCTCCATTGTGAGCCATCATATAACCAGCCCGTCACTGGATCTGGGCCTTCAAATACGGGGCCAGCTGGCATCGGCTCCGTTCCCAAAGGATAAGAATCGTCGGATGGAATTTCCTCCCAGTTAGGTGGAACCCCGGCATCATCCAGCATGGCAATAGCACGGTCTCCATAACCATTATCTCTGCAGAGACACAAACCTAGTCTCATTTTGCCCTTGCCAATTGCACGGAGACCCTTCGTGAAAAACGCCCGTGTGCCATGTGCTAACTCTCCTATCCCACGCAAAGCCTGTACATATATTCAGAGTATAATAAATGATATATAATAAACCAATCATAAAATTCAGAGTTAGAAATATTTACAGTTCGAACAAATGTCGATCCGCTGGGAATGTATCCAGACTTGGAGTGCTCGTCTCTTGAAACCGGAACATTACGATCCATCCCCACCACGTGCTGGCCAAACAGGTAGACGGATGCCATGCAGTTCTCCTGGTACCATTTACGGTATCTTAGGAGGTCATTTATATCCCACGGACGACCTACTTCATACACATGATCTGCATAATGTGTCGCCTCGTTTACATGCCGACGGTGCAGTTGCGCCCAGTTGGCATTTTTCTTTGAGCCCGATTTCAACCTGTTTACAAGGTTAGTAGGATAAATAAGTAAATAAGTACTTTAAAATAAGTAAACCACATATGATTTATGAAAATTACTTGTGCAGCTCTTGGTGCTCGAGCGGATCCTGGGGAAGCGGTGGCTCTATCTGTTGCCATCTTCCGAACTGTCGCATGCAGCGATCAGGATTGTGATGCTCAACAATCCAATAAAAAATAAGAGGACCGCGGTACAGGTAGAACGGCTGTCAATTTTAGAGTTGCAATGTTAGGTAGAAATTATAAATGTGATGACATGAATAAAAGAAAGAGGTTTTTACTATAATGTACCTGGTCCGCCCGAGTTGTTTTCGAAAGATCGTGGTAAACAGATGCATATGGCTGCCAATTGACCATGTTATCCGTCAGTTTCTGAATCTGGTCACGAGGGATACTTGGACCGGAGGTTGCACCATGGGACGAGTTTTCCCAATTGTGTGGGCCTTTCCATAAGTCAGCAAAGGCGGGACATGTCTCTTCTGTTTCTGCGCCCCAGTTCGGTTGAGATCCCGGTAACGGCCGGTGAATTTGAAATCGGGTCCACGACCAGTGTTGCAGAAGCATGGTGGGACCATGCATGGAGTGGCACGAAGGACTGGATGCGAGGCACAGATTTCTATATAAATAGGCGAGAACAGCTCCGCCCCAGTTGTACTTCCTCGGCTCGTCCAAGTTTTCAATCATGCCGAGATACCACAGCGGTATTCCGTCCCCGCTACTGTCAGCAAACATGGTATTCCCTAGCATGTCGAGGAGAAATCCACGGACATACCTAACCGTCAATTTTAAAATGTGAGTACATTATTCAAAATATCAAATACGAATAGAGTTGTAAATAAAAAAAATACTAACCACTTCAATTGTTGGTCGTTCGCATCTGTTGGTAATTTTTTAAAGCGCTCACGGACAGCTTTTTTAGCGATAAGCATGTCGTACGTATCATTTCCCCTCTTTTTCATGAACCCCTTCACTTCATTATCTTTCACGCCCAGTAAGTCATAAAGTCGGCCATGAAAACTCGCCGAGTTTGTAAATCCCGTTACCGGCTCCCCCGTAATAGGCAAACCCCAGAGACAACTCACATCCTCCAGAGTAACTGTAATATATTTGACTTGTCAATAAGAAATTAAAAAAATATATATTTAAATTAGTTAATACCTGTCATTTCTCCGAATGGAAGATGAAAAGTGTGCGTCTCCGGACGCCACCGCTCGACAAGTCCATGAATGAGGGCCGCATCGAGGGCGATATCAGGCAATATCGCGAGCTGATATAAGCCCATTCGAATTAAAAATAGTGCGTACCTCTCATTATACTCACATTTGTGTCGATAATGTCTCACGGTTAAAATCTCTTTACTCTAAAATAAGAAAAAAAAATTAATTACAATATTTATTTGATTACTTACAGAGTTATGAAAAACGAAATAAGTAAATGTTTACCTCCTTAGACGCTTCAGATATCCTGTGATTACCGTGAACTATCCACAACAGGGGGCTAAATCTATGCTTAAGTACTGGGTCTGCCATACTACAAAATTCGAACAATATTGTACATCACCTTAAATTTTTTCAAATTATTATAAACCATTTTGGTATTTTCTAAATTATTCTACACCACTTTGGTATTTTCTAAATTATTGTACATCATTTTGGTATTTTCTAAATTAATCAGACAATATTCTAAACCATTAAAATGAACTAATTAATTATTTTTTAAATTAAAATTAAAAAAATACAAATATAAAAACCTGAATCGCAGATCCGATCGATCAGACAATCAGAGCTCCGAAAGGAAAACAGATGCCTAAAAAAAATTAAATTAATCGAACAATTTTCTACACCATTTGGGTAATTTCTAAACAATTCTAGATTATTTCGGTATTTTCTAAATTATTCTAAACAATTTTGGTATTTTCTAAATTATTCAAGACTATTTTGGTATTTTTTAAATTGTTCTACACCATTTTTGTAATTTCTAAACAATTCTAGACTATTTCGGTATTTTCTAAATTATTCTAAACAAATTTGGTATTTTCTAAATTATTCTACACTATTTTGGTATTCTTTAAATTGTTTTACACCATTTGGGTAATTCTAAACAATTCTAGACTATTTCGGTATTTTCTAAACAATTCTAGACTATTTCGGTATTTTCTAAATTATTCTAAACCATTTTGGTATTCTCTAAATTATTGTAGACTATTCGGTATTTCCTATATTATTCTACAAGATTTTCTAAATTTCTAATTTTTTGGGACATTATTTTACACAATTTCTAAATTTCTAATTTTTTGGACATTATTCTACACAATTTTCTAAATTTCTAATTCTTTTGGACATTATTCTACACAATTTCTAAATTTCTAATTTTTTGAAATATTATTCTAAACTATCTAGATTTCAATATTTAAATAAATAAAAAAAAATTACCTTTTAACTGAAAGGGACGGCTGCCTCTGATTTGATTTCCTTCTTCCAGTGGGCCGAGTTTATACCGCATCTCCGAGTCCGGAAAATTTTTTTCCGGATGTGGGACGTTTCCGGAAAAAATTTATCCGGTTTTAGCGTGTTTCCGGAAAAAATTTTTACGGAAAGGGCGTGTTTCCGGATAAAATTTTTCCGGATGTAGAGCTTGGTTCCGGAAAATTTTTTTCCGGAATGGGTACATTTCGAATTTTACCGCCCATGCGGTTATTTTTTGAAATTTTATATTAAATGTGGATATTAATAAAAAATTCGGGATCAAATGACACTATTTTTTGGTGACATGGAATGACACCGTCCATTTTCAAAGTCCAAACAGTCGATCCAAACCGTTCAACTTGATGGATATGTTAAAATGTGCTTACAGATCAAATTTTACATTTTTCTGAATTTTTTTTTGGTTTATTTAGAGGGGTTCAAAAATTCCACGGTCTGAATATAGCGATTTTGTTAAATACTTAATAAATAGTAAAAAAATTCAGAAAAATGTAAAATTTGATTTCCAAGTTACTCTTAATATATTCATCATATTGAACGGTTTGGATCGACTATTTGAATTTTGAAATTTCAAAAATGAATATTGTCACACCATGTCACCAAAATAGTGGTGTAATCCTATCCCTCCTCATAAAAGAATATTAATTATATAATATTATTATAAGAATTATTTTTTATATTAATAATATAAGATATTAATTATATACTAATAATAATTATTAACAATAATATACTAATTATATACAAATAAAATATTATTATAATCATTCAAGTTAGGCCACGAGGTGGAATAAAAATTAAACCACCATATGTGGTGGCTTAATTTAGGCCGGCCTAAATATCGGCTTATGCCATCTTAGGCCGGCTCATTTAAGGCACGTTTGGTGGAATAACGAGGTCTAAACGCCTTATTCCACCATTTAGGTCACAACCAAACATGGTGTTTATGATTTAGTAATGGTCTAAATTATAAAATGTTTGGTAATAATACAATTATGCTATTGGTCTCTGAAGAACACAATCAAATATGACAATGTTCTATAAATAAGATAATACCAAATAAGGCAAGTTTAGACCCGCTACAGATCCAATAAAAAAAAAATTAATGAACCAATAAATAAATAAATTATTGATTAATTAATTAAATAAAAAAATAAAAAAAGGAGAATAGGCACCTTTTTCTGATGAGGCGAATATGGTCCGAATACTCATTTTTTGTTTTTATATATACATCATGAATGGGTCTGTATCCTATCTGATTAATTATGCCTTTTAGCCTCTCTACTCTCTCTCTCTACAGAAAATACAGTAATAAAGAGATAGATTAGAGTGGTTAAGAAGAGGAGTTTTAAGTTCAGAACTTGAATTGGGTATCTAGTATCTCTCCTTGTGAAGAAGAGAACGTTGTCGTTGTCGTCTCTCTCGCTTTCTTCATCAGACTTGAGAGGGATTGCTTGAAACTCTAAAAGCTTATGGTGATCAACAGTGATTGTGCATCCCTGGAAAATCATGGCTACAGACCAATGTAACTTTAAATTTCATATTAGTGTTCACTGGAGGATCATGACAATTTAGGGTTTATACATGCAATACGGTTCTATATAAAATTAAATCTAACACATAATTCATAAATCTCAATTTCTATTCTCCCACAAATAATATTTTTTTTTATAGAAAACATATTATTCTGCTACCACTATTTAAAGAAGCTACATCAATCTCTACCACGGTTGCGCCCGCAGGTAGACGAATACCGGTATAACTTAGAACAAGCTTAACCAATTATTTATGCACTTAGGACGGGAAGTTGCATTAGATCCATATTTTACAGCTCTGTATAATAAAGTTTTAATTATATTCTTGATTATATTTTTAATATATATTATTTATTTAGTGATAAAAATTTAGATTTAAAACTAATTGATTAGTTAATATTTTTTTCAACACCAATTAGCGCAAGGGTCCGACAATATTTCAACGAGTTCAGTTGAAAGTTGAAACCTTACTAGCATAGGCCTACAAAGGCTATTTGATGAACGGGTTCAGTTGAAACCTTACTAGCATAGGGTCCGACAATATGCTGATTGCATGAAATTCTACACAGAAAATCTTCTACTATTAATCTTTGTAATTTCTCGTGTTGCAGATGCAGTTTGCAATAAATATATGCATTTATACTTTCTTTATAATAGGCTCGCTACTAAAGTCCGTACCTTCGTTCCTGCGAAGTATAATTGAAAAATAAAGTAAAATAACGTGCTTGGTTCTTGAGAAGCAGTGAGAAGTTGAGAAAAGAAAATAACAAAATAGTTTGAATCCGTAAATTTTTTTTATTGATCATTCTATGTATAAAAAAATATAGAGATTATTTTTCTTTCTCTCTAAATTTTTTCAATATTTTCTATAAATAAAAATTCTCTATATTTTATCTCGGATGTGACTTGTGAGTGATGAATTATAACTGGATAGTCCGGAATCCGGATCTATACAATGATACACAAAAATTGAGTTACTTCAGAGGGTCCGGACAATTGATATTTTTCCAGCCCCCCAAATCCCCAATTATCCTCTTCTGCCTACTTTTAGCATCATCTAAAATCTTGCATGAATTACACAAACGACCTTAAAACAAATTTCAGCACGCCAAATACCAGGGTTCTAAATAGCGCGCTATAGCGTTTTCGGACCATAAAAGCTATGGCGCTATAGCGACGCTATTTGAGAATAACGCTGTTTTTTCAGCCGGCACGTTATGACGCGATAAACGCTATTTAAACCTTTGCCAAATACAAATCTCAGTAGAAGCTACAGGTATCTGCTCATAACTTGTCCAGCCACATTGGGGCCTAATTGCCTAAAGGCTGAAGCAGTACTTCCATTGTCTTCCAATTTCCAAACAGCTGAGCTAGTGCCTTTCTCAAAGAAAAACAAAAGTTTTATTACTGGTTAAAATTAGAGTAACATTACAGACATCCATGAATAATATTCAATTATGTGTGTGTGTGTGACAAAAATATCAAAATTATGCTCAATTTTCAGTTAAACAAAATGGAAGTGGAAGCTTCATTTGTAATCAATCAATCCCATTTCAAACATTATTTGACCAGAAAAGTATCCGATTAATGAGTTGATTAATGTGGGTCCCAACCTGATTAGCTGATATGTACAATGAGATGCGTTCATTTAAAATTTGTTAAGAGTCCTCATGCTTGATTGAAATTTAATTCCACAGGCACAGACTAAACTTTAAAAAACGGACGTTAGACCAGGATTTACTGTCATTTTGTCTCTGTTCAATACGCGGTACCGCCTCAACTGTTCTGTTCTGTTCTGTTCTGTTCTGTTCAACAACTCTCTTTCTCATGGTCGCATTCGCACACTAACCTAAAGCAAATGATATATAATGTGACTGCCAAAGAAAAATAATAATAGAATGGATATTTCCTAATACATATAAACAATTAAAAAGAAGTTGATATATACTTAAAATTTTAATGTTAACGATCACGTAATTGGACAGGAGTCTCCAGTCAGGAAATTATATGTGTATACATTATTAAAATTAATCTATTAACCTTCTAATTTTGCACAAATATATTATTAGACAGGACTCAGGAGTCTCCAGTCAGGAAATCTTCTATTTTTTTTTCCTCCTAATGCTTTTCTTGTTTTAATGCCTAGATAGTTATATCCCGCCAATTTTAATCTGAACAGTTCAATTTTAATATCAGTATCCATCTACCAAGGCAAAAGAACAGTACAAGCAGCAGTGACACTGAAGGTGATCTCTTCTTAACTGTGACACTGCACACTGGGACAGCAAGTCACAGTCAGGGATTTTGAGCTTGCATCTTTTCTTTTCTTTTTTTAATTTGAATTGGACATGAGATGGGCAAATTATATTATAACCCTAACATTAATATATATCACTTGTTTGAAGGTCTCAGCAATATTATTGATTCATTAAATACAGTCACCTAATTGATTCAATTGACATTCAGTTTACCAATATATAAAGTGCACTCAAATAATAAATAAACATTAATTTCTTATGGTCTATAAACAAGTATTGTAACTTAAATGTATGTACAACAATGACATAAATCCAACCGGAGCAATGATTAATCTAATTACCAAGTGAACAAAAACACAAACATGTCTAAATAAACTTCTATCTCTACTGCTTTCTCACTTCTCAGTATGATTAACATCTTATTACATCAAAAATGCAATCATCTCTCTATTTACAATGTAAAAAAGAAAAGAAAAATCAAGCAATCTATTGGATCAAATGAAAACTCAATACTGTACTTCATCAGCAACAAAGGGGGCATCTGATTAATCCATTTTCATTGCAATCTTTGCATCTCACAAAACCACCATTCTCTTCTTCTCCATCCTCTGAAACAAACACCTTACAACTACCCAAACATGTTTCGCACAGCACAAATTTCATACCCCCACAACCGCTGCATGGCTCCTGGCCGGGCACCCCTTTTTTGACCGGCAATGATTCACAACTCCCCAAAGCCTTCCCCAACTTGCCCCCCTCGTGCATTTGCTTCACCTCCTCGGCTCCACCCAAGTGCCGGCCATCTGCGAAAACCTGTGGCAACTTACCGGTGAATCTCCCTCCTAAAAGCCCTTTAAGCTCGTCTTTGTACCCGCCATGCATCGCCATGTCTCTCTCATCGATCACAACCCCATAACTCTGTAAAATTACCTTTGTATCCCAGCAATCCTCAAAAGTTCTCCTGACTCCTCTCAAGCTAGTAAAATACAAAACCACTCTGTTTCCTCCGCCAGGCGGACCCACCTTGGCCCTTTTCGCATTGATCCTCTCTTGAAATGCGTCGATTCTTTCGCGAACAAGACCCGTGAACTTGGGTATTTCTCTTTTGCTCAGGTAAGCATATATAATTTCCGGGTCTAACTCTCTAATTGCCGATTTAGATTTTTCATTTGCATCCCTAGAAGCATCCAAGGACAATGATCGGTCTATGCCGGACTGGCGAATCGGGCTTGCATCCTCCAACCCTTCCATAAGCTCCCACACGTTAATTACCTCCGGTTCATTCGGCGGAGTCTTGGTCGGCGTTAGTGGGGCCCACTTGCAGTGTTTCTCAATCATCTCCGCCCAAGACTGCACTCCGTCGGCTTTATCATTCGAATTTTTCATCATTTCCTCTGAGGATACTGCACGGGCATTCGGGTCGAGATCCAGCGACCCAAGGGTTGTTGATTTGAGCGTAACAGATTGTTCGTAATTGACAAAAGTTATGGGGAGGGATTGGGTCCGGATGTAGGGGCTGACGCCATGGACGCTCTTACGAGCTTGTTTGGATCCTGTACAACCCATCTGTTACCTGTAACCGAGAAAGAGATGAGATTGAGATTGAGATTGGCAGAGCAATTAATGGAGCAAGTAGAACATTCTAGGAGTGTCAGAAGAGATTTTACCTGATCGGATTATTAAAAAAGAAATTTATCGCCTCAAGGAAAAAAAGAGACTCGTCAGATCTGTAATCTGGAGAGGAGAGAAATGGTCTTGGTCTTGGTATTGGTATTGGTATTGGTGATATAATACCTAGTAGTACTAGGAGCATCAGTTTGACCTTTTAAACAAACAAAATATGTTCTTGTTTTGGATTTTAATTTTTAAGAGACGGAGAGAGATTGGTGAGAGGAAAGAGTCGGTGGAAATGACAAAGCGAAGAGAAGTTGGAATTTTGGATTTTGAAACTTTATTGGCGATAAAATGCGAAAAAAAGGGAAATAAATTGAAGGATCGTTCAGTCGGTGGCGAGGAGTCAAATTTGAAGAAAGCCATGTCCTTTTTAAAAAATAGAAATGTACAAAAAGAGAATGGGTAAAAAAGTAAAGTCAGTTTTTTTCAGAATGGAGTTAAAATTAGTTAGTTTTCTAATTTTAAATAAATGATAATGTCGATTTCTAAATTTTATATGAAAATCCTTCAAATTTTCTAAAGACAACTAAATTAGAACGATTAATTTGGTTAATTTGAGAGAAGTTGAAGGATCAACTTATTCTTTTGTCAAACGTTGAAGGACTAATTCAATGTTTTTGGAAAGTCCGGATGCTAACTTGATTTTTATGGAAAGCTAAAGGATCATTTTTTTTTTTTTTTTTTTTTTTAAAGTTTGGAAATCAAATTCCAAATTATCTTAAAAAACGATTCGGGAGGCAACAGCTTGGCCGGTGATTAGTTGGGTTAGTTAACTTATGTTACTAAATTAATCAATTAATTAATTATGCACGGATACAATTAGTCAACATGAGGAGGAATTAAATGACACCATTTTTTGGTGACATAGAATGACACCGTCCATTTTCAAAGTCCAAACAGTCGATCCAAACCGTTCAACTTGATGGATATGTTAAAATGTGCTTACAGATCAAATTTTATATTTTTCTGAATTTTTTTTTGGTTTATTTAGAGGGGTTCAAAAATTCAACGGTCTGAATATAGCGATTTTGTTAAATACTTAATAAATAGTAAAAAAATTCAGAAAAATGTAAAATTTGATTTCCAAGTTACTCTTAATATATTCATCATATTGAACGGTTTGGATCGACTATTTGAATTTTTGAAATTTCAAAAATGAACATTGTCACACCATATCACCAAAATAGTGGTGTAATCCGATCCCTCCTCAGTCAACATAATGTATATTATAACGTAACATTACATTATACTATAGAGAAGCTTAAATATCATTCTATCTCATTCCGCGTCAAGGGAATGATGAATCAAATAAAATAATAATTAAAACGGAAAATTAAATTTTTTACAAAATATTCTTCTTTTTCAAAATGTAAAACAAAATACCTTACTTTCAAAATTATTAAAAAAATATCTCTGTGGACCCACTTATTTTCTCTCTTTCCCTCCTTCTCTCTCCTAATTACTTCCATTTATTCTTTATTTATGTAAAATATATAATTATGATCTTATTTACGTTTTGAATAACTTTTACTTTTTATGTGTATAAATGATTTAGAATAAAAAATTAAGTGTGAAATTTTATTTGCTAAAATTAAAAAGTTATTAGTGTATATGTAGAATTTTTCTTTGGGTTTGAAGAATATTTTCAACATATGAGTCTTTTTAAAAATTATTATAAGATTTCATATTCCTGATTAACTTATTTTATAAAATCTAATATATGAATAGTTTATAAGACGGTATTAACTTATTTGATAAAACTAACATATAAATATTTTTAACATACAACATTTTATCTAGCTTTTTCGGTATAAAATTTCATATTTCTGGTTTTCACACTTATAAGAATTTTATCTATCACATGTTAAGAAAAATTTAGTGATATACTTGTACTTCTATACTAATAATGCATATGATATAATCTTTATAAATTAAGAAATAAATAGCCAATGCAAGAAATAATACCAGCAGCTTTGAATCAGTTACAGTGCAAGTAATATGACTCGCCAGTAAATACATTATGGTGAAAAATTAAAAACTAAGCTCTGTTGAATCTGGTAATTAATCGGACCAGATGTGTACTTCGAAGGTGTAAAAAATGTATGCCAAATCATGTACACCACTCATTACTATAGTATTCGAATTCAAAATTTCTTGCATTGGTTATTTATTTCTTAATTTCTTAAGATTATATATATACATAATTAGTATATTTTTATTGAAGTATAAGTACCTCACTAAATTGTTCTTAACATGTGATGTGATAAAATTCTTATTGTTGTGAAAACTAAGAATATGAAATTTTATATTAAATAAACTAGATAAAATGCTTATGTTAAAAATATTTATATGTTAGATACTTTTTTTTTTTTATAAAATAAGTTAATACCATGTCTTATAATATTTTTTTAAAAGACCCATATGTTGAAAATATTCTACATACACGCTAATATTGTACTTTTTAATTTTGTCAAATAAAATTCCACACTTTTTTTTTAATTCTAAATCATTTATACACATAAAAAGTAAAAATTATTTTAAAACGGGAATGAAATCACAATTGTATATTTTACTTGAGCAAAGAATAAATAAGAGTAAATATGGAGGAGTGAGAGGGAGGGAAAGAGAGAAAACAAGTGGGTTCACAAGAGCATTTTGTTAAGAATTTTGGATGGTACATTTCATTCTTCTTCTTTTTGAAATGAAATGGAACATAGTGATAACTTGCTGAAAGGTGAAGGAATGCAATAAAGGTAATTATTAGCGGGGAGATAGAGATAAAAAATTTGATTGGTGAGCTGTCTTAAATCTCCCCAAAATCTTGTTTTGGTTTAGGGTCTATTTTGAGAGCATGAGATGGGCATTGTTCCATTTGTTTAGTGTTCATTGGTTGGTTGTTGCTCTGAGACTCTTTGAGTCCCAGACCAGATCATACTACCTGAACCATCCTACAGTTGGATAGGAACCCTGGTCCTTGTCTCCCTTTGCATCCAGAATTTTTTTTTTTATTATTAGAAATATATTAAATATTTTGTTGGAAAGAATAAAGATGGAATTGTTCTCCGGTGTACTAGAAAATTATTAAATTCAAAAATTTGTATGTGAGTTTCAAATTTTTAGCTACAAAAAATGCCTGATATGCATACCAACTCTAAAGAAATGAATTAATGATTTTAGATGTCATGTAACATGTAGTTTAAAAAATGTCTAAAGAAGCCGAATTAATGATTCAATTTCTTCCATGACATCGAAAAAAGTTCCATGCATCTTTCTAATTTTATACAAAATATTGAATGCATTTCTAATATATATATTTTGCTTTGCTTTTGCTTTGCATCTGGTAACAATCATTTCATCTATTGGTTCTATCATTATTATATTTATTCTCTGTTAGCCGTCTGATCTAAGCAAGTCACATATTTCATATTTGTTAGATAAAAAAAAAAAAGCTTCAAATGTTATGATAAACTTGCATTGATAAAGTTTACCAAAATTCGTATCCGACGGTTTATATTAAATTATTAAAAAATAATAATACGGTTCACATGTCATTTGGTTGGATAAGGTTGTTTGGTACATATTCGGGTATTCGGCCGTCATAATTTATTAATTAGCCGGCATATTTGTAGATAAGTCTAAATTTTAGGTGGAGGATTAATGCAATTGCTATATATACACGATAAACAATTAATTAGACATAAGCATAAAAACAAAACCTCTATCTATATTTTAGGTTCATGTGATATCTTGAGAGGGGTATATAAATTGTAATTATAGATCATGTGTGTTTTTTGAAGTCGGTTTTGAGATATTGGGAAAGAGGTGTTCTGATGCAGGGTTATGGAATCAAATTCAGTCTCAACTCTGAACTATTCAAATCACATTAAATTTTGCGCGTCCGTTTAGACGTACAGCATGATTTTAACATAAATTGCCGCAAAAATATTAAATCAGATGAAAACCAGATCCTATGTCCGGTTAGAACTTAGAATTATTCAATCTACATCAAAATTTGTATATATGTTTAGATTTATTGGACAAATTTTAAAATAGAGGAGGGTTCGAATGCCTCATGCTTTTTATATCTTATTGTACCTCGTATTCTATGTTTTCACTTTTAAAATTCGAACTGCTCAACATGATATCTATATTAAAATATACTTGAAGAGCAAATTTTATAATTTTTAAAAAATATTTACTGTATTTTAAAATAGATATAAAATCAGTATTTCTAAATGGAAATATAAAATTTTATTTACAAATATATTTTAATATAGATATTAATTGAGCCGTTTCAATTGACAATTTTAACTTTAAAATATGAGGTTCGATGAAATATGAAAAAACATGACCACACCACACACACAATTATAAGAAATATTGAAACGCTTCTTTCTCTATTTTTCATTTTCTAGGATCCAAAAGTAAGGAGTCCATTTAGCCCAAGCTTAAGACTCCGAATCCTTTGCTCCCCCTGGGTGCAGGAATTTTCTATCCCCTCAGTCACTACGTGTGGAGCCGGTCACTGTTAAAGTGGTCAGTTACTTTTAATTTTCAAACTAGGGACCCACTTCGGACTCATATGCAGTGACTCTAGAGGCAGAAAATTCCTGCTCCCAGGAGGGTAGAGGATTCGGTTCCCAAGCTTAAACCTAAACCTAAACTTAAATCACCCAATAGATAGAACTTTGTTGCTACTTGCTTAAACATTTAAGATATACAATTAGCTCAATACAGCCCAAACCTTACCTACTTAGAAAGTCTTAATTAAATGGTGCAATAAGGTAATCTTATAATATAAATGGAGGAATTTAATCTACAAGGGCATTTTGTTAATTATTTTAGAGAAAAGGTATTTTGTTTGAAAATTTTAGAAAGTAGGACAATTTGTAAAATTTTCCTCTTTTAATGCTAAAATTCTAACAACTATATCCATACACAAAGAACATTTTACAATAAAAAGCAAAGCAAGTTTTTGCTCTGCACTGCTACATTATTCATGCACATAACAGTGAATAATTTCTTTTTATGATATCCTAGCATGTTGGATGTTGGAGTTACAAGCTAATACGCACATCAAGTTTCACATCTAATTCGGAGGAAGATGAAGAAATAAATCAATAGAATAATATTTGGTCAGTATAAGGCTAGGTGATATATTATGCACAAGTAATATTCGAATGATGTAACAAGTAGTTTCCGACGGCTCTAAGTTTTTTGTAACAAACAAAATTGAATGATATAAAAGAAAGGGAGGGAGGTTTGAGGGAGTATGGTGTTATTGGCCTTTGATTGATTATCTGAAACTTGACATAGTATCAGAGCAATGATCGATCCATAAAGACCTCACCATTAACCTTTCCTTCTATCATGAGTGAACCTGAAGCTGAAGCTGGAGATCATGAAAATATTATGGAAATAATTTGAAACGTTTCTTAAAAAAATTCCATAATATTTTATTTATTATTTCTTCACATTTTATTTAATTTTTCATAATAAAAGAATATTTAGAAAAAGGTAAATGGAAACGTGACATTCATATATATTTTTTTTAATAAAATGCGTCGACTCAATAAAAAAACCCTACACATCACATCTAAGCGGCATACCGTGGTAAACACGTGCTGGTACTCATATCATGGTATCATATCAATAAAAAATCCTACACATCACAACTAAGCGGCATACCGTGGTAAACACGTGCTGGTACTCATATCATGGTATCATCTCAATAAAAAATCCTACACATCACAACTAAGCGGCATACCGTGATAGACACGTACTGGTACTCATGTCATACCATGCTCGTACATAGTGTGTGCCATATCTTTAGCTACAAAATTAGAAAATTTAGATAAGGGAGCTGAAACATAAAATACACAAAATATATAATAATTAGTAATCGTGTCTGTGCACAGTAATGGTAGTAAATTATGTAGTAGAAAACATTAAGCTTCTTATTAAGGAGGAGAGATAATTTAAATCAAATTTGTAGAGAAAAATAGTTAAATATTATATTTATCTACAAGATAACACATATGAACTCTAGTGTAGTGGTAATAATTTTGGCACCAACAGAACGCAACTGGGTTCGAATCCTACCTTCAGCAGAAAAAAAAAAGAAAAAGGGTGCGCGGTGCACAGGCTTAGTCCGCAGGTGTCGTGCGGTCCACGAGTGCGGCGCGCGGTCTACAGGCACTGGGATCATATGCGGTGCGACCAATGCATACTTAAGTGTTGAAACTCATAATTTAAAATTTTCATCTATGTGCGATTTGGAAATTCAACGGTTGAGCATCATTTTGAAAAAAAAAACACTAAATCAGGACCCTTGCAGAATCTAGACATTAAGCTCCTTAATAAGAATGAGAGATACATAATATATGGTTAAACTCAATTCTCTCCAACTACTAAATAAAATTCATACACTAGATTAAGCTCAAAAGTAATATTTTATGAGGGACTGATAAAAACTTTAAAAAGTAGAAATTTAATTAAATTTTAATATGTATGATCATTTTTTTTTTAAATTATAGAATAGCTAAGCATTCTCTAAGCTATACTTAGATCTGTCTCTGTGTATCGCGTTTAGGCACCAGATCACCAACCTGTGCTAGTACTCACGGTATGCTGTGCATGTGCTTGACGACAGTGGCAAGTCTAGGAATTCAATCAAGGGTAGGCAAGCATAATAGTTGTAAAAAAAAATTAACATAAATGAACATCAAAAGTTTCAATTAAGTCAAAAGTTCATAGCAAATATTCTTCTACATATAAAAAAACAAGAAATATATTAATGCCCATGAATCAAGTCAATGGAGGAAGCTTTCCTCTACAGTTACTCATATTTTGCCATCGTTGCATAATTCGTTCATCATCTACCTCATCAAATAACTCACTCTCAACATAAGTAACCAAACAATCATTCAAGAATTGATCACCCATTGAATTCCTTACTCGGTTTTTCACATAATTCATCGCCGAAAATACCCTTTCAACACTAGCCGTAGCCACCGGCAATATCAATGCTAATTTCACTAATTTGTAAACTAATTGATAAACATTGTGCCTCCTCTTTTCCACCATTTTTTGAGAAAGTTCAACTATGCCCTTTAACTCCAAAAAATCATCATCACTTCGCATATCCAACTGCATCTTTAGCAACAAAGACAGAATGCCGCATCTTTAGCAATGTTATATTCCAACCAATAGGGGTACTGACCAAACCAAGAGTTGTTAAATCTTCTTAAAAGACCACCTATGTCTCTTTGGGGAAAATCGTGATTGTTTGGTTGACATGGCCCTTTGCCTAGATAATGCCTACGTACATCTTCCTTCTCATTTGGCGGATATTGAGATATGGGCGGCCTTGAAGCGGGATCATAAGGAGGTTCTTGTGAAGATGAAGAACTACTAGGGCGTAAGCTGGGCCCTATTTGTTGTGATCCTTGTGAAGATGAATCAATTGGAAATTTAGGTGCTGTCGTGTAGTATATGTCCATTCTCTATTAACAAATTCAAAGAAAAAAAAATAGAGTTAAGCAAGAGTCTAAGCAATTCTAAAAAGAAAAAAAAATAGAGTTATGCCCTATTTGTTGTGAGACAGTATAGATTAGCAGTATTAACTTGAAAAAAAATAGAGTTAAGAAGTCTAGATTTAAGCTACTTCAAAGTTCCGTTTTTCTTTTTTCAAGAACAGACTAAATTTATACACATCACATAAGGCCATACATTTTACATTTCAGACCCTCAATAAAAATTATTCTGCAATACGGTCCTGTCAGTTCAATATTTTGGTAATCATACAAAACCAGACCTGATACAAATTCAAGCAATCACAACACAGCAACTCAAGGAGGGTAATTAGGCACTATGTTGTTACACTTAGAGGCACCTCTAATTGCTCAAAAACTGAAATTAAATTGAAATTGAAATTAAATAGATGAGTTTAGAGAAATTTGACACGCGGGATGTTAACGAAGTTCGGCAAAACAAAAGCCTACGTCGCTGGGGCTTCGCAACCTTGAGTGGTGCGCCTTTCTATTACCCAATACGAAAGGATTACAACTTGTGAACCGTTGAGCCCTTACACACCAAGCGGGAAGTCAAACGGCCAACTCAAAGAGATGAGAACAATGTCTCAATTATCTAGAACACAAGAGAAACACTCAATATATTACTCTAACCTAATCTAGATCAAGATTAGTGAAGTAGGTTTGAGGTTGCTTGAGGGATTTTGAAGTTTTTAAGCTCTCACAACAATGGAGTAGGCTAAGCTCTCAGAAAATCGCTTTTAAAATGATTAGGGTCGGCTGAGATGGATTTGAAAGTGATCCCTTCAGTCTATTTATAGTGGCAGCTCAAAAATGAGCTGTTTGACATAAAACGTTACCAACGTTTTATTAAACGTTACAACGTTTTATTCAAATGCGATTTTAGGGTTTCAAAATCTCTGACAGCTTAGTAAAACGTTACCAACGTTTTAACCTGTAAAAACTTGATCAAAATAGAAGTTATTTGAAGCTTAATTATTCCTGAAACGTTGCAACGTTTTATAAAACGTTACAACGTTTTAGAAACGTTACAACGTTTTAGAAACGTTACAACGTTTTAGAAACGTTACAACGTTTTATAAACGTTACAACGTTTCATGTTGGTACAGTTCAGCTGTGCTTCAGCAGTTCTAAAGCTATTAATCGTTACAACGTTTTTAAAACGTCACAACGTTTGTATAACGTTATAACTTGATTCTTCTTTTGATCAGTTTGTTGCTACTGATTATTATAAAACGTTACCAACGTTTTGAAAACGTTCATAACGTTTTATCCCAATTTAATCAACCTCAAACATACTTTACCAAGCTTTTGATTTTACAATTTGTATTCTAGATAAAAGTCTTCGTGATTTTTCAGTCCAAGCTTATTATATCGCAGTTCTTACTCTTCTTGGACCTATATGTTCTCAAAAATAGAAGAAATCGTAAAATTCAATAATTGTATGTTTTTGCAAATTAATCAAATAGACGTAAAAGATTATTGTACGAACAACATATGCCAGCATGGCATCAAGTACCAACTAAATCTCAAATTTTTTTTTGGATAATTTGCCTCATACAACAACTCAACAAGGCATCATCAAAAGGACAAAAATCAAGGAAGTCAGATAGAGGGTCAACAGGCACAAACAGGTAGCCAACAAGGCACCAGAAAAAGGAAAGGGATAACCTAGTTCAGATCAGAGCAAGGCCGTCACAAGGCAGCACATACCCACAAAGTCATGCCTTTGCCGGGAAATTCAACAACCCGAGCAAAGGTATGATTAATCTAACAAAACCGAGAAAGGCAAAAATCAATTACTTAAAAGAGGTAACATTGAGAATTTACCCGAGTTAGGTGTCTCCCTCTTTATGAATAATCGTTTCCAAAGTGTCATGCCTCGCTTCCGGCAACACTTCAAATCAGCAAGCAAAAGGGGAAGCAAATACTCCTTAGCACCGAAATTGCCCAATTAATCTGTTATAAAATTGACCAAATGACAATTAATTCGGTGAAAATTAATTGACTAACCTTTGCAATTAAAGTTGAGGCGAAGGCAAAGCATAGGCGCGCAGAGAAGACGCGCAGGAGAAGCTTAGGCGCGTAGAGAGTCGCGCGAGAAATGTGAGACACACGGTGCGCAGAGAAGACGCGCAGGAGAGACGTGCAGCGGCGCAGGAGATGAGAGTCACGCTGACTCGTTGAGCGATTGAGCGAAGCAGCGCGCAGGAGAGGCGCAACTTTTCCTCCGTTTCTTCTTCTTTTCCTTCGCGCAGGAGAGGCGCTCCTTCTTTTCCTTCATGTATCAGAGGGTTCTGGGTCTGGGGTAGGCAGGATTTAATTTCTGGAGTAGGCAAGCCCATAACAAAAGCCCGGTTCTAAAAAAAAAAAAATTTCTAGGGGTAGGCAAGTGTCTACCCCTGTTGTATACTGGACTCGCTTCTGCTTGACGAGTGATGATACTCGTGTCTAGGCACACACGTATTGCTTGTCATGCCGCATTGTACATGTGCTTGTACTTAACACATATTATGCCGTGTCAAAATAACATATTAGACGTATAAATAATAAACAAAATGTTTCCATATAAATTTTATGGATATAAATAGTCGCGAATATAAATACACATTTAATATTAAAAAAATACAGATATAAATAAAATATTAATTGAATATAAATATGTATACAAATATAATTCAGATATTAAAATAAAATAATCACATGTTTCACAAAAAATACACAATGTTCTTACAAATTACACAATATTTTCATAATAAATTGTCAGTTAAAATATTACATATTGAGAACTAGTATTTAATCTTTTGTTCAATGTTCTTTGTGTAAAAAGTCGCATATTAGACCAATCTTTTGTGAATATTAAATAATTCATTGGCTCGACATTCCATATTTACTAAAAATTGTAAAATTCATTTTTTTTTTTTTTAAAAACATCCAGTTAAATTTAGTGAGTTAGCTCGCAAGCTAACTCAAACCGACTTATCACAATTTCAAGCTGAGATTTTAACTCAATTGCCCTAGATTTAAATTGCTTAGCTGTAGCTCGGTCTATCAAAGCCTAACTCGGACCGAACCATGTCATTGCCACCACTATCTATGAGGGACACCGCAGCAGTGACCATAGAAAACCGGTATTCGCTTAATACGCGTAAAGAGAAACGTGATAACTTGTCCCCACATACGGTGCCAGACAAAGCAGCGCACGCACAGTTTTATATACCAAAACCAGGAAGTAAAATTTAGTGCCAATAGAAACCACCAAAAAAAAAAAAAAAAATTTAGTGTCAATATCTCAACTTTTGCGTGACCGACTTGTCCGGTGCCTATTCGGGGGGTGATGTAGGGTCAGTATTATGTTTGCTTTGAGATTCGTGCAGAACGTATTTAAACGGTTACAATTTTCCGTAAAGTCACGCAAAGTTTGAGATATCTCAGAGGATACGAATTCAGTAAAATTAAGGTTCCCCAAGGACCGCACAATCTGATTCACTGGTGTGGAACAAAGTAACCAAGAGAAAAATGAATCACCCGGGAAGCGACTAAACTCCTGAAGGCCATACCATGAACTAAATGACTCAACACACAGAAATTTATCTAAGAATGGATGCAGCAAAGAAATGTGCACTTCAGGACCCTCCGATAGAGCGGCGGGAATCGTAAAGCACAGATCAGATGGTAGAAAATACAAAGAGAATACAAGTTCTAGTTATCTCTCAACACGGCTCATATCTCAAGTCTCATCTCTCTCGGCAGCCGTGTTTATTTGCTCCGCCGTTAGAGAACGAATAGGAGAAAAGAGAAGCAACATAGACGATCTAAAGTAAGGTATTTTCTCCTTTCCCTGATTTTCTAGGGCTATTTTTTTGTTTTCAACAAGTTTTGCCTCATTTGCTTTCATTTTCTTTTTAAATTCCGCGTGGTTAATTTTCTATGGTGGTAAATTCGTCAATTAAATAGATTTTCCCTGCAATAGAAATGCCTTTATGGATGCTTTCAGATGTGTGGCAATGTCGCCAGGATATTTTCCCTATTGTTTAATTTCTCTGTCGTTTACTCCGATGCTGGGGAAGTCAAATTTTGAATTGTCAGCACCTAGTTTTTCTAGGTGAACTTACGCAGTTTTATTATCCAATAAGATGTTTTCTTTCACACGCTTGCTTAAACATACCTTCTAAACATTAAATTTGGAAAAATTTACATTTTCTAACTCAGCATGTCCATCTTTACCATGACAAATACGAGCTGTCTATATATATCTATGGCAATGAAGTAACATGAGCATCGAATACCCACTCAACTATCTAAATAAAATTTCTCCCTTTTTTTGTCTGATCAGGCCTAAATTGGAAGAGATAAACAACTTTTAAGTTAACCATGCAATGTATGCAAGGACATTGAAGTGTAAAGGTGAAAGCTGGGACCTTGTCTTGACCCGTTTCAGATCACGTGTCATGTCTCAACATTACCCCCGTGGCGTAAGCTCTGCTCGTCTTGTTTCAGCCTTGAACCGACATATCCCTAGAAAATTCATATACTCGCGTCAATCATGGCTTAACCAGTACCAAATCAAGCAGTACAATGCAGGGAACTCATACATGTCACACAGATTATACTGTTCAAAAGGTGATGGCCGTAGTGCTAGTGCGGGAAAGCATGTACCAGTTGAGGATGCTGTTAATGGGGATAAAAGTGAAGGTATCAAAGAGGATATACCAGTTGGTAGGGGTTTTGCAAATGAACATGCAAGGCTTGGTGAACAAGATCAGCAGGAGTGGTTAACTGGTGAGAGATTTTTTATTGATTCTAATAAGAAGGAATCGCCGTTTTTAAGCAAGCGTCAGAGGTTAAAAAATGAAATTTTACGGAGGGTCATTCCTTGGGAAAAGATCAATCTTTCCCTTGATAATTTTCCATACTATCTCAAGTAAGACTGACTATATATACTTTTTATATGGTCCCTTATTTCCAATTTTCTTAAAAAGAAATAATTTAGTAACTTGTGTTGTGACCTGTCCCTTGGATTATTTTTTTTGGATCAGTGAGAATACCAAGAGTTTGCTAGTGGAGTGCGTGGCTTCACATCTGAAGCACAAAAACTTCACCACATCATATGGATCCCATTTGGTCTCTTCTGGTGGAAGGATTTTGCTTCGTAGTGTTCCAGGTAACTTTTCCTTATATTAAATGAGAAATGTGTTTAATTATATATTCCTTTTCCCCACTTAAGTTAATTTTTGCCATGTAACTCATAATTTTTGAAATTACAGGAACAGAGCTCTACATGGAGAGAGTGATAAAAGCAGTTGCTCGTGAATTACAAGTTCCGCTGTTGATCCTCGACAGCAGTGTTTTAGTTTCATCTGTAATAGAAAAAGATAACACTGTAAGCTTATAATGACAACTTTATGCACCAGTACCAATTTAAAATATTAACAATGACAACTTTAAGCTTATAATGCTAACTTCACTTGTTCTTTTTTTCACATTTTTGGAGCAGGATTTTGGGAAAGAAAGCTTGTCAGAGGTTGGGATGGATGAAGATACTGAATCTGAGACAGAGGATGGCAACGATACAAACAATGATGAGGAGCACATGAGCGACAATGAGCCAAGATGTATTGAAAATGAGGAATACGATCCTGTTAGAGAATCTGCTGAGGCCGCTCTTGCTGCTGCAGAGGCCTTCAATAGTCTCACCAGCAAACTTGGCATCGAGGCCACCTTTGCCAGTGTAAATAATTTTTGAAGAATTTTATCTGGGGATAATGGTAGCTTTTAGGAGATTTAAATTGGTGCACTTTTAATCTGCACCAGTATATCTGGACACAGTCTTTTGAAGAATTTGCTTTTTCTCTAATTTTTTCTTCTTGGAAATTTGTAATAGAGGATACCTGGTGAAGATAAGAGCACTTCAGCATCTAAATCATCAGAGACCACAGGGCCTGAGTCAAAAAAGCTTCTCAAGACTGGTATTTTACTTGTGTTTTCCTTCATGCCACTCTGAAGTTAGATCCAGGGGTCTGAACTAGAAAATTTAGATTGAGGGGGATGAAACGTGAAATGCATAATATGTTAAAATATATAACGTGTGGCCACTGGGATTTGAACCCAAGTTTCCACAATCACTAAGTGTATTTGTTAAAACTAGGCTACAAGCACAAATTTAGCATTTCATGTAGGAGGGCTGAACTATATAAAAACTTAAGAAAAATTAAAATTAAAATTTTGAAATCATGGGGGTGTCTAAGCACCCCCGGGCTACACCTAGATCCACCTCTGGTTAGATCTTCAGGTTGCCAATGTTAGATATGAACTAGTTAACTTTTTTCAGGTCATAGGGTCAAGTACATCCCCAAGTCAGTGCCTGATGAAGCTGTTCAAAGGTATCCAGCTTGCATTACTCAAATACAAAATATTATATAAGTATGGAGGAGCAGCATCACATAGAGATTATGCAAGCACTGCATCACACCTATTATGCATGGGCCCTGATTAGTAACAAATGTATTATCACATCACAGGATCATATTGGGGAAAATACCTACTTTTGATGGATCAACGAATGCCTATACTTATGTTAGTGGCAGGTGTATTTATATCTCTTCCATATACTGCATTTGATTCAAGTTTTGGACTCTGCATGCAAATGAAACAAATGAAGAATTTAGTCAAGTGATATAAAAAGATTCTGAGTGTTGTTTTCTTCCCATTTGCATGGTACTTGTTGGTTCTTTGCCAACATGTTTATGTTAATCTAAAGGATGTATGTACCCAATGGGTGGTGCAAAAACTATAATTCAAGTCCCATGGTGCTAATCTTATGCGAGCATAACTCATTAGAAATTTCATATATTTCAACTACATGACTTGTTATGCTGATGTTTGCTTTCAATTTGATTTTAGGAGTTTGTCAAGTGGAGCAAGAGGAGAGGTGTTTGACATAAATGGGGATCAGGTAGCTGTTATTTTTGACTTGACTGAGGACAAATTAGAGGAGGCAAGCAAAAGTGAGGATGCAAAAGAACAGGATGAAACATCTTCTATCTGCTGGGTTGATAGTATGCTTCTATTCCTCGTTGGTCCATAAATTTTCTTGTTGGAAATCACGCCCTTTGACAATATGTGGAATAGTGAAAGAATAGAGGAAAAGTGGAATCTGGTTTTAGGCTTCAATTTTGTACTATTCCGGTTGTGTTTGGTAGATGGTGGAAGAGTGGAATAGTGAAAGAGTAGAACGGTATCGGGAAATGAGTCAATTCCATCTCTTGGAGAAGGCCAATTTCTCTGGTCCATCATCTCCTGGAATAGAGAATTGGCTCATAGATAGAGAAATAGAGGAGGGACCTAGTTGTAAAAAGCAACTGTAAAAAGCAGAGGTTTGACTGCAAAAATTCAAACCAATTCACTTTTCCCATTTCCACTATTCCACTCAATTTTTTCCTTGTTCGGCGGGAATATAACCTCTATTCCACTCTATTCCCCCTTTCCACCCTTAGAAATTACAGTGCATGAGTTAAATGATCTTTTGTACCACTTTTAGTTCAGGATCTTGAGCATGATACAGAGTCACAAGCTGAAGACTGTTATGTGGCAGTTCAAGCACTTTGTGAGGTATTTTGGTGTTACCAACTTGTGACATGTTCACATTTCCTTCTTTTTGTGATCTTGTATAATTTTTGGATTTCGGTGTGAAATGACAGATTCTGCCATCTCTGGAACCAGCTATTGTGTACTTCCCCGACAGCTCTAAGTGGTTATCGAAGGCAGTACCAGAATCCAAGCGAAAGGACTTTGTTCAAAAACTTGAGGAGATGTTCGATCAACTTACAGGGCCAGTTGTTTTAATTTGTGGTCATGATAAATTAACACCAAAGGAGCAAATAGAAGACGTAAGATTATGATTTTATTGCTGTTCTTCATTAAATGTTTGAATGGAAACTAGACAGAGGATTTGTAATCCTAAAATTCTGAACATATGATATCCCCTAAAGCCGTACAAAACACAAAATATAGGGTAAATTTCGTCGGAGGTCACCAAACTTTTCTCCTTGTCATGAATTGGTCACTCAAGTTTGATTTGTATCTCAGTTGCTAGTAAACTTTCTATATGTTCCGATCAAGCCATTATGTGACTATTTCCGTTTAAATTACTAATGGAATCTGATGTGGCTTCCAACTCATCATGTTTGATGAATTGTGTAACTTATTTCGAGGGCATATTTTAACCCACTAACTTTTCCTTTTTCCTCTCTCCCAGCACGTCTCTACTCTTAAAACCTTTTCATCTACCCATTGGTCTCTCTCTTCACTAAAGTAAGCTTTTAATGTGAAGACAAATATGATGTTTTATGTTGAAAATGTACTTTGATCTGTGTGTTAAGACTTTCTATTTCAAAGTACATTACCATCTGATATCCGAAAGCAGTAATTACTTTCCGAACGCTTGTAACAAAACAAAATATAGAGTAACATTGCACGTGCAGTGGCTCGATCACTTGTTGACAAATTCACATTTGCTCTCTTTACCCAAGAACTAGGGCTTCCAAATTGGCTCTATTTTACCAGCAAAAGGAGCTGAGTAGTTGCTTTGCAGCTGAACCAGCTTTCTTTAGTGAAGAGAGAGACCATCAATGGATAGCTGAAAAAAATAAGAGTAGAGACGTACTATGAGAGGAAAAGTTAGTGGGTGAGAAATACTTCGTGTCCTCAAATAACTTGCACTATTTATCAAACATGATGAGTTGGAAGCAACGTCATATTCTGTTAGTATTTCATACAGAAAGTAACGGAGTGACTTGATCAGACCAAATATAAAGTTCAATGGATACTGACATACAAATCAAACCCGACTGACCAATTTGTGACAGAGCAAAGTTTAGTGATCTCTGAAATTTATCCCAAATATATGTATACCCTGTGTTTCTTCTTTCTCTTTATACAAGTGAAAGAGCAGTTATAAGAAGAAATTTCTATAAATAAGTTAAAAGGTGAGCGAGAAATTCTACCCAAAGAAAGTCTTATCTGTAAGCGTGCCAAGAAAACAAAATAATTTCAGATTTGACCCTAAAAGAAATGTGAAATATCCCAAATAGTCTCTTCTTTTTCTCATCCAGTTAGCAAAGAGTGATTATTTTCGTATCTTCATGATGAAATGTGGAGAGAGATTCTTAGAGTGGATTCGTCTGAGGTTTTGCTCGATGCATGGGAAAATTTCCTTATTATTTTCTTGTTTCTTGTCTCATTTTAAATTTTCAGATGGATCTTCCCCCACAACTTGGCCGGCTTGCTCGTCTGGTATTCTGTCTTGCTTCTGAAAATAGAGAAAGAAAAAAAGAGAGCATATTACTTGATTTTTTTACCTTGAGTGATGTTTATTTTTCCTATGCAGTTGTCGAAGCATGCAGAGGGACCCAAAGAAACAAAATCTTCAAAAAATGATAAAATTTGGAAACTATTTACTAATGCTTTCTTTCTACCTGTCCCAAAGGTTTGTGTTCATTTGGGCTGTATTTGATAGAGAAATAAAGTGGAGGACTAAGGGAGTAATTCTTATCACCGTTATTTCTTTCTCAGGAAGAGGAAAGCTTGCGAATTTTCAAAAAACAAATCGAAGAAGACAAGAAAATTATTGTTTCTAGACAGAACCTCATTGAACTTCATAAGGTGTGATAACTTATCCAATGGAAAAATATCATGTCTAAAATGGATTTTAGATCTGTCTTTAATTTTGGTTTTTTTCTATAGGCCCTAGAAGAGAACGAACTCTCCTGCTTGGATCTTTTGCATGTGAAATATGATGATTTGGTTTTAACCAGGGCAAGTAAGCACATTTCTCTCTCAAAAAAAAAAAGGAGGAAATAATGTCAAATTTTAGCAAGGCTTAGTTGAGATGCTATAACGCTGCTCTATCTTTGAGTTTTGAACTTTTCTTTGTAAATTACAGAAGCCGAAAAAGTTGCTGGATGGGCCAAAAATCATTATTTATCGTCAGTTATTTTTCCTTTGACAAAGGGCAATAGACTAATGATCCCATGTGAAAGGTACAATTAACCCTTTTCATATTGCATCGCATCAAATAAGTTTATTAAGAAAATATTGTTTTTTAGTACCCCAATGTTGTCTATTTGAGCAGTTTGGACGTGGCGATTTCAAGGTTAAAAGGAGAGGAGACTATTACTAAGAAGCCTGCACAAAACCTCAAGGTAATCAAGACACAATTTTTCTTGTAATACTTTAGGTGTATTTGCAAGAAAGCTCATGTCACAGTACCTCCTTTGCAATTAACTCTGTGCAATTGCAAATATTATACATTTGAGGGTTATTTGGATGCAAAAAATATGTGTCATCATATTTGTTGGATATTTGTGTTAGATTAAGATGCAAACAAATAATTCTAATGTAGAGTCTTGCCAAAGACGAGTATGAACGCAATTTTATATCAGCCGTGGTGCCACCTGATGAAATAGGGGTGAAGTTTGATGACATTGGGGCACTTGAAGATGTCAAAGCAACACTTGATGAACTTGTCACGCTGCCTATGAGACGGCCCGAGCTTTTTTCACATGGCAATTTGTTACGGGTAAGTTTATTACTTCATTATAGCTCTTTTCTCTTTTTTATGTCATTATGTTCTTAGATCTTATTCAAGAAATTGCCGTGACTTCTTTTCATTTCTTTTGTATTTTTCCTTTGGTTTCAGCCATGCAAAGGAATTTTGTTATTTGGGCCACCTGGTACAGGAAAAACTCTTCTGGCAAAAGCACTTGCAACGGAAGCTGGAGCAAACTTCATTAATGTTAGTGGATCAACAATCACATCAAAGGTGAAACATTTTCAGCCTCTGGCCAAATTTTTGGGTAGTATAAATTGAGCATCATTGTGAAAATGTGTTCCATTATTTTAATTGTTTCAAATTTCATTTTTTATTCACTTGAACAGTGGTTTGGAGATGGCGAAAAGCTTACCAAGGCACTTTTCTCCTTTGCTAGTAAGCTAGCTCCGGTCATAATTTTTGTTGATGAGGTAAATATCTGTGTACCCAGATATCATATGCTAGAATTCCAGTTGTATTATCATATTTTTATTATTATTATTTTTTTTAAATTGTAGGTTGACAGTTTACTCGGCGCTAGAGGTGGTGGTGAGCATGAGGCAACAAGACGAATGAGAAATGAATTTATGGCAGCTTGGGATGGGTTAAGGTCAAAAGATACCCAAAGGATTCTTATTCTTGGATCCACTAATCGACCCTTTGACCTAGACGATGCAGTCATTCGTCGATTACCTAGAAGGTTGAGTTGAAAGTAATATATAATTTCATTTTGTATCATATCCTGCATAACTTGATAAGGCTATTAATTATAATTCAATTTTTTTTTTTTAATATGTAGGATATATGTGGACCTTCCAAATGTGCAAAATAGGATAAAAATCCTGCGAATATTTCTCTCAAAAGAAAACTTGGATCCGAAATTTGATTATGAAGAGCTAGCCAATGCCACTGAAGGTTATTCTGGAAGCGACTTGAAGGTACTGTATAACTCTAAGCATGAGTTGATTTCTTGAACCCGGTTTTGCCTTTTGTGGCCATGTGCTTATTGAATTGAATGTAACCTTCGATGTAGAATCTATGTATTGCTGCTTCATACCGACCTGTTCAAGAACTTTTAGAGGAAGAAAAGAAGGCAGTAAGTTTCCATACACTTTTTTTTTTATCTGGCAAATTCTCTTTAGAGAATTATTCTTTTGTGCAGTAAATAAAGAATACTGTAATATATATCAGGGTGGTGTGGCTAGTGCAAGACCTTTCCTTCGGCCCCTGAAGCTGGAGGATTTTATCAAAGCTAAAGAAAAGGTAATAATTTATCTATTCTTGACATTTTTTTCTCACTTGTTTTGTATTTTTTTCTTGTCACCACATCTCAAGTTCCTTTAATTTTGGTATGAAAAGGTGAGTCCATCTGTTGCATATGATGCGACGAGCATGAACTTACTACGAAGATGGAATGAACAATATGGTGAAGGTGGTAGCAGGAGGCAAACACCTTTTGGATTCATAAGCTAACATATATTTAACATAATGTCACATTCTTCATCTAATGTTGTAGTATCATGTTATATCAGTGGGCTGTCTAGGATATATGGAAATGTAGCCTTGTTTTATTATCATTTTTTTTACTTTTGACTAATATTTCTTTGTATTTTCTTATATATTTTTTGGCTAGAAAGCTTCTAATGTATGAATCATAAGCTGCTTATTGATTTCAAATAAGAATAAATTTTCCGCAAGAGCAACTGAGATCATTCCGTGTTTTTGTCACTTTTGGTAGACTAGTAGTTGATATAGAATTGAAGATCATTCAGTGTTGCACATAACAATGCTTGCTAGGAGAAATTTAGTAATTTATAATGGTAACTATTATATAATAATAAGAACAATAAAAAGAAATGTAAGATTCAATCCATGCTTTTGAGTAATAATTATTTTCTTATTTTAGATGTTACTTGCAGTCTTATACTAGGAAGTAGGAACTGGGTTGGGGTTGGACTGTTTAGGAGCATTCTATTTCTGGGAACGTATGCATTTAAATAACTGTCACTTAACATTTAACCCATCATAAATCAATCAATATTTAATAATTAATCGAGATATTTGATACACAAAATATTTAGAAACAAAAATCACTTTTGTCATTATGATAATGATACCTTAATTTTCTTTCAGCCTCGGATGAACAGTAGCACCCATCTTGCTTACTGTTGGATTCAAGATGAACGGCTGTAAATGTTTCCAGTTGACGTTGGCGTTCGTCACATCGCACCCTACCGTTTTCGTCTCTGAAAATCCCCAAATGACGACATTTAACCAGATTTAGGACTGATGTACGGCCTCGCAACAATACATTTAACCACGACATTTCTGTAGATTTCTCCAAGTATACATTTTTTTTTCCCCAATTGTTGACCAGATAGGGACCATTTACCAATCTGTGAGATAGGTCTTTTTGGGAATTCCATTTGCTAGATTACATTTTATTAATTTTTGTTAGATTACATTTTGTTAGATTAAATTTTGCTAGATTAAATTTTCTTAGATTGAAATATTGAATGTTAGATTTATTTTTGTAGAAAAAATTTAGAATTTAAATTGAATGTTAGATTTATTGAATGCTAAGTAATTAGATTTGTTATATTTATTGAATGTTAGATTTATTAAATTTGTTAAGTAATTCGATTTATAAGATTTATTTTATGTTAGATTTGTTAGATTTATTTAGTTTATATTAGATTTGTTAGATGTGTAGTAATTAGATTTGTTTTGAATATGTTAGATTTTATTTTTGAAATTCGGATTTATTTTTAATAGGTTAATAAAAGATGTTAGATTTATTTTGTTGAATATGTGAAGTAATTAGATTTGTTTTGAATGGGTTAGATTTTATTTTTGAAATTCGGATTTATTTTTAATAGGTTAAATAAAGATGTTAGATTTTTTTTTTTTAATATGTGAAGTAATTAGACTTGTTTTGAATAGGTTAGATTTTATTTTTGAAATTCGGATTTATTTTTAATAGGTTAAATAAAGATGTTAGATTTATTTTTTTGAATATGTGAAGTAATTTGATTTGTTTTGAATAGGTTAGATTTTATTTTTGAAATTTGGATTTATTTTTAATAGGTTAATAAAAGATGTTAGATTTATTTTTGAATAGTTCTGTTTTTTTAATAAAAGATGTTAGATTTATTTTTAATATGTAAAAAAAAACATAACAAAAAAACGAAAAAAAAACAGAACAGAAACGAAAAAAAAACAGAACAAAAAAAAATAGAACCGAAAAACCGAACAGAAAAACCGAAAAAAAAAACAGAAACAAAAAAAAGAAAAAAAAAAAACAAAAAAACAGAACAAAAAAACTGAAAAAAAAAAAAAAAAAACCGGTCCTAATCCGGACCGGACCGTCCTGCCCCCGAACCCGTGACGGGCATGGATATAAAACGGGCAGGACAGGATTTAAAAAAAAAAAACCCGTGACGTTCGTGACCGTGGCTACCCGTGCCCGTTTACCAATCACTAGGCTATACCATGTTGCACTGTGATTGCACGAAGCAGCAAGCGTCTGGTACGTAAATTGTTGTTTTCGATTTTTCAGCTTATAGAAATCTGAGAAGAGGAATCCTTGGTCCATGGTGGACTAAGAGGTACAATACAAATTAGATTAAAATTTGCTTTGCGCACAATAGATTGGACCAAAAATGTTTTATACTTACAGGCAAGGTTATACTTTGATATCCCATTGAATATAAAGATTTGGGGGTATGATTTTTTAAATACCAGTGTATACTGATTATTGCATTGTGCAAAGTCAACTATTTATATATCCTCAAGTCAGAGCAAATGTCTTGGTTTTTCACTGATGCTGATCAGAATACACTTATTTTGAAAAAAAAAAAAAAAAAAAAAAAACGAATCCATATATCCAATTTCTCAATTAAATGTAAGATATTATTATTTTAGTGCAAAAGAGGAAAATATATCTTTTTTCTCTAAATTTATGAGATAATAAAAAAATTTATTATTAGACAACAAAGATTATATTAACTGGCAAGAGATTTGATGAATAGTAATTAAACACAGGGGCGGAACCAGAGGGTGCAAGCGGGAGCCAGGCACCTCCATCAACTATGATGAGTACATATATTACATGTATATATATGAGAACTTGCATGTATATATAGTATTAAAATAGTGTACAACACCCCCTAAAATCCCTCAAAAAATTTCGGCCCCCCCCCCTCAAATTAAAATTCTGGTTCCGCCCCTGATTAAGCATGTTTACATTTTCTAACACCTAGTGGAATCTTTTTATAAATAACACATTTTTTTATGAGAAAGACTCAGATATCTCAACGTTCTCATGACTTATTAAAGCATATGTTTTAAGAGAAACAATAGGCCGAGATTAAAAATACATTCTATATAAATGGAGTATACATCTATAATTTATATTTTCAAATTGATATACATGGAAGATAACCCAAAATTGTCCATGCTTTATGTTGCTTCAGTCTAATAAATAGAATAAATTATCAAAATAAATTAATATTATTTCACATTGGATATTGGATATTGGATATTGTAAATACGGTATCCAATGGAACCTAATTATTTTTAGTTGCCACCTTAATATTTTAAAATTCTGAAATTACCATGCATTTCTGTAAAATTAGAGAAATAGCAAGGATCGTCGGACTAATTTGCACACCAATTTAGGATGCATGCACATATTGGTGAGTTGGGCTAATATAACACTAGTGTTATATAAAACTAAATAACACCACATCTTAAACCCTTAGATCTGCTTTAAGATCCGTGCAAAATGAAGTGCTTGAATAGTAAAGGTGGATATTACGGATCTTAAAGCAGATCTAAGGATTTAAGATGTGGTGTTATTTAGTTTTATATAACACTAGTGTCATATTAGCCTAACTCCATATTGGTTTAATGCACCAAGTATCTTGGTGGTGCATCTTGGTCTGGTGCATCAAATTTCTGATCAATAAAAAAAAAAAAATTGTAATATTTAAAAAGACACAAGCTTTGTTTATGTACAGAAAATTTGTCATATGTGCAACTAAAGATAAATAAGGAATTAAGGATAATGATCATGTGAAATCCAATATAATAGTGGAATTTATTTTAAGTTGCACATACAGCAAAATTTTCTGTACAGAAACAAATTTATCTTAAGTTGCATTATTATATTTGGAATCAATTGTAATAGTGGAATTCAATTAAGTTGCGCATACAATAATTTTTTTTTATACAGAGACAAAGCTTGTGTGTCTTTCTAAAATATTGCAATTTATTTTGATCAGGAATTCGGTGCGTCAGACCAATCTGCGCTGCGCATAATCTCAAATTGATATGCAGATTGATGTTACGGAGTTGTGGTCATGCTAAAGGTTCAGATTGGTACTGTGTAACTGTGATGATGCTAAATTTTTATATTTGCAGAAATGGATGGTAAGTTGGTAACATACTGACATGAGAATTTTGAAATATTGGGATGGTAACTAAAAAACTTTCGGTAACTTTCGGTAACTTTCGGCCAACGGAAACAATATTCAACGGGCATGGGATGGGACACCTAGATCCGCTGATTCAGCGATGCGCCACCTTCTCTCACATCAAGCAGCTCCACGCTCACCTCCTCACCTCCGGTCTCTTCCTCTCCCATTCCTCCATCCGCCGACAATTCGTCGAACACTGCGCTCTCTCTCCCTGGGCCTCCCTCGACCACGCTCTCTCCACCTTCCTCTCCATTCCCCACCCCAACACCAACGATTACAACTCCATTTTGCGCGGTCTCGCTTCCTCTTCCTCTCCTTCCTCTGCTCTCTCCTTTTATTCCCGTTTCATTTCTTGTTCGTCCCCTCGACCTGATGCTCTCTCCCTTTCTTTCACCCTCAAGGCCTCTGCCCGGTGCGCCTCTTTGCCTTTCTCTCTTCAGCTTCATTCTCACCTCCTTCGGTTTGGTTTATCTGCAGATACAATTCTCATGACCACTCTGATTGATGCGTATGCAAAGTGCGGCAATATTTACTGTGCAAGAAAAGTGTTCGATGAAATGCCACGTAGAGACATTGCCACATGGAATGTGTTACTTTCTGGTTTTGTATTATGCAGCCATCCTCACCTTGCACTTTATCTTTTTCGTCAGCTGTGCAGTGGTTTACCATCACTCGATCGTCATGAAACACCCAATTCGACTACAGTTATTGCTGCTCTTGCTGCATGCAGTCAGCTGGGCACAATTGCTGATGGTGAAGATGTTCATTCATTTGCACATGCACAGAAATTTGATTCACAAATAATTGTACAGAATGCACTTATAGATATGTACTCCAAGTGTGGATCCATTGATAAGGCCTTGGAAGTCTTTAGGTTGATATCCGAGTCAGACCTTAATCTCATCTCTTACAATACTATTCTTCATGCACTTTCCATGCATGGGAATGGAGCGGAGGCCCTTAAAATGTTTGACAAAATGCCAAAGCATATCGAGCCTGACTCCATCACCTATCTTGCCGTGCTTTGCGGGTGCAACCATTCAGGCCTTGTAGATGACGGCATGAGAGTGTTCAAGTCCATGAGGGTGCCCTCCGACATGAAGCATTATGGTACAATAGTCAACATGTTGTGTCGAACTGGTAAGCTCTCTGAAGCATATGATGTTATTAATTCCATGCCTTCTGAGCCCGACATGGTAATCTGGCATACTCTACTTGGTGCGAGCCAGACCTATGGTGATGTCACTCTTGCTGAGCTAGCGGCTGGAAAAGTTGCCAAGCTAGGATCGAACATGGATGGTGACTATGTGCTCCTCTCAAATGTCTATGCCTCAAATTCCCGGTGGCATGATGTGGCTCAGGTAAGGACTACGATGCATTATAAAGATGTGAGAAAGATACCCGGTTTTAGCTATATTGAGATTAATGGTACTATGCACAAGTTCATAAAAGATGATAAGTCACATCCAAGATGGAAAGAAATTTGTAATGCTTTGCATGAGATCAGTGTGAGAATACGTGGATTGGGCTATGCACCTGAGGTGCAAAATGTGCTTCACGATATTGGAGATGAGGAGAAGCAACACGAGCTCTATTGTCACAGTGAAAAATTGGCAATTGCTTTTGGGTTAATAACCACGGATCCCGGAGAGGAGATAAGGGTTATAAAAAACCTAAGGATATGTGGGGACTGCCATATGGTGGCTAAGCTGATTTCAAAGGCATATAATCGAGTAATTATTGTGCGTGACCGTGCTAGGTTTCACCGGTTTGAAGGTGGTGAGTGCACATGTCAGGATTTTTGGTGATTAAACTATCTTTCACAATTCCAGGGTTTGTACATAAAAAGGAGCTGTGCTTTACAATGTTATGTAACCTTCACTTAGTAACAAAACTATAATAGATATGGAATACATGCAAATTGATTTCATGCTGAATCCAATATATGCATGATTTATAGGGCTGGTGTGATTTTATTTTCATAATTTTGTTACAGAGAAGTAAAATAATGAGTTATTACAAACCAAACATATTCTTCTCCTTTCTATTTATATTTTTTTGTTTCTACTTCCTCAATAAACAAATGTTTTATCAGGATACTATATGTGAAAAATATACTGTGATTTAGGATGTGTATTGTGTCAGAACTGTCCGATTGAATCAGCTCTGCATTTGTTTTTTTCTGTGCCCATATGCTGTGCATGTTTGGTGGTTACTTTCCTTTAAGCTGGGCTTTCAAATCTTCAAGCCTCAGATGACGGTGGAACTTATATGGCATGAGTCATTGGCAGCATATAAAAACTCAGCAAATGGTGGAGTGGCTACTTGGATTTTGTGGTTTGTCTGTGTCACTTGGTTTCTTTGAAAGGAAAGGAATGAGCGAATATTCAGAGGTGGTAGAACACAACCAAATATTCTGGTTGACAAGATATTGATAGAGGGTCGTTTGTGGTCACTATACTGCTAGTTTAGTGAATGTGGATGTTTTTTTAATTTCTTTCAATATTTCTTTTTGTTTAGTAGCTGAAATATAAGCTGTGTAAGAATGATTCAGGGGATGCGAATAACAGCACCTCAACAGTGTATCTGGTTTTAATTTTCAGTAGCAATACACATCCGGCAGTATCTGCCATGGTTTCTCAAAAAAAAAAAAAAAAATGTTCTTATGATCATAATAATTGTTTGCAGTCTTTTTTTTTACAGCTTGATTTAGAGAGGCACATGTAATATTCTCATTATTTGTTGATTTTATAGTAACATAACATAACATTGGAGACCTTGGGTGGTTGGTTGAGATGAATTCTTAATTTCTTACAAAGGTGGGATTAAGCTTTTAAGTTCTAAACGGGTTTAGGACTCACTTTGATTGGTATGTTCCTAAGGAGTTCTCTAAACTTTATGGACCTTTTTGCAAATTTGCTGGAACTTTCAACTGATCTTTTTGTGTCCCAGCTGGAATTTGATTGTCCACTTTAAACCAATTTTAGTTGAAGAAATTGTTTAGGAGTTCAAATAAATCAAGTGGTTGGATTAAGCTTTTAAGTTCTAAACGGGTTTAAGGACTGACTTTGATTGGTAAGTTCCCAAAGAGTTCTCTAAACTTTATGGACCTTTTTGCAAATTTGCTGGAACCTTCAACTGATCTTTTTGTGATCCAACTGGGTTACCATTACTGATCATCACAGTAAACTAAATAGATATCAAATATATGCACTTAAGATGTCACATCGGTGTAATTTCTGCTAATGTAAACATTGATTTCGCCATCTCTAAATTTTGTTGATAGGAAAGTACCAGACTGGCCTAATAGAGACTGAAGTTCTGTTTTGGTATGTCTCTTTTGCTGAGTTAAGATTTAATATGCTTCCAAATGTTTTAAATATTTCAATCTTATAACTACAAAGATGTGAGTCCACTGCTACTGGAATTATGTTTGATATTTGGTTTTTCTGCTCTTGTTGTTACTTGTTAGAACCCAAAATAGGATTTTGGACTTTGTGTTAGGTTTTTTAGTTGTTCATATTTTAGAATGGACTTTATTGAAAAACTGGAAGTTATAATGTAATTTAGTATGTTTGAAAGGAAGGTACTTTTTGAGAGCTTTCAGATCAAGTAACTAGTGTGAGCTCTGATTTTTTATGTTTAATGATGAATTAATACTGGTGTAGTCTGATGAATGGATTTTTTTTTTCTTTTGTATTTTCTCTTATAAAGGACCGGACAACCCTAACCTGTTTGGGACTAAAGGATTTGTTGTTATTGTTATTGTAAATAGTGGTTTAATTTTGCCCCAGTCGGGTATACCCTACCCTGCTTGCCCGTACCTGATACCCGAGCCCGGGTATAAGTCGAGTATGCGGGTACGGGCAAAGGACAGGACGGATCAGTGTTTTTGGACAAATACCTGACCATACCCTACCCGACCATACTTGTACCCGACCGTACTCGACTACCCTTACCCGACTACCATTACCCGCGTACCCACATACTTTAATTCAAAATTCAAAAATCCAAAATTCCCTCCCAACCGGTTCCATCCCATCCGGATCTGACCGGCTAGACCCACCTAGACCGGACCGGACCGGACCGACCGAATGGGATGTAAATTTTGTTTTTTTTTCTTTTTTTTTCTGTTATTCTTTAAAAAATTTAAATTTAAATTTTGAGTAAAGATGTTGTCCTCCTTGAATCTGTCCCCCTAACAACCTTCCTTTTTTGTTCCTCCACGTGGTCAAAACCCACCCTCTTCAATCTTCTCTTAGAAAGAAAAAAAAAATTCAACACAACTCAAAACCCACCTTGTTCTTCTCCTCTACTGCTCGCCACCAGCTACCCACGCCGACGGTTGTGACGGCGGTCGAAACCCGGCGAGGGAGCGTGGTGCACCGTCGAGATCCGGCGAGGAGAGCGTGGTGCACCGTTGAGATCCGATGAGGAGAGAGTGGTGCACCATCGAGATCCGGCGGAGAGAGCGTGGTGCACCATTTGAGGGGGTCCATGCTAGCCCAGCGAAGGTTGTCACAATGGAACATATGAATATTTTATTAGTTAGATATGAAAACTTTATTTGTTAGATATGCATACTTCATGTTAGATATGAATACTTTTTGGAAGAGGTGGGGTGAGAGAGATGAATCTGACTTTTGAATGTTGAATTGTATAAATTATTCCGAACATGTATGAATACTTCATTTGTTAGATATGAATACTCCGTTTGTTAGATATGCATTCATGTTATTAGATATGAATATTTCTTAGAAGAGGTGTTCAAGAAGAAGGGTCTGACTTTGAATTGTATAAATTATTTCAAACATGTATAAATACTTCATTAGCTAGATATGAATACTTTATTTCTTAGATATACATTCATGTTGTTAGATATGAATATTTCTTAGAAGATGTGTTCAAGAAGAAGGGTCTAATTTTGAATTGTATAAATTATTTCAAACATGTATGAATACTTCATAATCATTAGTATGAATACTTCATTTGTTTAAATATTAATACTTCTTTAGTTAAATATGAATAATATATAGATTCGGTATAGTGGTTCCCAATCTTGGCAAATGTCGCTTTCAGACGGTTGCGGTCCCCAATCCAGGCTGTCACAAGACGTCAACGGCCCCCTGGTCATTACTGGTCCCCTCCAGCTTGTGTTTATATATGACGAATGGTTTTGATAATAAGTATGAATACTATACGTTTTGACTATTAACTCAGAGTATTAATACCCCCATATCAGATGTTGGAGTCAGTTAATGGTCCCCTATCGAAAGTTGTTTGTCTTTTAGTGCATGGGACGTTTAGGGGATTGATATGGGGGTACTGTTAGTCGTTCCCTTAAATTTTATCCCTCCAATCAAAATTTCTTTAAATACCCCCCTTCCTCCCTTCATTTTCACATTTCCATCTCAATTCTCATTTTCTCAATCTAAATTTCTATTATTCTCAAATTTTAAATTTTTTGTTTAAAAATAATATATAGTTGTAAATTTAATTCCTTGTACAAATACACAAACGGAATTACGAAGGTATCGAAATTACGAAGTTCGGCACCTCCCGCAAGATTTTTCCGCGAGATTTAAAGGTTACATTTATTTCATGTTAGATTAATTTATTTTTGTAGAGTAAATTTAGTTTATGTAGATTTATTGGATGTTAAGTAATTAGATATTTAGATTTGTTAGATTTATTTTATATTTTTATGTTAGATTTGTTAAATTTGTTAAGTAATTAGATTTATTGAATATGTTAGATTTATTTAGTTTATGTTAGATTTGTTAGATGTAAAGTAATTAGATTTGTTTTGATGTTAGATTTTATTTTTGAAATTGGATTTATTTTTCATAGGTTTAAAAAATATGTTAGATTTATTTTTGTGAATATGTGAAGTAATTAGATTTATTTTGAATAGGTTAGATTTATTTTTGTGAATATGTGAAGTAATTAGATTTATTTTGAATATGTTAGATTTTATTTGTCAAATTCGGATTTACTTTTGAGAATATGTGAAGTAATTAGATTTGTTTTGAATAGGTTAGATTTTATTTTTGAAATCGGATTTATTTTTCATAGGTTTAAAAAAGATGTTAGATTTATTTTTGTGAATATGTGAAGTAATTAGATTTGTTTTGAATATGTTAGATTTTATTTTTCAAATTCGGATTTATTTTTAATAGGTTAAAAAAAGATGTTAGATTTATTTTTGTGAATATGTGAAGTAATTAGATTTATTTTGAATATGTTAGATTTTATTTTTGAAATCAGATTTATTTTTCATAGGTTTAAAAAATATGTTAGATTTATTTTTATGAATATGTAAAGTAATTAGATTTGTTTTGAATAGGTTAGATTTTATTTTTTCCAAATTTGGATTTATTTTTCATAGGTTTAAAAAAGATGTTAGATTTATTTTTGTGAATATGTCAAATTTCTGTTTTTTAATTTCTGTTTTTTAAATTTCTATTTTTTAATTTCTGTTTTTTAAATTTCTGTTTTTTAAATTCTGTTTTTTAATTTCTGTTTTTAAATTTCTGTTTTTCAAATTCTGTTTTTTAATTTTTGTTTTGAAATTTTTGTTTTTTAAATTCTGTTTTTTAATTTCTGTTTCTTAAATTCTGTTTTTAAATTTCTGTTTTTTAAATTCTGTTTTTTAATTTCTGTTTTTTAAATTCTGTTTTTAAATTTCTGTTTTTAAATTTCTGTTTTTTAAATTCTGTTTTTTAATTTCTATTTTTAAATTTCTGTTTTTTAAATTCTGTTTTTCAATTTCTGTTTTTCAATTTCTGTTTTTTAAATTCTGTTTTTTAATATCTGTTTTTTTATTTCTGTTTTTTAAATTCTGTTTTTAAATTTCTGTTTTTTAAATTTCTGTTTTTTAAATTCTGTTTTTTAATTTCTGTTTTTTTAAATTCTGTTTTTAAATTTCTGTTTTTTAAATTCTGTTTTTTAATTTCTGTTTTTAAATTTCTGTTTTTAAAATTCTGTTTTTTTAATTTCTGTTTTTTTAATTCTGTTTTTTAATTTCTGTTTTTTAAATTCTGTTTTTTAATTTCTGTTTTTTAAATTCTGTTTTTTAATTTCTGTTTTTAAATTTCGTTTTTTAATTTCTGTTTTTTAAATTCTGTTTTTTAATTTCTGTTTTTTAATTTCTGTTTTTTAATTTCTGTTTTTTAAGTTTCTATTTTTTAAATTCTGTTTTTAAATTTCTGTTTTTAAATTTCTGTTTTTTAAATTCTGTTTTTTAATTTCTGTTTTTAAATTTCTGTTTTTCAAATTCTGTTTTTTAATTTCTGTTTTTCAATTTCTGGTTTTTAAATTCTGGTTTTTTAATTTCTGTTTTTAAATTTCTGTTTTTTAAATTTCTGTTTTTTAATTTCTGTTTTTTAATTTCTGTTTTTTAAATTCTGTTTTTAAATTTCTGTTTTTAAATTTCTGTTTTTTAAATTCTGTTTTGTAATTTCTGTTTTTTTTAATTTCTGTTTTTTAAATTCTGTTTTTGAATTTCTGTTTTTGAATTTCTGTTTTTGAATTTCTGTTTTTTGAATTTCTGTTTTTTAAATTTCGGTTGTTTTAAAATAATTCATAATTATTTTTAAAGTAATTGATTTAAAATATTTTTTATTTATATTTTATTTAACCTATTGAAAATAAATGAACGTTTGCAAAATATATTATTAATTTAAAATAAACATTTAAAAAATATATTAACAATTTTAAATGTAAAATAAAAATTTCGGGATATAAATAAAATTATGAAACTATATAATTAGAATGAGAATTTGAAAATAAAATAAAATGACTCGTGTAAAGAAATAAGTGAATACATTTGTACTTAGCCGAATAAATATACATATTTTCACACGAATAATGTTTATATGTAAGTTACAAATTTTATTTATTTAGAAATTATATAGATGTGACTTGATACTTTTATGTATATATATTTACATTATTTGAATTTGATATTGAACTATTATGTCTATTCAGATTTTAAAAGTCGAATTATAAATACGTAATAATATTCGTACGACACCGTAAAAAAAACCAGAAAAAAAAAAACCGGACCGCCCTGCCCTCCGCGGGTACTGCGGGCAAGGATATAGGACGGGTAGGGCACAATTTTTGGGAAAAAAATCTGAGGACGCCCGGTCCGTGGTACCCGTCTACCCGACATATCCGTGCCCGAGACTTGCCCGTGCCTGGATATTCCCAGTCCGCCCGGCCAGTATTAAACCACTAGTTGTAAAGGACCGGACTACAAATTTAGCCAACTTAATTTAAAGGTAAGTTTTTTTTTTTTTTTTTTCTTCTTTTTCTATTTTAGCTTAGGAGCTAGATAAACAGGACTGAAGCATGCCCAGTAACCAGTTCTATCTTGATAAATAAGTGCCAGTGCAAGATAAATCAAGCAAAGCTTCAAAACCAAGGCTCCATGGTAGCACTTAGCACTTATTGTATTCAAAACAGATAACGAAATAATCACTTGACCTGTTTTCCTTTTGCTCCATGATAGTGGAGCCACTAGCAGGAGAAAGAGATGAGATGAGAGTGATTAGACGAAAGAGAAAACATATATGAAAGAAAGAGATATTACACAGAAGTGATAACAGATTTGAGATACCTCACTAACAGAAGAGGTATCTCGTGCAGCGGGTCGATGGCCTGTACCGTATTGCTTGCACTTATCATGAGAGAAGGGGTTGTGTGGTGCTATCAAAAGCATCAAGGGTTGAAGTTACACAGACTCACAGAAAATGGCAAATTGGGCGAGGCAAACAAGTCAAATTTTCAAAGGTACAGTAGGGGAAGCAAGTACTAAACTTCACTGTGAGCATGCAACTCAATCAAGATTCCTTCCAATGTATCAACACAACTCCAATTGGTTAGCGATGTGATGAAATAAAAACGTTCAAATAAGATCCAAATTAATTTCATTAACAAATAGATAAGCGATGTGAATTACAACTTTGGTCCTTATTAAAATCACCAACGGAGGTTGTAAATATAAACAAGTAGCTAATTGCTAATATAACATAACATGAATATAATTGATAAATGTGATAATAAAAAATATAAAGACTACATAAAAACATTTTGATAATTTCAAATAGTGTTTCGATAGCTATACATCTAATATTGCAGGTATCTAAATTAAAGAGAGAAAAAAACAACCTAAAATTAATTACTATAGTACCAAAGATTAAATAGAAACCACTAATATTCATTTTGAGGTAAAAAATGTAAACAATTTCCAAAAAATTATGTACCATTAAGATATTTGATTTTCTACCTATTTAAAAAAATAATAAAAGAATTTAAAAAAATATAAAATTTGGTCTCCAAACACATATTAATATGAAGAACAAGATGAACGGTTCAGATTGACCGTTTGAATTTTGAAAACTCGAATATTAAGCCATAACACCGTAGGTCTCTATGCAACCCACAGCACCTTAGCCTTACCCTTAAGGAAGGAGTTATGATTTGGATGTTGGTAGATAAAAAAACATAATTTGTCATGTTAGATCCGAATAATTTAATTTAAACTAAATTAGTGCAAATCTTCAAGTGAGCTCTCTAAATTTCAAATAGTCTGACAAAATTTGGTCGGTTTTGATTTAACTTTTAACATGATGCAGTCAATTATTGCAAAAGATGTCGAGGTTGGAGGATGAGTTAGGTAATGTGTCCATCTTTCGACTTAGCAACTATGACATACGATCTCAAGTCAACTATAAAAAAGAATGATACCGGATGTAATTTAAAATAAAAGATAAGTTCTTATGATTTTAAAATCAAACATCATTCGTGTGGTAAATGCGTCAAAAGTGTTAATAATAATAATAATATTTGTTTAAAACTTTGTATGTTTAATTACTATTATTTACTTTGACTTGACTGAGTCAAAATGTTGACCGGTCCTAAGTGACCAATACTTGAAACCAAAAAAAAAAAAAAACTAATTTAATTGGTCATTTATAGTATCTTATTAATACTTTCTAGAGCCTTTCTACTGTGCTTGTATAACCCACCTAACGAGACAAAACATGAATAAAACAGAGTTCATGCTATGATACCAAAAACATATCAACCATTATAGCAACATTTTTTTAAAAAAAAAATCCTTACCAAAATTTTGTTATATTATATATTGGCAATGAGATATTGGAACGTTACATTACGTCTTTTCGAACAAATTACCATATGATCCGTGACCATACTAAAATATTTGATCGTAATCAAATCTTGAGATGGATAATCATTAATTCTGCACGAAATGACGTCATTTTATCATCGAGCGGTATAATCCAGGCTTATCTCTATCTTTAATTAAATTATTTAAATTTGTTACAAATTTACTTAATTTGATTTATAGAATTTTGATTTATATAATCCTATGTTGATTTTAAAGCCCTCAATTACTCAATCATTGATAAATATTTCAATAATGAAGGGACCTTTCGATACAAATGAAAAGTTGATTAATAAAGTGAATGACTTTATCTTCAGGAAAAAAAAAAAGAAGGTAGCATAATTAGTTAGAAAAAAGTTCTAGAATTATTGTATTTAAAGATCGAGAGTTTGATTCCTCCTCACAACTTCACAGCTTTTGCGAAGGTTTTTAAAAAAGATTTCCTCTTCAGGCTTCAGGCTTCAATCCAATGGCTAAATATAGTCATGCACTGATGCACACCGCAACAAATTTGGATCCTCTCAGGTAATGTACTCAGTAAAATTAACTTCTGGTTAAGCAATTTAAATTCGATGTCTATTTAGATATAAGAGGTCCATTTTGTGATTCATACCAAATTAAAACTGACGACTTTGATGACCGGATTTAACTGAAGATGTTTACTTGTTTCATAAATTAAAATTTTGAGAGAACGAGAGGAAAATGAGGTGAACTGTTCTTAATTTTTATTTTATTTTGTTTACCTTCGATTTGGAGTGTTAAAGAAGTGAACTTGTTTTCTACTTCTATTCGCAGAAGTTGTGAAGTCGTGAGGAAAAATTTAACTCTTGAACTTTGAGTATAACAACTCCAAAACTTTTTTCTAACAAATTGTGCTACCTCCCATTTCTCTCATTTTCTTCTATTTTCATAACACATTAGGTTTCTAAGGGTTATTATTAGAGATACATAGGCAGGCAGGAGCAAACCCAATAAGAGCTAAGAGGTCAACTACCCCATCCCCTTCAATTTAAAATTTTATGGAGATCTATAGAGCCGGATCAACTTTCCTCCTCTACAATTTTTTTGCTCCATTTGAAATTCTAATTTGTAATTAGGATTAAATTTAGAGTTATAATTAGAATAAAGTCCTTGAATTCTAACTGGTAATTAAGAATATAAGTCAGAATATCAAAAATTAGAAGTCATAGTATTGAAAATTATAAATTAGAGTATTGTTTTTTATCTAGTGCCTGATTAGTTAATATATTTGAACTTAATTCACATTGATATGAGAAAAAATATAATAATTCGATGAGTTTTAAACTTAAATTCACTAAAAATTTTGGTGAAATTGAGAACACCCTAGTTCTAGTATTCATTATTGTCCATTCTTTAGTATGCAACTATGTATATAGATTGAGGCTAGCTGTAATGTATATCTGTGAGCTACACCACGCGTACAACGTGTTCTCCCAGAGTCTTTAAGCACCGGCAACAAATCATTATTGTAGACTTAGGCTAGCTGTAATGAATAGCTGTAAGCTACACGCGTACAACGTGTTCTCCTCCCAGAGTCTTTAAGCAAGTTGATATTATTTTTGTTTTTCTTCTCTCTGTGATTTGCACGAGCATAAATTTGTACATAGTATAGCTATTAGCTACTGAAAAAATTTCAATTATGTTATTTTATTGTTCGAAGACAAAAAAAATATACATTGCATCTTGTCATGTGTCTACTATTTCTTTTTTTTAGTTGAAAGTATGATTGCAGTGATCCAACTATATACAAGATAGCTATTATACAGGTTTTCTTTGATCAAAATAGAAAGTATAAAAACCTATACATTGTGCTACCTATAAAATTACCTAATTTGCTATGTTAAAAATAACAGATATGTGAAGCAAGAGAATGCAAATTAGTTTATTTGCGCCCAATTAAAAAATAGGCGGGCCTTCTGATTTTCTTCTCTGAGAATGTAGACACAATAGTAATTTTTGAGTTGCATGGCTGGTGGAGTATGTCGTATCGAGCCCTTCCTCGAGAACAAAATGTCTTATTCTTTCCAAAATCGACGCCGTCGCCCAGAGGAATGGGCAGCCAAGAGACACTAAATCAAACTGGACCGAGACAGTCACCACTTTGAGAGGAGAAAGAAAAGGGCACTGAATTCAATCGGATCGAGACAGTCACCACTCAGAGAAGAAAAAGAAGAAGAAGGAGAAGAAGAAGTCAACTCTTTGCAATCTAGTCATGAGCAACAACCATGAAAACACATACCTTATATAAATATATATATATATATATATATATATATATATATATATATATATATATATATATATATATATATATATATATATATATATATATATATATATATATATATATAGTAGAGATTACATATGAGATGAGCGAATTCACACAGCCTCCTATTCGAACCTAGTAAGTTGAGACAAGAGAGTAGCGATCTGAAGCAATGACCAGATCTATTAAATAAAAACACGGCTCAGATTGATTGAGATGGATTGAACCATAACGGATAAGAGAAGGGAGGGCGGAGCCTATGACTTCTTTTTCGACTCTCAAAATCGCAGCAGTGGAGTCGGCAATATCTCCAAGAAACGAAGTGGGGGTTCCGAGGGACCGAAATTTTTAAAAATACCATTTTTTTAAATTATTAAACCAAAACACTAATTTCGGTTGGAAATTGTATATTTCGCATGGCCGCTTCTTGGGGAAGCGGGCACTTGGAACCGGGCCGCTTCGGAGGCAAGTGGGCACTTATTTGGGCCGCTTCTGGGCCCAGCGGGCTGGGCCGCTTCTGGGGTAAACAAGCTGGCCACTTTGGAGAGTAGCGGCCATACCGGCAGGGGGCCAAACGGCCATGGTAATTATAAATAGTGGCCACTGTCTTGTTTTTTTGATACGATTCATTTGAGAGCCATCCCTTCAAATCAGGTAATTTTCTTGTTCTTTCTAAATTTAAATTTTAGTTTAAAGTAGGAGTAGGAGTAAAGTAAATATTTAGGGTTTAGGATCATGTAATTATTTAGTAACCAAAATAATTATGGAATTGTACCAAAATTAATTATTGACCAAAATAATTATGAAATGGTATGAAAATTGATTATTGACCAAAATAATTGTAAAATTGTACCAAAATTGATTATTTGACCAAAATAATTCTCGTATTGTACCAAAATTGATTATTGACCAAAATAATTGTAAAATTGTACCAAAATTGATTATTTGACCAAAATAATTATCGTATTGTACCAAAATTGATTATTCACCAAAATAAATATGAAAATTAGTTATTGACCAAAATAATTAATACCCAAACTATAATTTTTTTTTGAAATTTAATTTCAAATCCTAATAAGACCAAAATATAAAATACAGCATGGCATCTATGAGATCTGGACCGTCTTCTAGTAGGGATGTACCTTCTTCCAGTGGAGGTGCACCAGTTATACCCACTCCATATGAGATGTCACAGTATGTCGATGCGGCATTGACATCTGTGGTCCCCAGTATCCGGTACCGCATTGATCAGGTATCAGACTTTCTCTGGTACCCGAACGTAGAGCACCGTATCTTGGAGGCTGCCACTGGAGTAAGTTTTATATTATTAATAAAATTATAATTTCATTTCAAATTTTATTAATGATATATTTTTTAATTTAGGGACTAGATACAGTTACAGTACGCCACAACAAAATGTGGCTTAAGTCCCAGAAGGCCTGTGTAGGGACGTTACGTGCCATGGGATTGTACCAGCTATCCCAGATGGCCGAGGAGATTGCCAATCTGGGATTGTGCTCTGGGCTCATTGAGCAATGGCATCCTGAGACCCACTCATTTCATCTCCCCCACGATGAGATGACAGTCACCCTATAGGATGTCAGCTATCTATGGGCCATGGCCATTGTCAGGGAGACTATGATAGGCGTCGAGTATGTTGGGTTTATGGGTGAAAAACTGGTAAAACCCTGTATTGGCTTAGGTGCGAAAAAGATGTAAAACAAAGACTTTTACATCTAACCTAAGTCGAGGATCTATCTCCATGATTGATTTCTAAAACTAAATTTATTTAACAATTAAATAAATTAATATAACATTATACCTTGGTTCCAAATTCAAATTGGAACTGCTGACGGCTTTGTCTCGTTGTTGCTGCTGTTGCTCCTCGGACAACAGCACCAGATGTCTAGTGCCTCTATCAGTAGTACACTAGGAATGATCAGAGAGTGAGTATTTCTTCTGCCAAAAATAATATACTCACTGCACTCAGCTAAACAAGTTGTCTCACGTTATGCATATATCCTGATTCACAACTTATGTGTGAAAGCAGAATTACCGCTGACTACGCAAGATTACAACCACTTATCACTCAAATATATACGTCTATACGTATATATTTATAATCTCACACAAATCACTATTTGAGAGGAAATCCGAGAAAGGAAGGAAAATGGAAAGGTATGTTATTATCCAACCCCTTCACCCCTTTATATAGGAGTAGGTTACTTGCGCTCCAAGTAACAGGGTTACTTGCCCTCCAAGTAATGGTTTACTTACGCTCCAAGTAATGAATAGTAATGGACTTGAAATTTTGGGCTTTGATCTTTTGGGTTTCTTAATTATATTCTAAATATAATTAAGGCCCAAATATGTTAGCCCACACACACACACACATATATATATATATATATATATATATATATAATTGTTCTGAACAGTTATATATATTTGCGATTGCGGTTGTAATAACTATTACACAACGTGTCAAACACGCTTGTAATTTTAATCTTTTTAAGCCTATCATCTCTATGATATTTCTATATTAATTATAACATTTATAATTAATATTTTGCCATCTTATTTATTAATTATAACTATTTATAATTAATAATAAGATTCTCTGATCTCGTTCCTATATGGTGTGACCCGATAAGATCTGTGTTATGTTGGCAGTATAGTTAAAACTTCTACAGATCATAGTTGGCACCTGGTAGTGCACTGTGACCCCCAATTACACAAATGATGTTATCCAATACAATATCATGATCCTGCAATAAACTTATTAATTTACTTGTGTTAATTCCATCGTCTTATAGTAACAGATCAGGTTTAGGGTAGGTATGTGTCATCCCTGCAAACCTAATCTTTTCTTGATCTTTGAGTAGATTATTTATATGATTAATCTCTATTAATCATACTGTATACGTATAATCCTACTCCTATCAAGGGGCCCAGTGTTACTATCACTCGTATAATAATACGAGGGACGATAGTACTTTTGGTGTGCATCTCTTCCTCCTCACAAGTCATGTGTACTGAAATGTCATCTTTATAACTACCTTTTTTAGACAGCGTTTGATAACACTTACGAATACACATTTCTTATGTAGGAAAGACCACACCTCATACTGTAGGACGTAACACGAATGAAACTGTTAATGACACAAACACATTACCATATAACGTTTCATTCTGGGTTAGTCAAATACCATGTTCATAACATGTATCCATGTGATTAAATGACAACTCTTTGTCTATGTTTTGTGAAACCTAACCATCATTTAATCCACATGCTAACCTTATAATGACTAATTAGTGTTCCTGCTAATTACCACGGTTAGTGACTATTTATAGTATTTATCATCTTTATTATGAAGTTTCACAACTTCGGTTCTTAACCTACAATGATTCATAAAAGCAATAAAACTCATGGAACAAAATGATTTATATTAATCATCCAATTCATGAACAAAATGATTGATTTCTATATTACTACCCTAGCAGAGTATGGAGATTTCAGATCCTTGTGCGAGAACCTACTGGGGATACTGCACGCTGCTTTGCAGAAAGAGAAGAAGAGAGGCGCAAAGACACAGATCTCGCCAGGTATCATCAGTTTGGCAAACCTGAGATCCGCCTTCAAGGAGTTTCCAGCTCCTAGTAGTCATCCCGCTTAGGTATGTAAATTTTATCTTATTTACTTATACAAAATTTTAGTTTTCTTCTAAATAATATTTTAATTAAAATAAATAACAGGCCACCATTTATCAGCACTTGCATGCATACATTTTGGAGATGATCACAGTTAAGTTGTTCCCTGATTCACACGGAGATCAGGTATGGCTGTGCTATCTCCCGTTGCTGGCTGATTTGCCTAATGCGAGCAAGTACAATTGGGGGGCTGCGACTCTCGCATGCTTGTATAGGTGTGTGACTTGAAATTATTGTTTATAAATTTCAATATGAAAAATATCATCACTACAACGGTTGTTGACACTAACATTGTACAGGGGTCTTAATCAAGCATGTCTGAAGAAGAACAACACATTTATTGGACCATGCATGTTGTTGCAGCATTGGTCCTGGGTGCATCTGATTGTTGGCCGTCCGACAATCACTTGCAAGACAGATGTGCCAGATTGGGGCAGACCAGAGCCAGACACATGCCCTGCATATGCGCATATGTGGAGCTATCCGAAGACCTATATCGGGGCAGGTCATGGCGGGACTCTCGGCATCAATCACTGGAGACAGGAGATCGAGTATCTCAGGGATGATCCAGAGTATGTTACTTGGCAACCCTACAGAGAATGTGTAAGTTCTTATTTTATTTAAAATTTGATCTAAATAAATTTGTAAATCTTGGCACATCTGATTGAGCAAGTGTTAAAATCTATGAATTTAGCTCGAGGTAAACGGGGTACATCAGACCTATCTTGAGATACTGCCCGAGAGATGTCGGCAGCAGGGGCGTTACTGGCATGCCGAGGTGCCCCTCATATGTTTTCAGGTATCATATTTTGAATTTATTTTACAAATTTTAGTTATGACAACATTTATTAAAAAACCTACTAAATTCAGATTGTCGAGTATCATTACCCCGGTCGAGTCATGAGACGGTTTGGATTGAGGCAGACAGCTCCTCCCCCAGAGCCGATCAGTGAGGATGTTTGGCGACAGCTTCATTTGGCCAAAGACATCTCTCCGGGTAGAGATTGGGTGCACTGGTACAGAGCATACGTCCAGCGGTTAATGGATGATACATCGCATTGATGACTTTTTTTCAAAAAAATACAGGCCTTATAGAGATTGGTATCAGGAGTGTGGCGCATACACAGTGTACTTAGAGGAGTGTATCACTGACAACCCTCACGAGCGTGCATCGAGACCGAGGGATCAGCGAGGACGAGTTCATGGTATCATTCCAGCCGGGGCACCGTTTGCATCTACGGTATGTTCACTGGCAAAAACTTGTAATATTTACATCTATACAACATTTATATATTGTACCTACTTATAATTTTGCAGGCCTTATATCTGGTGAAGAGCCATGTCATAGCGGCGATAATGGCCACACTGCGGGGCTGGAAGAGACTCGGAAAAGCCATTCTAAAGCACAATGTACCTGCGGTCTGCCAATGTGGGTACAAGACGCGCCTAGACTATCTCCTGAGATGTGCAGGATTGCTTGGATGTGATCGGATTGATGACATATCAGATGAGCCTGATATATACGTCTGATACAGTGGTGATGAGGCATTATGGGCTTCAGTCCAGGATGCTCAGACTGTTGGTCAGAAATTCGATAGAGGACAAAAGACGCTTAGGAGGCATGCTGCAGAGTAGGCCGTCCCTACTCAGGAGCAGATCCCTACTCAGTATTTCTTTACGCATGTAAGTTTTTTTTAATATATACAACTTGTGCATTTTAAAAAAAAAAAATGATGCACAACTTGTTTGTAAATTTGTAGGAGGAGGAGGGACTCGGCTTCAATATTGACCCAAGCCCTGATGGTTTGTATTCTCCGAGTTATGATCCGACCCAGTCTGTACCTCCTGCATATCTACCAGGGTTCACTATGCTGAACCCCTTTCCACACTTTCCTGGCAGCTCACAGCCTACGCAGTATCATCCCCGTACGTACTTTCCTGACATCTCCATGGATGATCCTATCGTGAGAGTTGCTTACGGTATGATATTGTGAGAGCTGCCTACGTATCTTTCATCATTTTTTGTCACAGTAAATCTAAACGTAATGATTTGTAAAACAAACAATAAAACAACAAATAAATCACAAATAAATCAAAACAAACAATAAAAGTGCGCCTAAATAAGTGTCTGCATGTTAATACAATAAACAAATAATGTAATCGCAGTGTAAACTTAACCGTCGGATAAAAATACATTGCTTGCCTCTTTCTCAACCTGAAAATTTAATAACAAAAATGTATGAGTTAACTACCTCGTGCATCTCGAGCAGCTCTGTTTTGTTGTTCTTGTGTATCCTGGCGAGTCTGATGTCCTCTCCTTCTATTATGAAGTAAATCAAGCCACATCGGAATCCTATTAACTCGTCTTTGGTCCAATGTAATATTTTTGTCATTTGGAACAATGATTGGGCCTTCATTTTTCGGCCAATTAGAATGATTGTCATACACATGCCATTCACCCAGCCATGTGTTAATAAGTGTCTGTATGTGGTAGTAGTAATGTACAAACCTTCCAGGGTCAATGCCTCGGAGACGGCACATTGCCAGAACATGAGAACACGGTATTCTGTTTAATTGCGGCTTCTGGCATGTGCATGTAGCTGTGTTCTCATCCATGATTACCACCGTGTATTTATAATTTGCTTTGGTAAACCGGCCAGAAGCGTCTTTAATGTATGCATTAACTTTCTCTTGTGTAGATGTTATCTCAAACTCGTTCTAGTTGTCAAATCCACCGAGCGTCGTCATAGATTGTGACCTCCCGCACTGTTTGTTAATCAACTACGAAAAATAGAACAATTTAATAAAAATTACAAAAATAAAATAATTTAATGAAAATAAAATATCTCGTGCACACAACATGAGAACTATTGACCCTGGCTTGCTTCAAATTGCGCTTTTGCTCTCCTTTGAGCAAACCATTGCTGACATTTGTAAAATGTGTCCTCAATTATTGCTGCTACCGGCAACCTACGAGAAGATTTAAAAACATTATTGAGCGACTCAGACCCGTTCGTCGTCATAATTCCCCAACGGAAACCCCCATCCAACGCCTGGAATATCTTCCATGGTTTAGGACATTCGTTCTCATCTTGATCTAGATACTTACCCACACCGTCCAACCAATTCAGAACCCGATCACATACATCTCCCATTGCTTGCATTCCTTGCTCATATCTCCTCATCTTTCTCTTCGCCACACATATCCTGAAGTACTTGATTGCTTTTTCATTGTAATGATTCTTTTTCATATTTTCTGCTGTGTGAGTAGCACAAAGACGGTGAACGCACTCATCCTCATCTTCCTCATTCCATCCCAAATCATCCTGTCGAAACACCTTTTTTATGCCCTTACCCCTATCAGTGATGACACACACAAACCTGGAGCGAATTATATTGCGCCTCAACCATTTCATGAACCATGTACAATCTTCAAAATTCTCTGTATTTATCAATGAAAAAGCCAACAGGAGGAGCTGATTTTCTGCATCGTACCCGGTTGCAATCAACATTTTACCTTTGTATCGGCCTGCTAAGAAACATGCATCAACAGTGATGACAAGTCTCAGGTGTTGGAAAGCCTTTATGCATGGTCCAAATGCCCAAGCCGCCCTATTAAAGTACCTGTAAGGTCCAGGTTCACCAGTTGGATATGAGGTAACATCAAACAATGTACCTTAATTTTTTCGCTTAATTGCCTCCAATAAGGGGACTATAAGCGCATATGACTCCTCCCAACTACCAAATTGGCGGGCAATTGCCAACTCCCTTCCACACCATAATTTATTGTACACTGGTACCTGACCCTTGCACATTTGTGTACAAGCTATTCTGACAATAGTGATACTCAAATCTACGTCATTTCTCATGTGCGTCGAGATGCAATCGGCAACCATAGCAGCGATCAACTGTGCATGATCTATTCTTGTGGCATCTGCATGACGAACATGTTTTGTTGGGCACTTGGATACTTTCCATTGTGTACCAAAACCAGTGACCCATGCATTAATGTACCAACCACATCTGGGGTCCTTGCACTTGAACCTAATCCGTTGTTTGTCACTGTGCGTATTCTTAATCTCTTTATTACAAAGAATGTGAAACTTGTAAATTGCAGCTTTCATTTCCTCCTTTGAATCATAGGTTTGTCCCTCTAGCAATTCATTCTCAAACTCTGCATGTCTACCAAATAACCCCACATTTGCTTCCTGAAAACCTGACAGGTCATTGAAAGCTGCAATCGGGTGCTGAACCCCACGACCCATTATCCGAAACCCTTTATGAACCTTGAATTTTTTTGGCTGTCCGAGCACAGGCCTCGTATCTGCTGTGTCACTATGATCGCTCATGCAATCAGGATCAACATCCCCCCAATTTTCCTCTGCCTCTTGTATTTTCGGATCCACCGTCTCCTCAGTTTTCTCCGGATCACAAGGCTGGGCTCGGGATCGATGGGAGTGCCGACTATTAGACGGTCGGTCCCTTTGAACTGGGGCTTGACTACTCTCAGGCATGTCAATCGGCAAAGGGATTCGGGACCGACGGGAGGGTCGACTGGTAGACCATCGGCCCTCCTGAACTAGGGCATTACTACTTTCAGGCATGTCAATCTGGAAAGGGGGTTGGGACACTGGACTTGATGAGGTTGACGCATTAGCCCGACTAGCACCCCGGATTAACCTTGTAATGGGGTTAGGACGCTGGACTCAGTTAATTTCCACAAAGAGTTCAATTATCTTGTATCCACCCCCAGAAAAACTAATTGTCTGGTTGTACAGTACCTACCAGACTCTATCATTTTGAACAGGAAAAATTTGGAACCAAGTTTGGCCTGAACCAGTGGGCATGCTAATTTTGGCCTGAATATCAAGGTCATATCGATCCTGATTCAATCCGAGGTTCTGAGAAATAATCGATTTTAGAACCAACAAATCAGTACCCGAGATTACCGATATCACAGAAACAGGCCCGATACTGTAATAAACCCCATTAGGGCCTGTTAAAATCTCATCACCAGTGTAAATAGATACCATAATAGCCATTTGGTATAAGTATAACAAAACCTAAAATTAAAAATTAATTAAATTAATTATAAATACTAAATTAAAAAAAAAATAGAAAATAAAAAACTTACGGTTCTGCTGAGAAAAATGGTAAAAATAACGTGAAATGAATATCTCACTTAACTCTATACAACTCTGTAATATAAATTATTTCGCAGGATGCCCTCTCCCTCCGGAAGCGGCTAGCTTGCTGGGCCTAGAAGCGGCCCATATATTTGCCTGCTTCCCATTAAAGCAGCCTGGTTCCAAGTGCCCGCTTCCCCAGGAAGCGGCCATGCGAAATATAAAATTTCCAACCAAAATTGGTGTTTTAGTTTAATAATTTAAGAAAAATGGTATTTTTAAAAATTTCGGTCCGAGGGATTCTTTTCTTTTTCCTTGGAGTGTTTTTAAATTGCACGGTGAAACACGTGTCAACTAGTTTAAGGGTGTAAACACATTTGTTCAACAATTATGAGAGCTCGCTAATAAAGTTATGGATATATTTTCTATAGTTTAAATATGTTATGAATAATTTTTTGAGTTGTTCTCCGCTACATCATATTATGTATTTCGTGAGAGAAATTTTGTACTTAATTTTGACTATTAGATCAAATAAGAATAAGTAGAGAATGTTTACTTTTAAAATCGTATTTAATTTTAGTAAGAAAATATTTATCTTTAAATATGGAATATAACAATATAACAATCAACGACATAATAACCATCCGATGAAATAGTATACGAACATCCAACAAAAACTTAAAGAGTAGCCGAAATACATATTAAATATATTTTAGTTGTTCTTCACTATGCCATATTTTGCGAGAGAATTTTTAGAAGTTGCTTGTTTTTCTTTTAATAATTAAATCTAATCTTGGTAAGAAAATATTCACTAATAAATATGAATTATAATAAAAATTACTATATATTATAATAATTTGATTTTTAAAAAAAAAATCTCAACAACAATGTAACTCAAATAATATGGATCATTCAACAAAATCTTGGTTCACTCAATAGTCAATACAAACAAGATTTTGTTGAATATTTTAGCGGATTCCGGATAAAAGATTCGCTAAGAAATTGAATCGGCTTCCGAGAAAATCCACTCCCTGAGTCCCTGGTCAATAATACTCGCCAACTACCAATGTAAATTGTGGAGACCGGACTACCGGAGATGTGGTTGGTGGGTCAACCCGTTGGGGGTTCCTTTTCCAGAGTTTCATTGTAATTGTACCCCACTTGATCCAAATCTGACTCGGACAGAGCTACCAACCCCACAACATTTTCCTTCCCAAAATACCCTTCCTCCCAGCGGATAATTCCTATCTTCCCCAATCCCCGTTTCCTTGCAAAGGAATATCCTCCAGGGGTGTTATCGTTATTATTTTTCTAGAAACGCAACAACTCGATGCCGTATGACTCTGGCAGATTAGCGCTTCGACTTCCACATTTATATAAATTAGCCGAATAGATCCACTGCCTACCTTCTCCCCCCTGCTGTCTCGCCTCGTTCCAGATTCAATCTCAGCCGTCCGATTAAGATATAGAGATAATGGAGGCTAGTACTGCCTTCCGGTTGCAAACGGGTTCTTGGAACGCCGGAGATAAACCCGGTCGGAGATCGCCGGGATTCAATCTCAGGCTTCACAATGCTCCGTTGGAAGATAAGCGGATTCAAGCTATTAGTTTGGGAAATCTCAAAACGGCTCGGGTTTCAGTCCGAGGCAGAACAAGGATCCAGCCCGTAATTACTTCCTGTGCCACGAAATACTCAGGTAATTTTACTTGAATTGTTGGATAAGTTTCTGTTAAATTTGAATATCCAATTTCGTATTTGCTAGGTAATAATTGATAGTTTTGAAGAAGGGAAAAAGAAATTGGGTCCTTCTTTGACTTTAGCTTGCTAAATCTGAAATTTCTACATGTTTAATAATATTTTAAAAGAATATACAGCTACTTCCTAAAATAGAAATATCGAATTAACAACTGTATGTTTGCCAGTGAAAATTTTAAACATTATGATTGATCAGTATTTCTAAAGTTATTATTGAATTGAATTGTTTGATATTAATTTTTGCATACAGGTACTGAGATCTTGCAACATCACACAGATGAAGCCATCATTTTGAAGGTACAGCTAAAAAGCAAATTAGTTGATGATTTAGTTTACCAAATAACTTGCTTTTTTTTCTAAATAAATGATTATCCAACTGATAATTTATTTAATACAATTTCAGAAAAAGTCAGAAGATGTATTATTACATTTGGATGGCCGCTGTATTTATCTTGTTGGTAAGTTTGTTTTCCTTTACTTTTCCTTTCAAGTAGTTTGAAAAGCCTTTAGTCCTAAATAATTTCCTTATTCTTAATTTAAACAGGATTGATGGGATCTGGTAAAACAACTGTTGGGAAGATTGTAGGAGAGGTTCTGGGTTATTCTGTCTTTGACAGGTTTGTACCGATCTAATAGCACACTATAAATACATTCTTTCTTTCTTTTTTTTTTTTTTGGTTGAGCATAAGTACCTTAAAAAAACACATAATGTATCAGGCAAGCAAAAGCTTATTTTGTTTTATTTCTTATTTCCAGTGACAAATTGGCCGAACAAACAGCAGGCATGCCATCTGTTGCTGAGATCTTTCAAGTACATGGTGAGGCCTTCTTTCGAGATGTCGAGGTATGCTTCTTTTCAATAAAAATCTTCCTCGTCATAAGATGGTTTTCATGAAATATAAGTTATCTAGATTTATGTTTTTATGTGTATTTTTTTCTCTTTAGAGTCAAGTTTTGAAGGACTTGTCGAAAATGAAGCGGTTAGTTGTGGCAACTGGTGGGGGTGCGGTTGTTCGTCCCATAAACTGGTATTTACTTTGTAAACCTATAGTTGTTCATTTTAGAAGATCTTTGCTGGAGATATTTCTCAAATTTGGTTAATTCTCAGGAGATATATGAAAGCGGGGATTTCAGTTTGGTTAGATGTCCCATTGGAAGCTCTTGCCAGAAGAATTGCCGCAGTTGGTACCGCTTCTAGGCCGCTTTTGGATCAAGAATCAGGCGACCCTTACACCAAGGTACCATATTTTCAATAACAATACTACTGCAGGTCAGTTGCGGTGCTGGTTAGGTGTTGTAACACTCAAGTCCAGAATAGCTCATGTAGGGTTAATTCCTGTAATGTCTAATTAAACAGTACCACTGTACCGCCTTTCAAGATCTGCAGAAATTGAATTACTGGTACAACAGTTGGTTCAACACTGTACCATTTAGGTTCAGAATGTTAGGTTTTTAACAGTAATTAATAAGAAATTATTTTCAGGCCTTTGCGAAACTCTCTGCACTTATTGAACAGAGATACGATGCCTATGCAAATGCAGACGTAAGATTATCCCTAGAAGGTATGTGTAGTGCTAATTATACAACTCTTTTGTGAATATATGTATTTTATTTGTGTAATCTGAGTTAATTGACAATTGCAGAGATGGCTGCTAAAAAGGGCCATGAGGATGTTTCTACATTATCACCTAAAGATATTGCTTTAGAGGTACTTCTGCCATAAATTACCAATTTAAAATAGAGGGTTCAAATGTCTCGTGTCTTTCATTCATGTATCGTGCCTTGCATCCTTATTTCCATATCAAAATGTGTTAAATTTTATATTTTTTGGAAATTTTGTATAATTTTTTTAGATAGGTACAAAATCACTGTTTTTTCAAAATATTTTGGACCAACCAAAAAAAGTGATTTTGTATCTATCTAAAATTATAGTTATTTTTTTTTCAAAAAATATATAATTTGGTCTCCAAACTAGGGGTGTAAACGGTCAGATATGGATCGGATGGTGGTCAAACCGTATCCTTATCTGTTGTACTTTTTTGGATACGGATACGGATACGGATACGGATACGGATACGGATAGGATAATTTAAGTAATTTTTCGGATTCGGATCTGGATCATGACGAAATTGGATAATATCCGATCCATTTACACCCCCTCCAGACACATTGTAGTATGGAGATCATGTTGAGTGCTTTGGATTGACCGTTTGAACTTTGAAAACCAAAATAAAGATGTGAAGCACAATTGAGGCATGAAAGACGAGGCATTTGAACCCTACTCTTTAAAATAATTGTTTCAGCTTCTATCTTGTTGTTCAATGTATTTCTAATATTTTATCCCTCTTGTTTATTCAGGCATTGGATAAGATCCAGAGATTGATTGCTTAAGAGAGATTCTGGCATTTGTTTTAAATAATTTTTTCGTTGTTCAAGTTCGGGCTTGGACGATAGCGTTTTGTGTAAATTGCATCAAAAATGCAAGAGGAAGATAAATGAAAGTTTCTTATATCTCCATTCTATTATTATTTTATTATTAAGCACATTGGGTGTTTGATCCGTCACCGATTATAATGAAAGATGAGATTTTAGATTTAATTTTAGCTCTCCAATTACATAATTTATCTTCTTTTAATTAAATACATATATTTTACGTGTAGAAGTTTAAATTTAATTAAAATAAGACTTGTCACACATACAATAACACCATATGTTACAATTAAATTTGAGCCGACTCGATCTTTTAGCGAAATTATTAGACATGAAATATGTTCTCCTTCAAGTAAGCAAACTCTGCATATATGTTTCCTTACTCTCCTTCATTAATTGAGCAGAATGGAAATCAATATTATTTTTTTCTCATATCTCCTTATTTGTTTCTATGTAAATCCCCACGTCCTTATACGGTATCTGTGAATTTGTATCATCTCTTGATGTTCAAGATTAAGAGAAATAAAAATGACAAAGCAAACTGTTGAAATTCATAACACATACAACAAACTGTGCTATTGACTGAAACATGATCTTTCCTATGATTCAAAAATTTGAAACTTGGCACAAATGTCTTAAATCCAATTTCCTACAAGCTATGAACTCAAAACATCAAGTTGTGCGAAATAAACTGAGAAATAAATCCAATTCAGAGTATCACTAGTATAATAATGTCTGAAATAAATTGAGAAACCATTTTGCAAATTCAATAAAGATTAGACCATAAATTAAAATGACATTATTTCAACTCTCAGAGACTCTTTATTCACCCTTCTATCGAGCTGTGAATTTAAATTAACTAAATCCAACCACTAAAGCTTCCAAAATCAAGCCTCAAAATTCAATTTTTCATCGGTTTGTAGAATGACTAAAATTTTTTGTTAAATAGAAATATGTTTAGAATTAAGTCTTAAAATTAGATTTAAACATGATTAGAGTATCATGTTAAGAAAAACAAGTTTCTAAACTTTGAAAATAACATATATACATGCAATAAGTGTATTAGATTTAGATTAAAGCACACAGCTGCTAATTTTAAATCTCAAAATGAATGAATAAGATAGTGTTTTTATTTATCGAGTCAAACAATTTGCTAATTTTATTAGTTTTCAATTGGAGAATTTATAATCTACTTTTTATATTTTGTTTGTTCATTTTCAGCAATATTGGACATTGAGGATCACACTGACAATGATACTTCAAGATTTATTTTCATGTTATACTTGATCTATTTTTTTCATTTGTTGTTGTTTCTTCTACTGTTATTTATTATTTGTCTCTCTGTATTTTGTAATTTGTGTTTTTTTATTTTCATTTTTTTATTTTTTTTCTTAATTTTATGTGAATGTAGTTTTTATCCGTTGAGCGATGATCTTTCCACTCGGCTCTGTTAGATCACTAAGGATCTCTTGAAGTTGGATTCAATTTTATAATATGTCCTCGTTGCAACGCACAGATTTAATACTAGTTTAATTATTAAAAGCGATTTATTTAAAATAACTTTACGCTGGAGGGGTTCCACTTGGGAAAAAAAAAAATTCGTTTTGGCCAAGCAGTTTAACAGCATCTGTCTAGAATTATATACACTCTTCTGTAATTATATTACATTATAGAGAACAGGTGGGGCCATACAGCTTCTCCCTGTAGTAATATCATTACTTTATTTTCCTTTTAACTAGACCTACATTTAAAATTTAAAAACACAGTTAACATAGCTTTAAGCTTTATTTTCTTTACTAGCAATGTTTTAATGTGCAAACTTCAACGATAATGTCCTAAGTTATAACAGCTATGCGAAGTATTACCAGTTGAAATTTGAAAATGTGTTTCCAATTAATTGTGCTTTCTAATTTATATAGGGGTTAATTTTTCATATATGGACTAGAATTTATAGATTGTCTTTATTTTTAATTATATATGGACTAGAATTTGGCTATCTTTTATATTAAAACAGTTTGAAATTGTACTAGTTTAAAATTTGGACTAGTTCTGTTATGATATAAATTTATAATGGAACAAGGAAACGTTTATCAAGTCAGTCCCGTGTTCAGATATTATTCATTCTGATAATACAAGGGCTTATATTACATCAACAATAGAAAACGGCGGTAATTGAATTCATTACACCTGAGTACCTGACTACCTGAGGGGCTGAGGGCTGAGGGCTGAGGGCTGAGGGCTGAGATAAATCAAATTTCGAGTTTAGATCTGGACTGTCCGATCTGCTTTATTTAGCACGAGTATCAAAGGAATTCTGTGCATTGCATTGCATTTGCACCTCGGATCGGATATTCGGATTGACCGGACGGTATGGATCCAAACTCAAAATTTGAGTCAGGGTCCGGACTCCGGACTCCGGACTCGTGGTGATTCATGGACTCCCGCTCTTTTGTTATCGAGTAGTCGATCAAAATCTCATTCCCCTTCTATTCGTTCCCTCTTCCACTTCCGTTCGCAATACCCTAACCCTAGCCTAAGCTCATCCACCTCTCTGTGCAGAGCTCTCTCTTGCCTCTTTTGTTCCGCTATCTTTTACATTCCCTTTCGGTCTTTAGTCTATTCGTGATATGAGGTATATTACTTCTGTTTTCTCTCAAATTTTGTTTGTTTTTCCTTCTAGCTTCTTGTTTTTATTAGTCGATTATATTATCAGATGGAACGATTTTTTGTTCAATTTTGCACGAAATATTGCTTACAAAAAGGTTCGAGAAAATTCCTTACATTTTTATTTTGTTCTCCAAATCTCGCTCTCTTGAAATCTAGTTTGCGTTTTGTCTTTATCTGTATGTACATTTTCTTTCCGGTACATTACGCTCCATTATGTTCTCACTTCTTACGAATTAACTGATTTTTTTTTTTGTCAATTAAATGTTCTTTGCAAATTAGCATGTAGCTGATTTTCAAGTTTGTCAGCGTAGTGCCTTTCTCTATTTTCATATGTTATCAGATCTTCTCATGTGAAAATTAGTTTTCTCGATGTTCAACTTTTTGATTGATTTTAGGAGTGGCGGATTCATCGAAAAATGCTTGGCTAAGTTCAAGGAATCCTCAGTGGGTTATTAGTAGGTATGTATTTAATGTGAATGTTTTATCTATCTTTTATACTTTGAATCATTAGGTACTCATCTGATTTGACTGACAAATCATAAATATTTTATCTATCTTTTATTCTTAAATGAATCCCAGGGAAGCATCTATAACTGGAATTAACATGAACCAAATTTAGGCACCAAAGCGTCTGTACCTGCTATTGTTCTGTTAAGAAAGGACCCTAGTTTTCTGGTTTAGGTAATCCAATTTATAATGTACGACTGATCTATCTGTTGATGTCGTTGATGGTGTGGGGGTTGATGTGAATTTGATTCCATCCAGTTTAGATCGGACAGTCCAAATGATAAAAGGGTCCTGCATTTTCTAGGGAAGACCGGCAGAGGAAATGAAGTCCATTCAAAGGTTTTTGATTAGCTAACTTGGTGGCACTGAGACTTAGTTTTACAATTAATTTGTCAGGAGTTAAAATTAAGATTTTAGGTTGATTTCCACTAATGTTTATGCACTATGGCAGTTAGTGATAAATTTTGTCTGGGATTAAATTTGAAAATTGTACAAATTACTATCATTTGTCATTTTTCATTCAAAGAAGTCATGTTTGGTTGGATGTGTAAATTTTGGCTTATTGTTTTCCATGTAGATGTTTGAACTTTGAATGATGGGTGTTGTTTGAAATAGCTGTACATTTTTTTGCAAAATCAGATCTAACAATAAAATTTTACTTGGTTTTTCTTCAAGTAAAGGCCTGCATCTGATTATATATGTTTGTGGCCTACAACTCTTAATCCTCGGAAGGAAAAATAAATTGCCATTTTTTCCACTTCAGCTAGACATGTAAAATGCTGACTAATATCTTTTTTTCTCTCTCTCTAATGAATAACATATCTATTTCAAAGCAGGTACAGGGATGGAAAGCAGATTACTCTCTCTTTCATTTTCTAGGTCCAGGTGCCATTCCAAGCAGTTACTATTGAAGGAAGCCAAGAAGATACCTAATTGGGCCAATCTCCCAGGTGATTTGCTACTGATCATCGCAGCACCACCATACAATACATTTATCTCAGAGCAGTTTGTAGGGCGTGGCAAAGAGCCCTGACCCCCCATCCGCACCATCTCCCTCCCCAAGTCCCATGGCTCATGCTCCGTCAGCTCCGTACCCGCCGGAGATCTGATCCTTATGTAATCTTCTATGACATTGCTCAGTCAAAAACATATTGGCTTTGGTTGCCATACATGAGGGGCAAGTACTGCTGTGGCTCCTCCCATGGCTGGTTTGTGCTGGACTATCTACCCAGAGTATCGTTGCTCAACCCAATTACCAAGAGATGCATCGACCTTCCTTCCCTGGATTCCCCTCCAACCCTTTTGAGGGTTGCAATGTCTAAGAGGATGAGGTCTGTTCCTTCCAACCAGCATAAAGAATTCTGCACAAAGAAGGCGAGTCTGTCTTGCACTCCTTCCAAGCCTGGTTGCATTGTTGTGGCTTTGTTTTGTCAACTTTCATCAAATTGGCAGTTGGGCTTCTGCCGAATTGGGGATTCTCAATGGATTAAACTGAAGCAGGATACGGGTCCAGTACTGCAGGATTTTGCTTTCTATAATAACTTGGTTTACGCAGTAAATACTCAAATGGGAATATCTGTTTATGACCTTTAGGGCTGTCCCTTGTGGACCTTCCCTTCCAAAATCAACTTCTACTATAATTATTTTCCTACTGAGATAAAGTTGGTTGAGGGAGATGCAGATTCTAGTGGGCCCCTTATAGCCGGAACTTTTCGAACTTTTCAAAATCCTGGAAAGATTATTTTTTTTGCGTTTAAGTGGTGTGGTCATCTGCAGATATGGCATCGAGTGAAGTATATTGGAAAGCGGGTGCCTTTTCTCGATGGCGTGCTTTAGTTGGTCTGCATTGGGATGAAAAGAAAGAGAATGAAGTATACAATAACATAAGGCATTCTTTGACCATAGAGAGATAAGTGAAGGTTATAAGATGCATATATGCAGCACTGCTGAAGTATGAATATGCTTTAGGGAACTTGGTGAATTACTTGTACTATTGCACGTGCAGTAGTTGCCATAGAAGGTGTGATAGAGAGATAAATGAAGGTTATAAGGTGTATGAATTACACTTGAAATGCTTAGATTTTCTAATCAGAGTAAGATGTACTAATTACACTTTTCGTAACATAACAGGAATCAAGAATTCTAATGGCGTCAGTGCATGTGTTTCATGGTGTATCTAATTCAATAATGATACGGGACTAGGATTAGCAGGTAGCACTACTGAAGTTTTGCTTATGAAGGATTTGAGCATGCAACTAGTTAGATAATTTTTTTTTTTCATATCTTTATTTTCAGACTAAAAAGTATCTTTTAAGTGCTCTGTAGTTTAATCAACTTCATGATTTTTTTTTTTGAAGGTCGCAAGCCTAGGCTAGATATTATACTCTTTTTAACTTCCTGATGTTTTTTTTCATTTCTTCCTGATGTCGTGTTTTGTTTAATATTTTACTCTTTTTAACTGCTGCTAGATATTATAGAGTTGTTATTGTGTTTGAGGATATCTGTGTTTGTTTCTTGAAATATTTATATAATTTTTTGAAATAAATCTGTGTTTGTTTTGAAGAGTTCAAAATGCTAAGTGGTACATGAATGAGGTACGTGGACACCATTCATATCGAACAGTCTCCAGGATTGCATTAGGTTAGTTCCTCAGGTCTCGTACCAACATCTGACATGTTGGTAAAAGGAAGACCAGATGATCTCTTTCTATAGTTGTGAGGCCATCTGTTAATTATTTGTGTGGTTGCTCTGTAGATGTGATGTTGCTCTTTTTAAGAACCTCAATTGTGCCTTGCTTAAGCTATTCAATTGTGCTCAGAATTGGTCTTGAAAAATGAAGAACAGGATTGTGGGAGGGACTATGGTAGGGTTTTGGAAGGAATGCTGAGATATGGTTGTAGTAAGGGGTATAAAGTGTTCGGATGATCGATATAAGCAATTGTAATTTACTTGAGGTCTGACTGGAATTTCGGTTTAATATTTTTGAATGGAAGGCCTTGAGTGTTATTTGGTATCTCAAAAATCACAAGCTTTAGCTTAAAGCCATTGCAAGAGCAAAAGACTAACAAGAGTTGTGACTTATATCTACTGTGCAAAATTCTTTTTTATTACAGAATTAAATAACATGGTTAGAAAATATCATCCCTAGAGGCCTAGATAGTATGTTTGGTGCGGCATATTTCAGTGCCTTCTCGGCCCCAATCTTAGGTAGTTACTACCCACTTTTGGTGATTTTTGACAAATCTTTTTTCTGCATCTCTACTGCCTTCTCGGCTCCAATCTAACATTTTGTTCAAGTAGACAGATTTAGGTCTGGAATTTTACAATCTGGATCAAAAATTACCGAAAAACAAATAACAGTTCCATAAAAGCCTAACAAGTTGCCGCACACGGTAATGTGAGCCCAAATTGACCCAATAATTCCTGGATGAACTATATATATTTTTTTCTAATCCTCATTAAAAATTAGCGTGTTGTAAATAACAAAATGATTTTTCCAGACAGATATGATGTCATCAAGCGAAAAATTATTTTAAAGTCAGATAAATGTAATCTTATAAATAATTATGCGTTAATGTTAATATTTATATTATAAATAAAAATAACTGGTCGGATAGAGTATATATATTTGTTGGTTATTTTGTTGTATGAACTATGTTTTTCTTTTTAATATAAACAGTGATCCTAGAGGTCAGTTTATTTTAAAAAAGTAGTACAAAAAATAGGAACAACACGTATAAATATAGATATTTTAATTTAAAGAAAAAACATTGTGAGTTGTTATATGTGTACACAATCAAGAGTAAAACTAGGGTGTTCTTAAGCTCACCAAGGTGTGTGGTGAGCTTAACTTCAAAATATATTATATCGGTTTTAAATGACAAATCTAAGCTGTTGAAATTCATCCACTTCACAAGTGATGAATTTACATGTAAAGATTTTAAGTTTTTGAATTCTTTTAGTATAAAGTTAAGCGGTCAAAATTATAAAGTTTATAAATTAATTTTAGTGTATTTATTTTTTTTTAACACTTTTTGACCACTTGACTTTATACAAAATTAATTCGAAATTTTAAAAACTCTATATGTAAATTTATCACTCGTAAAGTAAATCGGTTTCAACAGTTTGGATTTATTGTTTGAAACTAATCTAATAAATTTTAGAATTAAGCTCATCAAATACCTTGGTAAGCTTAAGAACATCCTACTTCTACTCCACAATCAAAATATGTATTGTATATTAAAGCAAATCATAATTTAGAAAAAATATCTGCAAGTAAACATAACTATTACTATATATTATTGTAAATAAAATATATAAATTAAAATAACTTGGGTTCAACAGATAAGTAAATCTATTCACAATTCCGTTTCGTAACAGATAACTTAGGTACCTAAGGTGCAAGTGGTAAATCTGAACCGTTCATTTCACTTGGCACATCTCAAAGCAGACCCCCCTACAGCCTCAACATGCACCGGATTGAGTTTGATATGAATGAATTAATCAATTCATCTGGACCGTTCATTGTTTTTAATTGCACCTCCGGTACCTGGGGGTTCATCTTTTGGTATTCTAGCTGTTACCAAATTTTGTCCATATATATATAGTAGATCAGCGACTGTTCTTAATTTGTTATTGAGTGTTGAAACACTTAACTGTAGTTATGCAATCTATATATATATACCACTGACGTGTTTTTGTCAAGGTGCCGAACCTCAATCTAACAGTACTTGTAGCAATCTGTAGCCTATACCAATTGACATGTTATTATCAAGGTGCCGTACACCAATATAAAATTACTACAATTACAATTAAATGAGAAGAGGAATCTGATATTTTGTAACTTAATTTTAATCAGACATGTTTAAGCAAATATAAAAACGGATATAATTATTATTTCGAAAAAAAAGTAGACACATATATAAATTAAAACATATATCTCGAGTTTCTTTTTTAAAATAAAAATATAGTCAAGTTTTTTAATTTTAAATATTCATAAAAGATTTTTCAATTGAATTTCAAACTTGTCACCTTTTATATAAAGAACATCGTCTAAGTTACTAAGTTAAATATTAATTCTCAATTATTCGGAGTTATAAAGAAGAATATATTCGTTTCCTGGTCAAATTTCTAATAGAGTTTGGTCATCATAATTAATTTTTATTTTCTACATTCCGAAGTGCTAATTAAGTATGCTCGGGCTTGTTTTTTTTGTTTTTTTTAAAAAAAAATTTGTGTGCCAATTCCTAAAATGATATTTGATTGTTGCGCGTAATATTGAATATATAACAAGTTCATGCAACTTCTATTATAACAAAATCAACAAAGAAAGTAAACTTTATAATGAGTTTAGTACACATTGCGTTAGTCAAATCGGTAATTGATAATTATTCAATTCTTATTCATTCTCGTGGTGTGTGTGTATATATATATATATATTAAGGCTACGCTACTTTGCGAATTAAACTGTATGTTTTAATTCGTGCTTATATCTCTAGTTTCGAAGTCCAAATAGCCGATCCAAACCGTTAGATATTTAATCTATATTAAAATGTGTTTGGACACCAGATTTTATGTTTTTTGGAATTTTTTTTTATTATTTATTAAGATGGTTTGAAAATTGTTGTTTTTATTAAAATTCTGCACTATTAAAAAATAGCGATTTTCAAATCATCTTAATAAATAGTAAAAAAATTCCAAAAAATATAAAATTTGGTCTCCAAGCATATTTTAATATAGATTAAACATCTAACGGTTTGGATCGGCTATTTGGACTTTGAAACTAGAGATATGAGCGCGAATTAAAACAGTCCGTTTAATTTGCAAAGTAGCGTAGTCTTACTCATATATATAGAGTATGACTAAATTGCTACCGGTAGCACTTCGACCTAAGTGCTTATGGGGTCAAATTTTAGCATTTGATGTTTAAACAACAAATCCAAACCATTAGATATTTAATCTATATTAAAATGTGCTTGAAGACCAAATTTTATATTTTTTGGAATTTTTTTACTATTTATTAAGTTGGTTTGGAAATCGCTGTTTTTTATTAATTTTCTGTTTTTTCATTTTTTTATTGGATACATGTTATGTTAATGGAAAATTTTTTCCCATTATTTGTACCTGATAAGTTGAAGAATTTTTTTTCATAAAAATTAATTAAAAAAATGAGAGAGGAAAAATAGAAGAGCACAAAAATTCTTACACCAAAAAAAAATGTCGGTGCCAATGTTTTGAATCTAAAGTTTGGGCCGGATTCAATGCTCCCGATCCAATCTCTATTTTTTTTTTGAATTTCTCTTCGGCAACACAAAAGGTTACATAAAAAAAAAAACCATATAAATTCGTCTTCAGTTTTGTGAAGGCATAAAGATGAGGGACAGGGAAGAAAGAGGAGAGAACCTCTCCGCAAACTTTTGATCTACTTTCGATTTGTTGTTGCTAGGCCCAGTCCTGGCCTAGCCCTGGTCTAGCCTTGGCCTAGGGTATCTATGAACTTGTGTATGTCGGATGTACACGGAATCAAATCTGCTGTTTTTCTATAAGAAAAACAGTTTGCTGCTTTTCAACAGTTAGATTCAGAAATTTTCAACAGTTAGATTCAGAAAAGCAGCAAGCTGCTTTTCTTATAAAAAAACAACAGATTGATATCCGATGTACACTGGTACCAAATCCAAAAGGCACATTTGGTTTTGACCAGAAATTTTAAGCCTCAATTAAGTTTGACTTCTTTCTAAATTTTAAGTTCAGGAGTAAATTGGGGTTGCATGATGTACCTGTTCTAGTTGGAATTGGGTGTCATAGAACAAATTATTATTTGTATTTTCTGTTCATATGATTGATTGATGAGAGTCAATTTGTTGTCTAAAGTTGCATTACTATGATTTATGTAAGTGTTTAGATTGAGTGACAACTATATTATAAAGTAATGAGCTTTAAACTATCCCTAGCCAAGATAATTAGCAAGGAACATTGATTACATTCGAGGCTAGTGTGACGATTGAATGTTGTGATTTAAGATTATGGATCAACTTGGACTTGCTGCCAGTTCAATGTCACATATGCATATAAGTGTTTATATGTTGCCGGATTTGACCTCATGTGAACATCACAATGGATTCTATGTTTTTTGTCATTGGCGGTTCACGGTGTATTAGTGGTTGGTGTCCAACACTCTTTGTAAAAATGGGCCATTCAGACATCTTCTCTGTGTGTAGTACTTACATTAGGTAATATGCATATGTCAATAGGACTAAATATCCTTTACTGGAATCCTAGTGTATGCAGAATAAGCTATGATATCCCTGGACCCCTTGATGGAGATTATATTATATGTTCACAACCTGATTAACTAGCTGCAATCAGTATTATAATATAATGTTCACGTGTCAAGAAACATAATTGATGATACAGCAGGAATGACAAATATCCTCTCTCGCGTTCATCATTAGATAATCATGAGATATTGGAAATAACACAGGCAGTGTTATGCATTATCTATATTGGATCTACGATACTGTTCGGATACATATCGTCTGTATAATTGGATAGTCAAGGCGTGTTGCTAGATGCTAACCTTGATCAACTGAAAATTGGCTGTTCCAGATTGCTAACATAATATAGATCCAAACCGGTCACACCTATAGGTCACTTGGTCAAGATGTTATTCAAGTTGATGACACTAGTTAATGAATGTTACAAACAACATAGCACAGTGAATTAAATAATACAAGTTATTATACTGTTCAACATTATGAGAGATATGAGGACATAATCAAAGTAGTTTGCAACTTGTTGTGCAAATGATGTTTTGATTATGTGAGATGATTTTCCTACTATTTTGTATGATGTGTTAATACCATGAGATAGATGATAATCATACGAGCGCGTGGATATGTTGTGTGCGTGATTTGGACTTACGGTTCAAAAGATATGATCATCTAAGTGAAGTGATAAAAAAGTTGACCAAAGTCAAAGACAGGTCAAACCTTGGTCAAACACGTTTTTGATCAAAGGTGAGGTGTCATGTGATTGACTGATCAACCACATGAGAGGGATGAGGTTGCTTGCAAAATAAGCAATGGATTGATATATTCTTAAATAAACCAATGATCTAATAGACCATTAATTATGAAAATTACTAAATAAGCCTTCTTGATTTAACATGGTGTTAGATATTTTCAAGGGCAAGTAATTCACAAATTATGTTTAAGGAGAGGCATCCCTCCATTCTAAATAACACAATTCATTTGGCAAGATCCATATAGAAACTTCTTCTTTATTCTCTTTCTTTTCCATTGATCAATCAAGCTAGCAAAGGAGTACGAAAGGCGCGACTACAAGCTGAGCTGTTGTCTCGCCTCCTCCATAGCCACTAGGACTCGTTGGATTAGCCTTGGAGGCCGATCAGCTTGGAGTTTGTGCCCCCGGATCTACCACCCGAGCCGAGCATTTGCGCAGCTCGAGCCCGCCATACTGTGGACCATGTACTGCCGCCGCTTGTTCGTGCCACCCGAGCCTGCCACGCCGAGTCATGGCCACCGATCCCTGATCGGCCTTGCTCCACCTCTCGTCGTTGTGTGGACACCACTACAGGTCGCACGCCTCTCTCTCTCCTTCTTGTACGAGATTGATCTAGATTCGATCAATCTACATCTTGATTCCTCAAAATTTCTTCAATTCGAGTTGAGATTTGAATCCTTAAGAAGGAGATTTACTAATCGCTATTTATTAATGCAAATTCATGAGAAATTTTTGATTGCTATGAAATTTCCTGAAAAATTTCATAGCGATTCTCTTTTGATCTATCTCAATAATGCAATGAGAAATATGGTGATGTACTGAGAATGGTAATTTATCTATTTCAGATGTCAAATTGCTGTGCATCAAGAGTGATATGGTGTGAGAGGCACGCAAGACTTCATATCTTGGGTTTGCTAGGCTTGGGAAACACCTGACCTACTAGAGTGCAGTAAAGTCCTTCAATTGGAGTGTTGTATTAAGGTTGCAACTACCATCTTCTCTTGTCATCTGGAGACACTACTAGAGTGCTTTAAAGACCTTTAATTGGAGTGTTATATTAGCATTGCAACTACTCTATTTTGTTTCCATCTGGAGACACTACTAGAGTTGTAAAGACCTTCATTTGAGTGTTGTATTGGGGTTGTGACCACCATCTTCTCTTTTCATATAGAGACACTACTCGTGTGCTACAAGGACCTGCAATCGAAGTGTTGTATTGGGGTTGGAACTACCCTCTTCTCTTGCCATTTAGAGACATTACTGGAGTGCTACAGTGACTTTCAATTGGAGTATTGTATTAGGGATGCAACAACCCTCTTCTTTTGCTATATAGAGATGCTAATAGTGTGGTACAAAGATCTTTAATTAAAGAGTTATATTAGGGTTGCAACTATCATTTTTCCCTTACCATCTAGAGACACTACTTGAATGCAGCAATTACCTTCAATTAGAGTGTTGTATTTGGGTTACAACTACCATCTTTTCTTGCCGAATGATGACACTAATAGTGTGTTACAAACACCTTCAATTGGAGAGTTGCATTAGGGTACTACCCTTTTCTTTTACCATCTAGTGGCACTATTGGAGTCCTGCAAATACTTTCATTTGTAGTGTTGTAAAATGGTGAAAAACTACCCTCTTCTCTATCTATCTAACGACCTTCTAGTGTGTTGCAAAGACCTTAATTTTACTTGTTGTATTGGAGTTACGACCACCATCTTCTCTTGCCATATGGAGACACTACTAGTGTGCTGCAAAGACCTTCAATTAAAGTGCATTTGTGAAAGGGCGACAAATTTCAGAAAATTTTGTTGCTTTAAGAGAGGTACTACAACACATGTCTCATGCAAAGGTGAAAGGAATTTTTTTGAAAATTGACTTTGCAAAAGCTTTTGACTCGGTGAATTGGGAATTTTCATTTCGAGTCATGGAAGCTAGGGGTTTCCCAAATAGGTGGCTCGATTGGATTCGGGTCCTATTGAATACTTCTTCCTCTCGGGTTGTTTTAAATGGTCAGGTTTTAGATTTTTTCAAGCATAAGCAAGGTCTCCGTCAAGGTGATCCGTTGTCACCCATGTTGTTCATCCTTGCTATGGATGTTCTGCAAAAAATGCTCAAGAAATCGGGTACTCTACTCTCATCTTCTATTTCAAAGAAAATCAAGGTCCCGATATTGCCTTTTCAATACGCAGATGACACGGCAATTATTTCTACAGCTGATACCTCCACTATGGTGACTCTCAAGTTGACTTTGAGATTATTTGATCAGATATCGGGTTTACACATTAATTATGATAAAAGCTCGTTTTTACCTATTAATCTATCTATGGATCAGATTAGAAGAGCCGCTGTTATTTTTGGTTGCTCTCAAGCGGCTATGCCTATGTCCTATCTTGGGATGCCTTTGACTATTTCCAAGCCTAATAGACAAGTTTATGTACCTCTGTTGGAGAAAATTCGAATGAGAATTGATGGATGGCAAGGTAAATTTTTATCAAGAGGTGGTAGAATTCAACTCATCAAGTTGGTTCTCACTAGTGTCCCTATTTACATGATGACTTCCTTTTCTATGCTGAAATGGGTAATTTGCAAAATTGAGCAAATGTGTCAAGAATTTCTGTGGGGCATAATGGTGGGCCAAGGTAAAGGGATTCATCTTCTAAATTGGGAGACCTGTTGTATGCCAACTACATATGGTGGTTTGGGTCTACCCAATTTACACATTAGAAACACATCTCTCCTTTTGCGCTGGTGGTGGAAGTTGTATTCTAACAGATGGAGTCTTTGATCAGTTATTGCTACTTTGCGAGGATTGCACTCGGATGAGGGTCCAGCAGTTTGGATGGCTACTGGTTCTTTTTTCTGGAATCAGTTGATTAAAATTAAGCTGTTATTTCATTGGAGTGCTGTTTGGGCTGTTGGGGATGGGGTTCGAGTTTCATACTGGTATGACTCCTGGGAGCTGCCCCCTATCAAATCACTTAAAGATGGTGTACAAAGGCCTATTAAGCAGACTATTTCTCTAAATGAGATGCTAACGCAATGGCCTGCCATATTATCACATGCTATGGATGATCTCCCTAATCTAAGCGAATCAGGTGGGGTTGATGTGTTGACTTGGAGATGGAGTGCATGTAGTCAATACACATCTGCATCTATTTATAAAATTTTGCTAACTGGTGGCCGTGAGAAATGGAGGTATGCACAGATATGGTGCGCTTATACCCCTTCAAAGGTGAAATTTTTTACTTGTATGTTGTTGCATGATATGATACTTACTCATGAGGTTATGGTGAAAAGGGGTTTTAATTGTGATCTTGAGTGTGCTATGTGTTCTACAAATTTGCTGGAAACCACATACGATTTGTTTTTTCAATGCACCTATGTTCGACAAGTGTGGATATGCATGGGACAACTGGTCTAATTAGATGTCTCGGCAGAGAGGCTGTGGGAGGCCTCTTGGAGCCGGTACAAGGTGGTGGTTGGGGAGTCTAAACGGGTATGGTTGACCCGAATTATGGCGGTTCTCTGGGGTGTGTGGAAACAACGGAATGCTCCTATTTTTGGTCGTCCGTCGAAACCCTCTTGGTTGCTGGCACGTGAAATTAAGGAAGAAATCGAAATGTAGTTGAAGTGTTGTCGAAGATCCGTTGGAATTGGTTGAGAGAGGAGATTTGATGTTTTATTTTATTTTATTTTTCTAAAGTTGTAAATACATCTTTTTTTTCCTTGTACTCTTGGTAGTCGCTACCTGGTTATCAAAAAAAAAAAAGTTTCTAGTCGTGAGCTCGATCGTCTAGCATCATTCTCAGCTTTAAGGCACAAACACTTACATTTGGATTGTACAAGGTTTAGTACAATAATAAAGTAATTCAGATTAATAGATGAGAATAGAGAAAAATAGTAATTTTTCATATTATGTGAAATTAGTGTTAATGTGATATTATTCGGAACAGTACAAATATTGTTTTGATTGTATATTTGAAATAGTGAATAGCAGTAGTAAGACAACAAAGGACTAAAGAAGAGAAAAAAAAAGACAAGTAGAGTCTCAAACGAATCGTCACAACTTGAAGATGATAAAAAAAATATCAACTTCATCAAATAAGAATTGTATTGATGGAAATAAAAAAAAAATATATTGTTTTCTCTCTTTACACACGAAAATAACCGATATTCTAAATTTTACTAGTAATTAACATCGAATGAGTTAGATTAGCAGCTATTCGGAATGACTTTTTAATATGTTGCACTTTTGAATTGCTTTGGATCGGAAATAAATGCTATTCGGAATAGTAATTTGATTAGTGCACCAACATGCTGCATACTTATACATGATTGAAATGCATATTTAATAGTCAAGCTGAATGTACATTTAATAGATAAAATTATGATTACAATTAATTAAAACTGATGAGAACGATATCCTGCATGGTCAAAGCTTCTTCTATGTTGTTGGAAGTGGGTTTGGCATCTATGATAATACTATACAGATCCTCTGAGCGATCGAGTTACAACTTGGTTGATCCGCTGTTAATAAACACTGTCGGCGTTCCGAAAAATAGGTGGGCCGCTATCTGGTTCAGGGCAGCTAATCCTGGTAATTAAGTTCATATATACATTACTTTTAAAATCTTTATTAATTGTTTCTTAGCTTGTTTCCAATAGTACTTGGATCTATACTGCGAACTGTTAATTAATTAGATAATTATCACACTGATTAACAAAACCTTTGTACTTCAATACTCGTTTAATCTCACAAATAGTTTAAACGTTACATGTCCTTCATTTGGAGTTCATCTAAAAAGTTTGTTTGAATTAATTTGATGTATCTGATGAATTGCTTATATAATATATGCAGGTGTTTGATTCATGCACTGCCACTCGATCGCCACACGCTTTGGGGCATGGACACGGTGTTTATAACAAAGAATGGCAAAACAGTACAAATGCCCCAAATTATGGCCCCTCCAGGCCCTCCTTCCAACAGGCCCCCATCTTTTAAAATAATAATAATTAATAAAGTAATTAATCACCTTAACAAAAGATCAAAGCTGAGCCGAACGATACGACGATAACACCCATGTACTGGTATTATACCAGAGCATTAATTTCAAGATATGTCAATGGATCTGATGTTGCGGGGCTTGTCGGTCTCCTTCTTCGGCACTTGGATAGTGAGCACCCCATTCTCAAGAAAGCACTCGATGTTCTCTAAGTCTGAGCTGTCTGGCAATCGAAACCTCCTCTGGAAGGAGCCCCTGCTCCTCTCGATGCAGTGCCACGTGTCGCCCTTCTGTTCCTCCTCCTTGACCCGCTGCCCGCTTATCCGCAGCACGTTGTTCTCTTCTACCTCCACCTTCACTTCTCCCTTCTTCACACCTGAGCAAACAATATAAATAAAAAATTTAAAGATGCAAATCAAATGATATTTAAAAATGAAAAGTGTGTTTCACTTTCAGTTTCAGAACCGGGTATTTCGGCAGTGATGATGTGTGCTTTATCGATCAGTCTCATGCCAGTCGACATTTGCACGTGCAAGTGCGGTCGCATCATCTTCTTCCCCACCTACTCGGCGACCGGTATCCCGTAGCCAGCTCGAGGGACCGCCACCACCAAAGAAAGGGTCCCACACGTCAGTTGAAAATGGATCAAAGATCCCCCCGTGTCCAGGGTATCAGCGCCATTGCTTGCTCTCCCTCAATCAAAATTTATTTCTTGTAATAAATCTCTCTCAGAGAAGAAACATGGAGGGGTATTTTTAATCCAGGGAGATGGAGAAAAGTGCAGGACACTGGACACGTGTTGTTTTTTCACGTGCCATATTGAGCGCGAGTCCGACACGTGTCGATGGAGCTGGTGCTAGGTTAGTGCTTGACCCGGCCGCATGTATCAATGGATAGACTTGCCGAGTTACCTCTCTGGCAATGGCAGTGGCGGTATCCAACATAACGACCAATTCACCGCAACTTTTGCATTAAAAAATTATAAATTCACATCGTCAATTATAATAGAATTGAGTACTGATTATTTTATTGAATTGATGGCTAATCAAACGCTTCAAACTCATTTGAGTCGAAACATTTGGATGAATTTATATACTAAAATATTCAAACGTTTCTGTTATTTTAACGAAAATGACAAACTTCATGATGAATTTGAATATTAAAATATTCAATCAAGCTTTTGAAACCGTTTAAAACTCAATTAAACGTTTCACTGTTTTGGGCTGGATATATAATTCAGTACAAATGTTAGTTTTGAATATTTTCAAAAAATCAGGTTATTTTCTGTAGTTTTGATATTTGTAAGTTTACTTGCTGATATTTTTTCATGTAAAATCCTTTTAAAGCCACCTTGCTGAATTTTTTTTATGCACTGTATTTAATTTTTTTTCATTCAAAAAAGTGAGTTCGCAATAGTTAGTTTTCCTGTCTATATATTATGGATGATTTATTCACTTTGTGGTTTTAAACTCATATAATCTCTCATATTGAAGCCACATGTCATGTCTTTGCTACTAGACTAAAGACTAGTTCTCCACACTAGTTAATTTATTATATATTAATAAAGAAAATACTTTTGAAATAGTTTTTCCTAGTTAAAATTACGGTTGGATTTTAATTTGTTACGCATTTGTAAATGGATAAACATAATAACAGATGGATAAAGAATTATAGATTATATATGAAAAATGCAGCAGAGTATAAGCTGAATTGAGGAACCGAGATATGGAAAATTTAAAAGAGTAGTCACAATAAACTAAATCAGAAATTAAGTAGCTTGTTGTAATTAATTTGAGTTGATTTACATAATGGTATACAAGATCCATTGGTGAATTGTTTGTAGGCCCAAAATGTAACTCAAGTTAGTGGGCTCAGCTAAACTATCACCCCTTAGAAGAAATATTGGGCCTCCAAGTCCTTCTGAGTATTTAGTGCACCACAAAATTCTCAATTGATCAAATTCATAAGATACATTTGTGCGTGCGCAACAATAATTAATTATTTATCCTCACAAATTGATACATTAAAATATTGAATATTTTTTTTTTCTATAATATTACATATTTTTTTTTATTTTTAATAAATAATACATGAAAATTCATAATTCAAAATGAGTTTTAGGATAAAAGCTATTATTATATTGGGCTCTAATACGAATACACAGACTGCACGTTTGTGTGTGAGTTTTTAAAATTTTAAAGGGAATTTAATAATTCCAATTCCAAACAAATTTAAAAATATGCATAAAAAATTCCGAAGGGTCCCTAATTCAAATCCTTTTCGGGAAGAAGCAAGCTGCATATTTGCTACATGGTATCTGGAATCTGCTTGATTCTTCCGGGAAATGACAGGATTGTAATTAGTTAAGTAGATCCTTTTTACTCTTGATAAAGGAGACTTCTTCTAGAATCTAGATATATTTCTCATATTCAATTCAAGGTGCTTTTCTTAGTTTGCTAATTTCTTCTGGGATGGAACCTATCTTGGCAGACAGCTGGTCAACATAAGTCATAGAATACTATCAAACTTAAATAAAATATGAAGGAATAGCATGAAACAAAAAATCTTTTATGCTGTTATATGTTAACCCACTCAGTTACAATTATCCATATTCATATTATTTTATCCGTTTATTTTAGAATGAGTGAGTCTATGGTACTATGCATATCACGGGTTGGTTTGTAATACGGTTCAATATTCGACTTTTCAAAATCCTAACGGTCGATCCGAACCGTTCATCTTGTACTCCATATTAATATGTGTTTGGAGACCAAATTATACATTTTTTGAAATTTTTTATTATTTTTTTAGATATTTAAACAATCACTTGATCTGAAAATTATGGACCATCCAAAAACAGTGATTTTCAATAAAAACTAAAAAAAAAATAGTAAAAGAATTTCAAAAAATGTAAAATTTGGTCTCCAAACACATATTGATATGAAGAACAAGATGAATGGTTCGGATCAACCGTTAAGATTTTGAAAAGTCGAATATTGAACCGTATTACGGGCCAAATCGTAATATGCATAGTACCATAGACTCACTCTTTTAGAATCATATATGTTTATAGAAACATATTTTGATATATTAATTAAAAATATAATTATGTTGATGATTATTTTTTGTTAGCAAGATATATATTTTGCAACGAGATAACTAATTTAATATGAAAAACAATAGTTTGTTCATCATAATAACTAAATGAGGAAAAGTTTCTTTACCCAAATTATTTTCCTGGTTTTGACCCAAATAATAATATCCGCATTTTATGTTGTTTTTATTTTTCTAATAAACAAATAGTATATTAAATAATATATTAATTAGATATTCAAATTGTGTTTGTCTCCTTTTAATTTTCAGTTCATATTTATAAATATTTAATATTTTATTAAATCTGTGTAATATCCAATTCATATTGATAGCTGTAAAATAATAACGAATATGAATAGAACTATCTGATCCTCTTGGCATCCCGTCAATTTTTCTAATAAGGGCCTGTTCGGAAAAATCACTGTTAACGTGGAAAAAACAAAATTCAGTTCAATTGATTTTTATTTCCCACGAAAATAGTATTTTTCAGTTCAATTTCCGTATCCATGCTCATTTTCATTTGTCGGCCGAACAGACCATAATTGTTCAAATATAACAGTGTGCGTTACGTTATGTACAGAAAAGCTAGGCGCGTGGGAGAGGACGAGCGCTCAACGTTCAGACTCAGACTACAAACCTAGAATGAAACAAAAGATAACTTAACGGATGAGAACTTGAGAAGAAACAAAAAATATATAAAGATATTATAAGAAAGTGTAAGCACTAAGCACCCATGTTTTGTTAAAACTTGTCGGCCCATGATCAACTAACTATGCAATTGATTTTTTTCATACAGTGGATCCTTTTGTTTGGTTGGTTTTATGAACCTCGTAGGTTTATAAGGAACTTTGACATGTACGTTAATTGTGGCAAAGTTTCTTATTAATGAAACGGGTTTATGGTTTTTTTTTTTAAAAAAAAAAAAATCGTGAAGTAGTATTAATAACAATTCTTTCAAAAACAAAAACAAAAAAATAAATATAAATATATAATTTTCATGAATTTATTTCCTAAAGTGAACAAAAAAAATATAATTTATAAGACGAGAAGAGTTTTAAGAAGTAACTACCAAATCATAGGGATATTATTTTGTTTTTAATAATGTTACAAAGCACGGTCATATACTTTGCACGTCGAACACTTTTAATATATCCAATATTATGTGTCAGTCAATATATCATTCGTCACGAAGATTTCGGAATAGTATCCATATAAAACTTAATTATCTTTTTTTATGAGCACCTTGTTTAACGGAAGACAAAATAAATTAAAATTCGAGAATAATGATTATGATACTAGAAGTAATTATTTAATAATTTTACGAACTTTAAGTATAGATACGATGCAATATATAATCAAATTATTTACAAAATTACATTTCTTTTGCTGATTTCCATAAGTATCATTATCTTTTGGTACATTAATTTTTTTTACTTCAATATATAATAAATTTTTTTTAAATTCATAGCAACATGAAAATAATTACACTAAGGTGACCTGTCCAATAAGAAACAATAGAAATAATTTGTAAGATAACCAATTGGCTAGAATGATGATCGAATAGAGTTATTGAAACAGAGATCATTCCTTTGTCTCCAAATGCACACACAACGATGAGAAAAGCTGTTTTCCTAATTTTAGAAAGAGTCAAAGCAAAAGTGACCACATCCTCTAAAGACTGCCAAACGTGACTTAGTGCTTGACAAAGACTCATGTGAAACAAAATGTGTACTGAAGACAAGACTGCATTAATCAAGGTAATCCTACCACCTAGAGACAAAGACTACCCTTTCCAACCTTGCAATTTTTTACCAAATTTGTCTAGTAAGAATCCCCAATCCTGGATGAGTAATTTTGTATTAGATAGGGAAACCCCTAAATATTTGAAAAGAAATTAAGCCAATTGGCAGTGGAATGTGTCAGCCATTAGTTGACTAGCATGGCTATCCAAGTTAATCAGGTAGAGAGCAGTTTTATCCAAGTTCATTCGAATACCAGAAATAGATTCAAACATGATCATTAACCACCTTGCTCTTTCAACATTCCACTGATCATCATTAAGAAATAATATGGTATCGTCAGCATAGTGACAGTTAGTCACTGACTGTTGTGAAGAGCAGGGAGGTCCCAGTCCAGACAGAAACCCCTTTTGTTTTCCTTTGTGGAACAATTTACACAAGGAATCAGCAGCTAGATTAAACAAATAGGAGGACAGGGGGTCACCCTGTCGCACCCCTCGTTTGCAAAAAACAAGGGGTTAATTCTCCGTTAATGTTGATGCAAGAATACTACTTTATGATTAATATATATTTATTAGTAATTTTGTGATCAACTATAATAATTTAAAGTTTAATGATAAACAAATAGAAATTTAGGAAGTAAAAAAAATAAAATTGTATAAGTATAATAAATTAAAATTTTCTCCTTAGTTTGTTGTGCAAATTATAAGAATAATAAATTATTCCGAAACCTTTGGGATGATTGATAATAAATTATTCGGGCGTCCTTAATAATATTTAAAAATTAAAACAAATCATATCTTTTTGAAATCATAGGCAGTTCTTTTACTCTTCCTATTTTATATGTCCTATGTGGCATTTTCCCGCTTTAGTATACTGATTTATTTTTCAATGTGAATTCTGTGAGACTATTCTTCAATTTGTCCTTCACAACTATTTAAAGAATCAACTATCTCTGTCAAGTGTATGGTGGGGCCAACAAGGAAGTATTATATTGTTTATCTTAACTTTTTTTTTTTTTTTTTTGGAAATTCAAATAGCACATGCATGGAGCAAATTCAACTTAGTATGACTAATTAATTAGGGATCCCTTAGACTAATCTTATAATATGTATATGAAAGCCTATTATTCATTTGGTTATTTGACACAATAATGGAAAATAAAACAATTAATAACAAATTTGTTATCTTTATTTTTTTTTATAAATCTAACAAACTAATATTATTAAAGAACTTCTTGTGGTGGATAAAACATAATAATTACTATGAGTTATTTTTTATGGTTAATTACTTTGAGTTATTGAAATATTAATTATCATCTCTCATCTTTATTAAGGAGTTTAATGTCTAGATCTTGCAAGGGTCCTGATTTACTGTTTTTTTTTTTCGTAATGATGCTCAGCCATTGAATTTCCAGATCGCACATAGATGAATTTTTTAAATTATGAGCTTCAACACTTAAATATGATCCCAGTGCCCGTAGACCGTGCGCCACACTCGTGAAACGCGCCTCTGAACCACGCACGGCACCTGCTGATCGAGCTTGTGCACCGCACACCCTTTTTCTTTTTTCTGCTGAAGGCGGGATTCGAACCCGATTGGGTTCTGTTGGTGCCAAAATTCTTACCACTATACTAGAGTTTACATGCATTATCTTATAGATAAATATAGTATTTAACTATTTTTCTCTACAAATTTGATTTAAATTATCTCTCCTTCTTATTAAGGAGCTTGATGATTTCTACTACATAATTTGCTCCCGCTGCTGTGCACGGACATGATTACTAGTATACATAAATAGTCTTACCTTAAACTCTACAGAGCACTAGATTTTTTTTTTTTTCATATAAAGTATGAAGCTTATATGCTTTTTCTGAAGTAATTTTTTTCATATAAAGTCCTTATGAAAAAGTTAAATTTGTAATAAGTAACTAAGTGCGAAGTTTAGTGTTGCTTTGGCCCGCTTTGTTACTTCTTTTATTTTGAAAATAAATATAATGAGGCGTTTATTTAGTAATGAGTATCACGCAGTTGGTGACTTTTATTTTATTTTATTGTGTAGTACTTTTAATTATAAGAATAATTTCAATAAAATTACATACGTATTTTTGACAGAAAATAAAAATAAATAATGTAAAATTATTGGTAATATATATAATTATCAATGCAACATTACATATAGAAAGAACAGTATCCCTTATATAATTTAAAGAAGTGTAAACACTAGCAAGAAAAATTAATCTAAAGGAACATATAATTTAGTGTATCATTATCGATTCCGGACCATTATTTAATTAATATATGCAGTTAAATATACTATGTAATTAACATTAAAACACGAATTTAGTAGCATTATTTGAAAAATAATTAAGCTAAATTATAATATTTCTGTAACTAATTTATAATACGGGACATATATAAAATGAATATTAATAAGAATAATGTTTTTTAACGACATAACAGTTTAGTTTGAATACAGTATATATAATATTTCTGTTGAAAGAATTATCTTATTTTACACACAAAAAAACATAATATTTTTGTAAATTATCTCTGGCATGGCTGGCCAGTGCAATCATAATTGTCCAGAGATTCAGGTCGTATTTGAAAAGTTTTAGTATGATTTTTGAACAGATCGGAATCGATCCGATCTGATCTGATCTGATCCTCACAAGCCGGCCATTATTTTTGATTGATTTGAAGAAAAAAGAAAACAGTTAACAGAGTTATGCGCCAATTGTAGAGATCAGCAAGCCGGCCGGGATCTTATTTATTTATTTTTATATATAGAAGGAGCGTTGAATTAGTCTTGCAATCTGTGGTCCATCTCTACCGACCCTAATCTATATATTGTGCTCACGAATCACGTGTTTGAAAAAGGACTCTGAATCTTTTTTTTTTTTTTTTTTTTTGAGAAAAACTCTTAGGTGTATTTTATTGAAAGCCAAAGTACTTGAAACCTTACATTAAAAAAAGTGAAAAAGAAAAAATCTGTCACTACAGTACCTCTACCTAAAATTAAAAGTGAAGAGTAAATATTACTTTAAAATTAAAAGAACCTACCTGAACTTAAATGTAAAGTTATTAAAACTACCGCCCTTTTCTTTTTTTGTGAAAAGCGAAGAGCATGAGGGGAATTTTGTAAGAAAACCCATCCCTTCTTCCGACAGTCTGGTATTCTATTACCAGTTTTGTTCTATGCTGCTCTGTACCCTCCAATGGAGCCTAATTTCGTGCCAGTAAGACTTGGGGGTTTTTGCAAATTCTTCAATCTTCTACATTCGGTCCCTTCCAGACAAAGTATTGCATGTCGAACTCTGCCTTTAAGGTGAAATTGAGTGTTGTCGCCTCATTTCCGGTGCCATAAAAGAACTGTCGCATTCTTCTAGCCCAATTTGCCAGTTGGTGAGGGTCTTGTAATGCTTCCCTTGCTGTTTTTTTCAGAGTTGTGTATTCTTTACAAGCTTGGTATTGTCTGCCACATTCTGCCACAATGCTCGCTGTTCTCCAAGCCGGTAAGTCTTCAATTGAATTTTGTTGGACTGCCTTGACCAAAATTTGGCAATCAGAAAAAATTGTAAATTTTGTTGTTGGTTGGGCTCTTCTTCTTTCCTCTATATGCCTGAATGCTTGCAATACCCCTTTTGCCTCCGCTTGCAAGGCATCCACTGCATGTACTGCCCCATATTTAATTGTCTTTAGTGTCCCCTCTATATTGTAACCAGTTAACCCCCACCCTGCCCTATTTGTGGTGTCCCATGAACCATCTACCAATACTACTTCTGTACCCTTTAAAATCTCCATTTTTTGTGGTGTGTCTCCCCTTTTTTGTTTCCTTTGCCCCATTGTTTCCCCGGTATCCAAACTTACCTTCATAGGACATACCTGCCTGAGTGTTGATGTCGGAGTTGGTTTCTTGGTTGTGTATAAAGCCTCGTTTCTAGCCTTCCAAATGCACCATGCTGTGTTTGCGAAGATAATCACCTCCTTAATGTTCAGTGCTTCTGTAATTTTCAGAAAAGCTCTAGGGAAGCTCAAGGGTATGTGGTTTACTCTTAGGCCAAGTTCTGACGCCCACCATGTTGCTCGGGATATATTACAGAAGAAAATCGTATGCATCAAGTATTCGTTTTCCCCACCACACCTTGGACAAGATTGATTCATGTGATGTATTCTAGAGTGTAATTTTCCCATGGTTGGCAGCCCATCATGTACCGCCCTCCATAAGAAGAATTTAACTTTAGGGATAATTCCTTCATTACCCCATATCACTTTCCATGCCTTTACTTGTTCGTCAGTATAGTTGGGTACCGTTTGCACCTGTTGCCGCAATTTTTCGTATCCTTCCTTTATTGTGTATGTACCCTTTTCACTGCTCAGCCAGATTAGTTTATCACCAATCAATGGGTGTGGATTCGATTTTTGGGCCAGCATTTCAATTTTCCTCAAAGCCTCTGCACTCAGTACTTCTCCAATCTTTGTCGCATCCCAATTCCCCATTAATGGGTCTATTAAGTCTGCAACCTTGACATCTCTCTGCCTATTTGTATGAATTGTTTGCATTGCCCAGCCATCGAACCATGGCTGATTCACTGCATTTATTTGCTTCCCGTCTCCTACATGCCACATAATGTCTTCCTCAAAGAACATTCTTAATTGGTGCACTGCCTTGCTTAGAGCGCTTCCTCCCCTTGCGTTATTTCCTCCCCATAATCCTCTACGTGGGTAATACTTGGCTCTAAAGATTTGAATCCACAGCTTGTCATGTTGTGCTGCTATTTGCCATACCATTTTTAATAGCAGGGCCTCATTAAATGTTTTTATGTCCCTCACCTCCAGCCCTCCTTGTTCAAAGGATGCGCACACCTTGTACCATCCAATTAGTGAGATGAACCTTTATTTTTCCAGTTTTCCCCAGAGGAACTTTGTCACAATGGCTGTTATCGCATTCACCGTTTTTGTGGGCAGTCTTGTAACAGACATGTAATAAACAGGTATAGAGAGTAAAATCGATTTTACCAGAGTTAGTCTTCCTGCATGGGATAAAAAGTTTGATTTTCATCCACTCAATTTTTGTCGAATTTTTTCTAGGAGCTGTTCATGTGTTGGGTCCCCTCCGCCCCTTTGCGGTGTGATTGGTATCCCCAGATACATTTCTCTATCCTCTGCCAACCGTGCACTAAACTCAAACATAATCGATTCTATTCTCATTTGGTCACATTTTGCACTGAACCACTGTGTTGATTTTTGTGGATTAACCGAAAGACCTGAATTTGATGCAAAAGTATGTAGAATGGATTGGATTACCCTCACTTCTTGCACTGTTGCCTCTCCTAGAATCATTAGGTCATCGGCATATAAAGTGTGTGTGATTGTTGGAGCTGTAGTGGCCACTTTTATTCCTTTCAATTCTCCTCTTTGTGCAGACACTTTGAATTTCCTTGTTAAGAACTCCATGGCGAGTATAAATAAATACGGTGAGAGGGGGCACCCTTGTCGGAGCCCTCGAGTTGGTGTGAGAAACCCGTCACCCGTATCATTTACCAAGACTGTGACCATGCTCATCGTCATACATGTGTGAATTAGATTGATCAATTGGTTTGGCATGTTAACCGCCTTCATAGCGGCCAAAACAAACCTCCAATTAACTGTGTCAAAAGTTTTGGTTATGCCTGCTTTCAAGAGGAAAGAGTGGCTCTTAAACTCATTTGTTTGGAAGGAATGCAAAATCTCTTTGATTAGTATAGTGTTATCGGCTATGTGGCGACCCTTTAGGAATGCAGTTTGATTGATGGAGATGAGTTTGGTCATGTGAGGTTGTAAGCGTGTTGTAATAATTTTCATTAATAGCCGATACAAAATATTACCTACTGTGATCGGTCGAAAATCTTTTGGTAATTGAGGATCTTCAATTTTAGGGATTAGCACAATATGGCTTTTAAGCCATTCCCTTGGTGGTCGGCCTATATGAAAGGTTATTTGCATCTATCTTGTAACATCTTCTTTAAAAATTTCCCAATTTGCTTGTAGTAGCCGTGCAGTCATGCCATCCGGCCCCGGTGATTTGTCAGGGGCCATCCGAAACAAGACCTCTTTCACCTCTTCCTCAGACGGTGGTTTAGTCAGCGAGGCATGCACTTCAGATGGCAGAGAATTAAAATTCTGATCCGTGTATTGCTGAAAAAATGCCTCTAGTTCATGGTCTCCACTTTGATTTTGCCCCTGTTTATACAAACCTTTAAAAAATTCCACAAATACCCTTTGTATCCTTTTGTCATCTGTAACCAGATTACCTGAGTCATCCTTCACTTAGGTGATTAAATTTCTTCGCTTACGGTTTGTTGCTACCATGTGGAAGAAAGATGTGTTTTGGTTCCCCTCAATATTCCATTGCAATCTTGAACACTGCCTCCAATAGACTGCTAAAGTAGCTGGAGGTGTTTGTGTAGTGGGTGAGAAGACCATGTGGCAGCTACTGGGAGGAGAGAAGTAGTTTGCAATTATTTTCTAGGTGACCTCGCCATTAGAGCTTACATTCACCTTCCAGGCAGCAGCATATACCAATATGAGATGTGCGTTCTCGCAGCAAAAGTAGCAATTTCCTTAAAAAAACTCCATCAGAAAAGAATTCGAAGCGTGAAGAGTAGAGCCGGAGACTCAGAAGGGAAAGAGACTTTGGTTCTTCTTCTTCATCGCTTTGTCTTCTCCAATCTAAAACACACTATCGGTTTTGTTCCTCAATGGGGCAAGCCGCTGAGGAAGCGATCCACCAACACTCCGCTGAGGACTCTGAATCCTTTGCCCCCTCTGTTTGCAGAAGTTTTCTGCTTAATTTTTGAACTGGGAGTTCACTTCGGATTCACACCTAAAGACGCTGAAAACAGAGGATTCGGTTCTTTGAAAAAGATAGATCACATGCATACTGTCTCCTATAATAGGTTTTTTTTTTCTTTTCTTAAATATTCTTGTTGACCATCAATCTTGTCCCCCACTTCATCCATGTCTACAACCATATTATAATCTTCTTTAATATTTACAATGCTTGTTATTTAACTGTGATGCTTTATACCATGTCATAAAATCAGAAAAAGGAACAGATCGAAAAGAGGTTAACAACTACACAAAAGTGACATCTGGAATGTGTCTTTCATCTCTAACTATATTCAAAAGCACAATAGCCACATATATAAAGCAAATAAATATTTTATGCAGAATGATTAATCTTTGTTTATTTTAAGAATCCCGCAACTGTGAAATCGGTGATATTTAGTTCAAATTTCAAAACTTAACATATAGTATTCAAAGGACGAATTCAAACTATTCAAACCGGTCTACTTTTTGAGTGATATGTTTACATACAAAATTTATAATTTTTCAAATTATTTTAGTATCAAGTCAAGCGATAAAAAATAATAAAAATAAAAGATAAATACAAGTATCAGTTAATATAAATACACTATTTATGAAAATAGAAGTATTTATAAATGCACTATTCAAAAATAGTGCATTTATCTTCAAATTTATCTTAAAAATAGAAGTATTTATAAGATTTGAAGATAAATGCACTCTTTATGAAGTAGATTGATTTGAACAATTTAAATTCATCAATTGAAATCCATTCGATAAATTTTAAAATTTGTGGTATTTAAACTGAAAAATACTACCGATTTTAAAATCAGTAGCCTGACTTTAACTAGTAAAGAAAATATAATGAAAGGAAATATGGGCGAACGAGAAAGAGAGACAAAAGAGGTTAATATGCTTCAAACTTTTTAAAAGAATGACAGAATAAAAAATTTCTCATTTTCATCTCTTCCATTTTATAATAATTTTGTTCTGGGAATCTTCTATCTCCAAGATCATCTGAGAATTTATGCAATATTAATATTCATATCCTAAAATATGTGTTATATATAAAATAAGAGTAACATGACTATATGATAAAATGTATCGTATCTTGAATTTTTTTTAAATGTTGTATTGCAATATTAGTATCATAACAGTGAGCAACAATTGCAACATTGATAAATCTGCATGTATCCTATTTACATGCCCTTATGCCAAGGCGGTATGGGCAACAATTGCAACATTGATTAAAAATGAAAATCATGGTACCGGCTGACTATAAGTTCAAGCATTAGAAATTATAAGTTAGAGCATTAAAAAATACAAGTCAGAGCATTGTTTTTATCAAGTACCAAATTAGTTAATAGGTTTAAATCCGATTTGATATTTTTTTTGCCCTCTCCTGACAAAAATCCTGGATTCACTCCTGCACACTATGGCATATCTGGAAACACCGCAACAGTGTGGCCTTTGGAGAATAGATCATTAGGCCAAGTGTCATTGCAAATCGATGTCTTAATGAGGTGAGATTGTGGAGTAATTACTGCTAGATACCTGATGGGAGCAACGCTGGTTTGCAAAGTTTGGATGGGCTATGCAGATTTTTTTCCCCTCTTATCAATACTAGTGTTGTAAATAACGGTATGCGGTTGTCGGACGGACGGGGTACCACCAAGTGATTAATCGGTATGCAGCCGATTAATCGGAATTATGCGGATAATTTAACGTTTTTATTAAATTTATGTATATATAATTTATTAAAAAAAATTATTTAACTCATTAAACTTATCAAATAAACTTAATTTAACTTAATTTCATTATTATAACACGACACTACACTTTTTTTTAACGTACAAGTACTTTACATGTGTCAATAACACATTTATTTAATGAAAAAAATAAATTCAAGAGTTAAACTTTTTTCAAATGCTAATAACATATTATGTGAAAGAAATGAAATATTCTAACATAAAATTACTAAAATTAGTTTATAATAACAACTTAGTTTCATAAATGAATATGTCGTACTAATTGAAAAAATTACATCAGTAATTAGAAAGAAAAAATATGATAAATAAATAGAAGAATTAATAAATTTTAAAGTAAGTAAAAAGAAAAGAAAAACATATATAAAAAAATATTGAATGTATGTCCAAGTATAAATAAAACTACAATACATAATTTATAAAACTTATTTCACATACTATCACATAAAAAAAATTCAATGTAAAATTTTTTTCTGAAAAAATTGGAAAAAAAGGGGAAAAAGGGGAATAAACGGCTGATTAATAAAAAAATAACTGATTAATCGGAAAAATCTACAAAAAGTACTTCGTTAAGTGTATTCATGACGGTTTGGCCACCGTTTCCAATTAAACGGCCAATTAATTGGCTGTTAAGGCCATTTTTTACAACACTGATCAATACAAGTATCCTGAGAGTCGCTGTCCAGTTTTTCCAAAAAACTAAAATAAAATAAAATAACAGTGGCGGAACTATATGTTGGTTAAAAACTAAAAATTAATATTTCCTAAGCCACTTCTATCAATTAAAAATTAGCACTTTAATTCTTTATATTCTATAATTTATATAAGTATTGATATATATTAACCGCTTATTATAAAATATAATAACACTAAAAATTTATTTAGTTCTTCATTTCAATTTTAATTCCAGTTCCGTCCCTCATCACAGTAAATACAATAATAATTTGATGAAATTATTTAGGACATGTTCAGTATAAAAACGGAGATTACTGTTTATGTGGAAAAAAAATTTACTCAGACTAAATTTTTTCTCTCAAATAAAAAGTAAATTTTAATTCAAAAATTTTATATTTCTTTTTTTCATTTCCAATGTGCACCGGAACAGATCCTTTAAAAGTAAAGTAACATTAAGTCAAGTCATGTATGAATGGGTAAAGTTGTAAAGCCATTCTAATTTAATAACGTATCTGATTTGACAAATTATCTTTCTGATCTCCAGGCATTGGGACAATTTAAGTGTAAGTGTGTAACACACGCCAGCCAAACGGCCACGTTCAGAAAATGAAAATCTATTCTAATAATCCAACCGAATTTTGTTGTTTTATTTTTCATTAATATCTCAATTTTAAAGTTTAAATAGTTGATTCGAACTTTTCAACACAATCTTCAAATTAAAATGTGTTTAGAGACCAAATTTTATATATATTTTTAGAATTTTTGTTACTATTTTTATAGAATAAAAATAGAATTTTTAAAAATCACAACTTTTCATTAAAGTAAAAATCATAATAAATTCAGAAAAAAATAATGATTTTCAAACATTCTAAAAAAATAGTAAAAAGTATTAAAAAAATATAAAATTTAATCTCCAAACACATTTTATTATAAAAATCAAATTGAAATATTCGAATGGACTATTTAAACTTTAAAAATAGAAATATAAATTAAAAGTTAAACATCCTTTTTAGTTCCCAAAGTAAGTTAACCTATATCTCTCAATCACTCTCTCTCTCTGTCTATAACTTACGAAAGAATAGAATAAAATAAAGGAGATGCAGAAAGAAGCTATACTAAATATATTTTATTTATTCCAAACACCAATTTCTGTACAAAGATTAGCTGGCTAGCTAGTATATCGACAATTTTCTGCAAGGACATGGTTCTAAAATTAAATTATAATATATTCCATACAATAGTTTTTTTTTAAAGACACGCAATAATTATTGAAATGCAAGCAAGGCAACTACTTTTGTACTTCTTAGTAATGACAACAAATTAATAGCATTTCATTAATACTTAATGACATAAAACTCGTAATTTATGTTAATTAGTTAAGTATTCTTGAAATACTTAAAGCCAGAGCTAATGAAAGATGAGCTCTCATTTCATCCGAAATTTTTTTTACTTACTACCCCAATAAATCAAAATTAAATCATTACTATCCGTTTATTCAGATTTAAGATTCCACCACAAACACATATCCAGTATATATGCGAATGGATTCCAATCAGAACACATATCCAGTACGTGAACCGATCGGTGCACATACTGAATTTGCGCACCAATTGTTTGTCTTTTTTTCCTATTTTGGCTGTCAAAAGATGCATGTGACTCATGGAATAGTCTCCCATGCAATCTACATCTCTCCAATGGAAATGGAAGCACCAACTTTCGCACGGGAACACATTCCACATATACACGGCTCCTATGTACGTAATGTGTTGAGATCATATTTTATCTACTTTGATTCCACGCGATGGAGATTGGAGAGGATCGGAGGGCATTAATCCACTACGCGTCTACGCGTATCTGATAGATTGCTTTTAATACAGTATGATAATGGAAGCACCAAAACCAACCGTCCCACTGCCATGATCCTCTACAGTAATTTTGTTGTGCAACTCTTTTTTTAATAGTAAAGATCTGAATTTATATTGGCTGTTCGATCTTGGAACAACAGTTCAGATTTTTAATAACGTATATGCATGCTCTTAATGATTTCACTAGCCATTGGAGAGGATCTAAAACAGAAAAAAAAAAAAAAAAAAAACAATCGGTGCATAGACTCAGTATGCGAACGGATTCGGTGTGCAGATCCAATCTACAAACCGATTAGAATCCGTGCATGTCCTCAATTCGCATGAGTGGTAGATTTTGAAATATGGCTTGAAGGGTGGTAATCAATTAATTTTGATTTATTATAGTGGTAAAAGATTTTTTCGTCATTTCATATTCCAGAATCAATAGAAGTAATTGATAACCAAACAAGAATTTAGATTGGTCGCTCTCACCAGTTCAGACTTTTTTCTAATGAAAGATGGGCCATCATTTCATATTCCAAGATCAATATAAGTAATTGATAACCAAACAAGAATTAAGATTGGTTGCTCTCTACACTTTAGACTTTTTTCTAATGAAAGATGGGCCCTCATTTCATATTCTAAGATCAATAGAAGTAATTGATAATCAAATAAGAATTTAGATTGGTCGCCTCTCTCCATTACAGACTTTAAAAAAAAAAAAATAAAGGTAGAGGATAACCCATCAAATTTTAAGGACGTGTTCAACGGATGGAGGGAAATAGGAATGGAAATGAAATTGCAAAATTTTTATGTTAATTTTTGTTGTTTACATGGAAAAAAAAAATCAGTCCGAGTGAATTTTTTTTTTCCACGTAAACAATACATTCTGAACACATCCTAATTATTTTCAAAGATTCCAAATCACTGATACACCAATTGAAAAAGATGCTAAATCTAAATTTACCAACAGTAAGTTTAATTGTTCCTATCGTCGACATATAGACTAAACTACTACATCACATGCGACTAACAAAAGAGCATGATAGTTTTGGCACCGAATTAATAAAACAACAAATACACAGCTAGTAGCATTTTAAAGTATGCTAGATTTATAAACTTGATATCATCTTAAATTTATTTTAATTAATTTATCACCGTCTAGTCCATACCCAAGCGCTAGTTTCAACGATTGATGATCCCTCGCCAGCGAATATATATGTTCATATTACTTGTATAGAGCAATTAATTATATGAACAATATGGCTTGTAATAATTTTAACCTCTCTTTGATAAATTTACGCTAGTTAAAACTCTATTACGCCCTCATCTCTAAATTATTTGCAACTCTAATCCGCAACTACTTACCGGACAAGCATGAAAAAAAAAAAAGTGAGAATATTAAGGTTAAGCAGGGACTTAATTTTATTTAATGGTACTTGCACACTGTTGCACAAGACCCGGAAAAGCATCAAAACATAACATAGTCTAGAAGCAAGGGGATTTAAGTATACAATCAACCGAGCGATCATACGTAAGGTATATATCCATTCAATTTATCAATATAATTTTTTTAATTAATTTAACCACAATGTGGGTAAGTGTAAAAATAAATATAAAATATCCATGGTCATTTGTTATCTCACTGTTCAGAAAGAATAACCTCAATTTCTACCTAACACCGTTGACTTCTTCCAACAAAATTGCCGCGGTGACCATGCAGCTCAAGCAATCTCTTTGGCAAATTAATTGGTCTCCATATATGTATGCATTATGTATTATACCAATAATTTTAAGTCAATGGTCACCTTATTTTGGTATAAACGTGGAAAAATGGAGCAAATTGGAAGGCAGCAGGAAGATGTCGATCGTTCCTCCATCTCTTTCATCTCGATCGTTTCCTATATATAACCCCCTCATGTCTTGTGCTTTAGAAACATACAATCTCCTAAGAAACAAACTTGTAACACAAGGAAACAAATAAGAGAACAATTTTTTTTGTTTTTGTTTTGCTGTTCTTCTGCAATTCTAAAAGCCATGTCGATGTTTAGTCAGCTCTTTCTTATGCCGCTCGTAGGTATTGTAATGTTATTTGGTTTCTTTGCTAGCTCCGGCTTGGCTGAGACTCTTCACCGTACTTTCATTGTAAGTGCTCAATTTCTCTGTTACCACAACATCTATTTTAATTATCCTTATATCTAAAAAAAATTATGAAGAGAAAGATTATGATAGCAATATGCTCAATATTGAGAATAAATTTATCAAAGCATGTTATAAATTACTATGTACTTAAGTTAATTAGACGATAATAAGGAAAAGCAAGATATATGCTTAAGTTAAACAATAAATTGAAGGAATCATGTTATTATAAACTCTAGTTAGACGTACAATTATAAGAAGAAAGGCTATTATATACCAAACCTAAACCCGGCCCCTTACTAATGGTCTCGCTGGTTAGTTTCATCCGCCATAATAAGTCAGCATAATCAAAGTTCACAAGCTTTGAATAAGTGGGCAATGATGGTTTATGTTTTTTGTTTTTTGTTTTACTGTTTACCTTAAACAGATTCAAGAAGCTCCCTACACCCGCCTCTGCAATCACACAAAGAACATTCTAACTGTCAACGGATTATATCCTGGGCCTACTATATCCGTTCACAACGGCGACATAGTGTACGTCAAGGTCATCAACAAAGGAAACAAAAACATCACTATCCACTGGTATACATCACAATATACACATACATATAGCAAATAATGTGTCAGCTATACGATTTATATAACAATAATGAGTAAACATTCATATTTGAAATATATTTTGTACCAGGCATGGCCTAAATTTGCCAAGGAACCCATGGTCAGATGGTCCCGAATATATTACACAGTGCCCGATTCAACCTGGAGGCAACTTTACACAACGAGTCGAATTCACAGAAGAAGAAGGCACATTGTGGTGGCATGCGCATAGTGAATTTGACCGTGCCACAGTTTATGGCGCCATTGTCATACATCCGAAGCTCGGCACCAGCTTCCCCTTCACCAAGCCCCACAAAGAGTTTACTCTAATACTAGGAGAGTGGTGGAACCAAAACATAACAGATGTGTACAACTCTGCAGTTCAGAGCGGCGGTGAATTTAACATCTCCGATGCTAATACAATCAATGGCCAGCCCGGTGACTTTGCGCCATGCTCAGGAAATGGTAAATTTTATTTCCTTTTGCAAGAGGAAAAAATTGTTTATTAATAACACAAACTGTTGACAAAGTTGATGCTATTATAATTATATAGAAGGAGGCAAGTTCAAGTAGTCAAGTATATTTACGTCTTCTATACGTAATCAATTAATTAAAATAACAAGTGTTAAGATGAAATATCATGTGAAATACATTTTACCTTTCAATCTTTATCTATCTTGACTTTAAGATGGACAAAATTTGTTATACTCTGTTTTCTCTTATTCTCTAGACACATTCAAGGTGCAAGTTGAACAAGGCAAAAGTTACCTCCTCCGTGTAATAAACTCAGCCATGAGCAACGAGTTCTTCTTCGCTGTTGGCGGCCACAACGTAACTGTCGTCGGAAGCGATGCAAGCTACACCAAACCCTATGTCAATGAATATATCATGATCACCCCTGGTCAAACATTTGACCTCCTATTAGAGGCCAACCAATTCCCCAACTCCTCGGCACCCTATCGCTACTACATTTACGCCACACCATTCTTTGATGGAAGTACTGCTGTTCCACGTAACCCCAATGCCACTGTAGCAATCTTGGAATACAAAACCTACAGTACCGCACAACCAACCGTACCTATTATCCCTTCTTTACCAAGCTTCTTTAATACTAGTGCTGCAGATTCATTCACTGCCGGTCTACGCTCACTAGCGAGCTCACAACATCCAGTCAACGTGCCAGAAACAATCGACGTGAGAATGTACATCACAATAGCTGTGAATGTCGAACAATGCCCTAATGCCTCGTGTGCTGGTCCTTTCGGCGGCAGGCTTGCAGCCAGTTTGAACAACCAGAGTTTCCAAGTCCCACAAATCGATATCCTAGATGCATATTACAGTGCAATATCCGGCGTCTACACCCCCAACTTTCCCGATCAACCGCCGCTCTTCTTCAACTTTACAGAGGACAACATTCCACAGCAGCTTGATTTTGTGGATAAATCAACAAAAGTGAAGGTGCTCGAGTTTAATTCGACCGTGGAGATTGTGTTTCAGGGAACTAACATACTAGGTGGAGAGAACCACCCGATGCATTTGCACGGCCATAGCTTCTATGTCGTTGGAAGAGGAAACGGCAACTTCAACAACGCAACAGATCCTTTGAGTTACAACTTGGTTGATCCACCGTATGAGAACACAATAGGTGTGCCGAAGAATGGATGGGCAACGATCCGTTTTAGGGCAGATAATCCTGGTGAGTTTTTTACTTTTTATTATGTATTCTGTCTTTTGTTAAAAGATACTAAATTAATTTTTGGTTGATTTTTTGTTTCTTGTTATAAGATGCCAACATTGAATTAACACTAATTTTCTGTTAGGGCTATAGAAAACATTATATATTGTGCCAGATAATTTTATGATAGATGTATATATAGGTGCATATCTAACAAAACTGAGAACTAGCTAGTATTAATTGATTAATATTTCTTTTGTATGGTCACACTAACTTAAAAAAATAGTTGATTAAGTAGCTAGTCCTTAATTGTTACCCAGCTGGACCACTTGGACCTGTCTAATTTTTAGTTGCTATCAGAATAAATAGAAACAGCAAAACAAATCATTGAATTAATTGTTCTTTTTATTAAAAATATATATATAGGTGTTTGGTTCATGCACTGTCACTTGGATCGCCATATGATTTGGGGAATGGATACTGTATTCATAACAAAAAATGGTAACAGTACAAATGCCAAAATCTTGCCCCCTCCTGCCGACAAACCTCGTTGCTAGACGCTAGTGTACCAGCAAATAACTGTTTTGATAACGATCTTCGGTGACATATTGCTTTCTTAAATCGATTGGTTTCGTTAGGATAGTTGTAAGAGGATTGGATTGATTTGTATTATTTTACATAAAGGACACAGATCTGTGAATAGTTAAATGGATAGGATATACATATTGTTTTTTCGTTGTATCAGTGCACTGGGATGTTCCCCTGTTTTCTCCATAATTTATTCTCATTTTAACTAATAAAATTTGAAAACTTAAAGTTTATGCATTTTGAGTAGGTTTTATGCTCCGAGTAGGGCTATTTACTGTCATAAATGTTGGATTTATTGCCAATCTCGTTGGATTTTGTGCCGACATTGAGCATATATGTAATCTAATTATGCATTGTTTATTGTCATATATGATTGTCAATTAAAGTGATCAAATAAGAAAATAGACAATCAATATATTCATTAGGATGTGATCCATAAATGTGTAGAACAATTTAGGCAAAAATCAAATAATTGATGAACTGATTCTGAAATTTGTAATTAAGGAAACCAAATTTTCAGCTGCTGTACGGATTTTGATGCAGTTGCACGTGTTTTGATGCACGTTTTTTAAGTTGGCATGTGGCAGAAAATTGGTTTAGGGTTAGAGTTAGGGTTTAGCAATATGCCGACTCTACATCTCTATAAATAGGGGTTCTCAAAGCACAAGGATATACGAAAAAGTTGCAGAATTTTCTAGCCGTCATCTAGTCAATTTTGCAGCATTCTCTACTTCTCCCCATTAAAGAATAGAGATATGAGATCATTAAGGAATTGTGAACACGATCTTACAAGGGCAGTCTTGTAGCTTTGGAAGGCTTTATCCTATCACTAAGGAGCCTGCCGATGCTTCAACCTCTACATCGGCACGAAGTTTTTCTTACCGCTATCTTACAAGTTCATCAACCGCTTTTGAGAGAAGCTTTGCATAAATAGGCTAATGGAGTCAGGTATTGCGTCTGCACCCTAAGAATTGATGAATTTTGCATGATGGTCATTTTGGAATAGGTAGATTAATAGTGGCATATAAAATTGAATTATTTATGTGTAACAATAAGGTTCCAACAATAAATTGTGTGAATTTTGTAAGTTTCCGGTTTCTTTTTTTATTAAAACCCGTAGGCACACAATTCCCACAACTGCAGGATTAGAACCTAGGCTTTTTCCGTAGAAGAATAATTGCACACCGTAAAGTGAGTAATTTCATTTTACATATAATTTTAGACAAATACATTATTATTGCTAAAAGTTAGCTGTTAATTATTTTCAACATGAGTAATTTTTTTCCGAAGGACTTCAAGTATTACAACTTTAAATATTCAAAAAAGATCTTTCAGTCAAATTTTGATGATGCGACCGCCATGAGAAAAACATTAACTTAGCCAAGAAGAAATGATGAGAAGGAAGATTCAGATTCCACAATAAATTGAATGGACTTGTTTCAAGCATCTAAAAAAGACGATTGAGACTTATAGGCTATCATGGAGGGTTATAAGTTATAACGAATTCTTCCACCGTTTATTCGCGATAGGAAGATGTCATTTCTAATTTCTACATAAATTTAACATAAAAATATATCTAACATCTAACATAAAAATTCAATTTAAATTACTCTAGAAATCTAACATAAAATTATATTTTAAAAATAAATCTAACCAGGACGAAGCTGAAATTCCAGTGAAAATGGCTAAATGATTTTTTTTGTTTTTTATATAAAAATAAAGGTATGTAATCTAGTTTTCAAATAATATAATTTCTCTATACAAAAAATATTACATATTGGTATAGTTTTAATGATTAATTGGCAGAGGTCGGAAATTAGAAAAGCTGAAATTCTAGTAAGATCCGATCCGATCTGGTTCTACACGGTTCCACGGATTAGTTTGGTCCAGTTCTACACGATTCCAGTGAAAAAAATTGACTCAAACTCTTGCTGGACCTATTTCTAGCCAAGGTCCGATCCGGTCTGGGTTTGGGGCATAGTCCGGGGCAGTCCGGTCCGCACCATGGGTGGTTTGGCTCGGTTCTGAACCGACCGGTCCATTTCAATACACTAATACACAATGCATATATTTAACTACATATTAATATTTTTAATTTTAAAATAGAAATAGTCAGTCTGAACCGCTAATATGATTTATATATGGAAATGTACTTACAATAGATTTTACATTTTTTTTAATTATTTTACTAATTTTTTAGTACGGCACGGTCACCTTAGCCTCACTCATAAATAAATGCTACAGGTACTTTTTTTTTTTTTAATTTACATTTTTAGTACGAACTAACATGCACTATGCTTACTGTTGATAAGAAAGGATTTAGATTCACAATATTTGCAAGATTAAATACATTTTTTTAATGCCAAATTGCTGCCTCTGAATTGATATCTAAATTTAGAAGTTCGATAAATAAAACATGGACGGTTGAATTTATTTATGTGAAATAATTTCGATTTCCTGTTGACTTGCAAGAGATCATCTGTTCAAGAATTGTAACTATGGAGCCTATCACATGCGTTTTTTGTGTTTACAATCGTGCGATATGCAATTCGTGATATCTTCCATCTTTTTATATGATTTAGATTCCACGCATCGATGCAAATTGTATGGGGGTGAATCGAGGTTGCTGTGAATGATCTGAATCATCCGATTCAGTGAAACTATTCACGGTTCGATCTATTTGCTGTGTCAAACAACACGAACTATTCGGTCAAATAATGTCATCTTTAAGGATCATAATTAAATAAACAGAGAGAGAGAGAGAGAGATCATAGATACCATCAATGGCTAATATTAATGAATACTGACTAAAATTGGTTACAGCGAGTACAAGAGATCAGTGTAGAGGAGGTAACCAATTTATTTTTACAAGTATTAAACACTTCAAAATTTTCAAAAAAGATGTAATACCATTTATAGATATTATTTTGAGGTAATAAATCATATAAAATTCTTATATGAATAATTGAGTTAATATACATAAACATCTTGGTATAATGCGAGTTTATAACATCACGAGGAGGATCACTTATAATATTTAAAAGTTATAACATCCCTTGCAATAATTTGATTTTGTAATTTTTCAAAGTTCAAACAGTTGGTTCGGACTGTCCAACAGTATCTCTATATTAAAATGTGCTTAGAGATCCAACTTTTCATTTTTTTTAATTCTTTTTACTATTTATTAAATATTTTACATATTATTGTTTATAACCAATTATGAACCACTAAAAAACGACAATTTTGTAAAATAATAAATAGTAAAGAAATTCAAAAAGAATGTAAAATTTGATCTCCAAATACATTATAATATAGACATCATGTTAAATGATTTGGATTGACTTTTTAAACTTTTAAAATTATAAAATCAAATTATTATAAAAAATTATAACTTACAAATATGTGAATCCCTCCCCAATTATCAAATACTTACATAGGATAAATATAAACAGCAACTACGTACAACAAACCAAAGCACCTCTTTAATACTGCCAAAAGGCAGAGGTTTTCAACTAGATCTATTTTATAATTGGTTTATTTTGAAGTCAAGCATTGAAAATGATACCTCTCGAAAATGCATACGCCAAGAATAAAGTATGTCATTCCATATAATACTGAAAAAAAGACATTGCAACTAGATCTCTTTTGTATATAATTGGTAAATTTTCTAGTCATGTAGTCAAAATAATACCTTTCCCGAAAGTGAATATGCCGAGAACGAAATAGATTAAAGTCATTAAACCATATAATTTCGAATTTTCAAGAGAGAATATAGCAAATTTGGAATAATAATAGATCCAGAGAAAACGACTAGGTCATGAAAATGGAACCTAACCCCTATTCAATATAGCTATTCTTTAGTTGACACTTGGCATACATTTTTAATTAATTTTTTTTAATAGAAAGGACATGAAAGTACATTTTCTTTTCTTGTCCCTGACTTTTCATCTTTCAAATTCAGAATTTTCCCCTTATTTTCTCTATACCAGCACCAGCGGTGAGGAAAAAACAAAAAAAAAAAAAAAAAATTCAAACCTTAAGCAATCTTTGTGATGAGAATTCATTTTTAAATTTTTTTTGTTGTAACTTCTAAATCTTTGTGATGAGAATTTTCCGCTTAGACATGATGACATGATCAATTATTGCAAAATTTTCGGAGTTTGGAATTTTAAGAGAAAACTCAGGTTGTGTGCATTGAACTTGAAAAAGTATTATTACATGAGTTTATAGCTTCAACACAGCATTTACATAACAAATTGAACAATGTCTTAGCAGTAATTTTTTTCAGGTTATAGACATTTTTGTAATTTTTTCAGGCTTGATATTGTACCGAAGTAGAGAAATCATTTCTGGTAAGGTCTTTAGGACTTATAAGAAAACTAGGGACATTTTAATAATTTTAGGATTCCATGACAAAACAGATAACATGCATATTGACTACATTTCTTCATTGATTGATATATCATGCAGTATGAAGTCATCTATGATTTATTATAAAGAAGATAAAATATCATGTGAGCTTTCAAATTATTATGATGGTCTAAGTGGTATTTTAGTTTTTAAGTTTTTTAATGTTACAAGACCTTGGCAGTAGATAGTGTTATACTAATTCTACCGCTCATTACTCAAAAATTGAAATTAAAATGCAATTAAAAGTAAATAGATAAGTTTAGATAAATTTGACAAGCGAGATGTTAACGGAGTTCGACAAAACAAAAAGCCTACGTCTCCGGGGCTTCACAACCTCTTGTGGGTGTGCCTTTCTATTACCCAATATGAAATGATTACAATTTGTGAACCGTTGAGCCCTTACACACCAAGCGGAAAGTCAAACGACCAACTCAAAGAGATGAGAACAAGGTCTCTTAGTTCAAGTTACTCAAGAGAAACACTCAATAGATTACTCTAATCTAACCTAACTCAAGATTAGTGAGGTGGGTTTGAGGTTGTTTGAGAGATTTAGAAGTTTAGAGTCAGCTCAGATTATTTGGGAAGAAAACCCAAAGCCCTATTTATAGAGACAGCTCAAAAATGAGCTATTTGGTTTAAAATGTTACCAATGTTTTAATTCAAAATGCGATTTAGGGTTTCAATTTTCTGACAGCTCAGCTAATCAATGAAAATGTTACCAACGATTGTATAACGTTTTGCTTTGTAAAATCTTGATCAAAAACATGAATTTCTGAAGCTCAAATTTATTTAAAATGTTGCAACATTTGTCACGAAATAGAATATTCAATAGAATGCATGTATAAGATATTTTCACAGATGAAAATACAAAAATTAAATACATAATTAAAATACATATTTCCCGAAGTGCAAGCAAGCCAACACCAACACATGAAGCAATTTGTCCCATAAATCGCCTGCAATTGCTTGGAATCATGTAAAAATAATGATTGTATCTATCTAAAAAAATAGTAAATAAATTTAACAAATTATAGAATTTGATTTCTAAACACATTTTAAAATTCAGATCAACTATCTGAACTTTAAAAATAAGAATAAGAATGTGCAACAGAATTCGAAAATACTGCAACATAATTCTGCTGACCTGGAAAATTTTCAAATCAGTTCCTATAATCTATAACAAATATATACAAGCAACGGAAATTTGTTCTAAAAATTTCTAATGCAAACTTAACTATATTACACTTGACTAAGCTTTAATAATTTCTTTCAACCACTATTGTTAGTAAGACCTGATACCCATTTCAGTTCGAGTTGGAGTATGAGACCTTGTATGCTTTGTAAAATCAAGTAAATTGAATTGTACTTCACAAACAAAATAATTGAAGTACGAGAAACTCGTATATATACCAAAAATCCATGCTCATTTTTCAAACATAAATCTTTCTTTGAATCATGCCCATTATAGATTTAGAGTCTGACATATACATGTCTTTGACTTTAGTCCTCTTAGAAATCAAAATTAAAAATAAATAAATAACTTTATTATACATGTCCATTCTTCCACCATTGACCACGATAAGTGTTTAAGTTTTTATTAACAACTTTCATTAAGTTTATCAAATTATCATTTGAAGTAATAAACAAATTCCAACATGACCACACTAGTGAACAGATTATACTAATCCAAATAATTAGTATATCTGAAAATAGTATTAGACATCCATAACATATATAAAAGCCACCATCAAATAAATATAAGTTTGAGTAAAAGATCAACTATAGTCTTATAAACATAAACCTTTTCCTTTTATTAATTATATAAACAGAGCATGAGAGCAGAGGAACATAACTATCTATAACTTCTTCCTTATAAAGAAACTAAAGCAAGCAAAGAGTGAAACTGTGTCATATCATGGGTCTCGATATAATCAAGAGAGAGGGAAGCAATGTAATAAAGGAATTGGCAAGCGTCTATGCCATTGGCCATCACCTCAGTTATCGTCAACAACCCAAACAAAGATTGAATGTCAATAGCAACCTCTCAAAAGATTTAAAATTCCAACTCGATATATGTAGACAAGGAGGCAAAAGTTACTAATGACAATTTGGGTTCAAGTCTGCCAAGGGGATAACAAAATACTAGGAATTATATTTACCATAACAATATATGTAACATAAGACATGAATCTTTTTATGCATTGCTAATAACATTCATTATATTTTTGCCACATCTCAATTAATTAACAAGAATTGCCTAACATTTATAGTGAATGATGCTAGAGAAATATTCTCTGCATCCTATCAGATAAAATAACCCCAAATTTCATACGTTTATGTGGCCCTGCTGTCAATTACCCAGAAGTGCTATTTATCTTCGTATAATAAATCTGTAACCCAGAAGGGGAAACGGTGAGAAATAATAAATTATTTCTCAGTGCTAATTGCCACTCATATTATTGGATTCGAAAGAAATCCATATTCAGAATTAAATCACCGCACGAGAAACAACCAATTTATTTCATAATGACGAATGCAAATACTCAATAACAATATCCAATTGAATAACAAATATTTCATAATTAAATCAGAAATCTAAGAATCTTATCATAATAAATGGTTTGGATCAAAACATTTTAAACCATAAAGTCAGGTAACGTTTGGGATCTAATATTTAGAACCACTAAGTCTGGTAACATTTGGTTTCTTAACTTTACAATTTATAGTCTAGTAATACTGAAAGATACTATAACATGTGTCTATTGTATTGGGGCTTATACCATTCTAACTATTTAACATATTGTTAACAGAATTAATACGGAAACAATATTACAATACTGTTATTATCGTAAAGAAAAACAATGATAAGACAGTTACCATAGTTCATTAGTTTCACAATCACAATTCACATTTATTCAATATCCTATATCCAACTTGTACTGGATTTAGTTGGGGCCATTCACCATATGCACATAAGGGTTCTGGAGTAAAGTCTAATAGCTAGCTAGACTTTACGATATATTAATCATTTTTCTCCACTATATGAAGATTCAAGAATTACAGTATTTCATATTCAATTAATTCTGTCACTGTGGTCTCAATCAATTATTTACAATAAGAATCAATTAATCAATAAACAATATCAATATAACAGTCGATAGACTTACCTGTAATGCAGTTCTAGTTATACTAGGCTATGCATATCAGTTCTACTTATCATAGCCAGCAAAGCTAAGTGAACCAAATCCTAACACAGTGCTATCAATTCTTTGAACTCAACTTGCATATTACCAAGACTTTCTTGTTTACTTTAAGAGGTTATATTCAAGACATATACATAGATGAGAAAAAACAAGCAAGAGAGAAATACCAATAATCATTTTAGATGCGTTGAGAGAGAGGAAGCACATTCATTATAGAAATTTTATCACAAGTTTATCAAGACAGAAGAAAACCTCTCTTCTTTTATTCCTTTCTTTCTATTTTTTTTTTCTCTTTTTCTTTCATTTACAAGAGAAAGATGACCCCTTAATTAAAAGGGAATTAAGGTGAGGGTGTATCACTCTCCAGGGGCCGCGTGGCCTTAGTGCCACATCCTACTCTTTATATTTTTATTTTTAACATTGCATTTTCACATAATTGTCCTTTCATTTTTCAAACATTGCAAATGAGTCCAAATATTTAAAAGAAAGTTATAAATATTTTCAACTACTAGTTTTCCATAACATTCATCTCGTGTCAATTCTAAATTTCAAATATTTGTTTCTAAATGTCTCATTACTAGTATCGTGCTCGTGCGTTGCAATGGGAACATATTACTGGATTTAATAGTAGAGAAATGTTCATGTACCCTGAGCCACCAAACCCGAGCCCGTCCCCGAACTGGTTTAACTGGGTTTAACTGTCCGCTAATAACGGTAATTTATTAATTTTTCATTAATTAACGAATTGTTGTTTTAATGCATTGCAGTTTTACATTGATTGCTTTAAATGTTAGCTTTGCATGCTTTTGTCTTGCGCTTTAATTTCGTGGACAGTCTGTTAGAAACAATTGTAATCACTAATCTCCAAATTAGTCCCCCAGATTGTTAACGGTCCTCTATTCATTAATTAACTACTTACTTGAACGTACTTTAAAGTACTTTAAAGTATAATTTAAACCCAGTTAGCTCGGGGATGCGATGGGGGATTGGTTCTAATTTTAATTATGCAAATTAACAGCTTTTTATATTTAATAACTAAAAATACAGTCTCCATTTTGAACAAGTAATCCATTAAATGAAAAATTTTCAATGTTTGTAAACACAGGTTTATATGCTTTAAAATATATTTGAAGAATAAGTTTTAAAATGTGTTTGTAACACAGGTTTATATATTTGTAATACATATTTTTTAATTTTTGTAAACACTGGTTTATATGCTTTAAAATGTGTTTATAAACACAGGTTTATATGCTTTACACACAGGTTTATATGCTTTAAAATGTTGTTTTCTTGCCAGTATATATTGGTTTACCTGCACAAGTTTATATGCTTTACACACAGGTTTATATGCTTTAAAATGTTGTTTTCTTGCCAGTATATATTGATTTACTTGCACAGGTTTATATGCTTTACATACATGTTTATATGTTTTACACACAGGTTTATATTGTTTTGTAAACAATTATTGTTTCGAAGTAGTAGTTTCATTGTTATTTAATAGAGTTTTACATGCTTAGAAATTGGCATTATTGGGACAAGTTCTAAATTTATGATTGTTTCGAAGTAGTAATTTTATTGTTATTTAACAGAGGTTTGCATGCTTAGAAATTGTAATTGTTGGAGTTTTGACTAACATAAAATAATTGATGAGGCTGCTAACAATTGTTGTTTCGAACCAGTAGTTTCATTGTTATTTAATAGAGGTTTGCTTGCTTAGAACTAGTAGTTTTGACTAACATAAAATTCAGAGCTGTAAACATTTTGGTGGGGGATGCGCTCGGGTATTGGTACAAATTTAGAGCTTTAAATTTTATGCTCGGGGACGAATTCGGGGATTCGTTTTTATTTTAAAAAATAAAAAATTAACTCATTTATAATGAAAGTTAAACACTTGAATGCAGTTGTTTAAATGCTTTCCTTTATATGTTTAAATTATCTGATTGTTTTGCTGTATTTGGTGGTGCCTTTGTTAATTTTTTTAACAGAGCGTTTTTCTCTTCATGCAGCAAAATTATGTATAATAAAGAAAGATTGATACTGTTATTGCGCTGTATAAAGTAAAACCTGATCTTTTTATCGCCGACATTCTAGAAGGTTGGGGGACGCGTGCGGGTACTTTGTTTGTGGTACAATTATCAGCTTCCTTAATAGTATGTGAAGAGAAATTGTGAAATGCATATTGGTAGTAAGCAACAAATTAAGAAATTGTGAAAGCATATTAGTAGCTCTAATAAAGACTATTTCTCCTCTTCACACATGAAAAATTGATTTTCTCTACAAATTCGGAAAGATTGAATAATTTCTATTTTCATTGTTGAAAATATAGAGGACATAATTTAATTGCAAAGAATCGGAGAAATAATGAAATAATTGAATTGTATGAATCAAATATTGCTATAAAGAGAAATAAGGAAACGGATCGGATACATTCAATTTTAATTGTGACAATCATGTGACAGTCTGTGTGGCGAGTATGATTTTAACTAAATTTAGACTTCTATACATAATATAGATGTATTTAATCAAAAGAGACAAATTATGTAATTGGAGGGCTAATATTTAATTTGAAAATTCATCTTTCAATCTCAGCCGTTGATGGATCAGAACAACTACGTGCATAATATAAGAATGGAGATATATACTTTATCTTGGTTAAATATATTTTCGTATAATCCATTGTTCACATTTCACTTTAATTTCACTTAATTTTTCTTGCTCGTCTATTCATAAAAGAGGAGGGATCGGATTACACCACTTTTTTGGTGACATTGTGTGACAATGTTCATTTTCAAAATTTCAAAATCCAAATAGTCGATCCAAACCGTTCAATATGATGAATATATTAAGAGTAACTTGGAAATCAAATTTTACGTTTTTCTGAATTTTTTTACTATTTATTAAGTATTTAACAAAATTGCTATATTCAGACCGTTGAATTTTTGAACCCCTCTAAATAAACCCAAAAAAAATTCAGAAAAATGTAAAATTTGATTTGTAAGTACATTTTAACATATCCATCAAGTTGAACGGTTTGGATCGACTGTTTGGACTTTGAAAATGGACGGTGTCATTCCATGTTACCAAAAAATGGTGTCATTTGATCCCTCCTCTTCATAAAATACTATTTGTTCATTAATTGTTACCTATTTTATTAAAAGATACATTCCAAACATTTTGCATATTTATTCCTTATACGTATTTTACAAAATGTTACAATGACACTTGGCATGTTACACCCTATCTACATGCACAATTTGGGGACATTTTATGGTCAACAACTATTTTTTTTTTCAATTTATTTTCTCTTAATCTGTTTTTCGGGTAGTACACTGTACCACAGAGATATCTACATCATCTCTCTTTGCTGGGCATGAGGTGACTGTTACAGTGGCTTAAATTTGATGCCAACATTTAATGCAGTACCTAACACCTATTCTCATATTTATATACAAAATCAAAGATAGTGCATTAATCTGACCATAAGCCTAACAATTCCAGTTATTCTCCAAATTTTTCATCCGTCGAGGGGTTGACATGAGCACGTAAAAAAAATCGTAACAGAGCATGATTAATAATAAGCATACAATTTTGTGGTTCGAACACGAAGGCTCAATCTGATAGTCGAAAGAGCGAATCCAATTTCATTTCACATCTGAAGCAGAAAGGGAAATATATCAAGAAAAAAAGGATGTTTACCGGATAACTACTCTAATTTATGCTTTAGGTGAGGCTTATGATCAGCACCACGGCAGTCTAGATCGTCCTTCTCCAACTTTATGCTTCACAATAGTTGGCATTAAAGTTTGGAAAAAATTCTACATTTATAACAGATCGAAAGGTGTAAGAATGGAATTGGTAGCTTTCATGGAAAATGTTGCTGGAATTTATTTTTGATGGACGAAAGAGAAAGACGCAGCAACTGAAAGCAGTTCGTACGTTTCCAGGAAAATCATTATAATAACCTTCATTGGTTCATCATAATTTCTGTAAGCAAAAAATGCCGTTAATTTTACAGTATTCATCTTGTTATTTTACAGTATTCATATTATAAAAATCTGAAAGAAATAGATGATAGAGAGGCGATATGGAGTATTAATTTGTTAATTTTGCAGTATTCATCTTGTGAAAATTTAAAGGAAAGATATTTTACAATATTTATCTTGTAATTTTACATATTCATCTTGTGAAAATCTGGAGCAAAAAGATGATATAGAAGCTTATTACTCATCCGAACAAGATTAAATTGAAAATTTTACTGTATACAAGATTCAATTTTACAGTATATAAAATTCAATTGTAAATTTTAATATGTAGAAGATTCAATTTTACAGTATACAAGATTCGATTTTACAGTATATAAGATTCAACCCAGTGCGGACGTTAATAATTTACTCTAACTGCCAATAACCACTAATAACCACTAACAACTAACTCTAACTGACAATAACTTTTCATAACTGTAATTTCCGAAATTACAATTTGAAAGTACATTTATTTTATCCTATTGTGCAAGTTGCAATCTTTTTCTAACTATCATGGAACCACTTCAAATAGTTGCTGGATATTTTGTGATTAACTAATATATTTTATGTCATATATTGTATAATTATATAGCATGTAGAAATAATTTTACAGTATTCGCGCAAGTCAAAGCTGTGAACAATTAGATGCTTTCATTTTGAAATATTCCGACAAAAAGAAGATTAATAAGAATGATATGATAGTGGGACTATAATAAATTTGTTATATTTTTGTGAAAGAAATAGACTAAAATATTTTATAAAATAGTATACTGAAATTTAATGTAATGCATTAAATTATTTTTATTATGTTTAACTATTCAAAATGAGTTGAATATTAATAGAAGAGTCTTGTGAACTATGCTTCAAAGTAAACTTAAAAAAAAAAATTGAGTTTTTGATCTAATTCGGTGGATTTCTACCAATTTTCTCGATTTTAATTCATGATTAATTGACGATTCTGCTTCCAATAAAAATTATTTAATAATATTTAATAATTTTATAATTTAAATAAAATAAAATAAAATAATAATAATTAATATAATAATAATTTATTTTGCCTACCTCATAAAACTGGTAAGTTAACTAAATTGGTACTTTTTAAACCAACGTACATCGGGCAATTCAATAGTATAATTACAAAATGTAATAACTTGAATAAATGATTTTATTGATTGATTTCTCATAATTTACATCTAGCATTGAATCTCTATTATTTATATATATTGTACAAGTCGTAATAGCGGTGCGTTTCTTTTCTGGTATAATATGGTCAGATAAAAATTCTGATAAGTACCCATAATCTCGTTCAGTGTAAATCCAAATTAACCTTCTCTTTTATGGTAAATATGCTCCGATGAATGAAGCAACAATGGCGAAGAGTGGGAAGTCTAAATTATAGACCATAATCCCAAATTGCATGAAAATATAGTTTCTTCGTTTACTCAAAGTTGATCAAAATGCAGCAAGTCAGGGAATTTTTTGCAATATGGAAAAATGTGATGACGAAATCCAAATAAATTGTGGGAATAATTGATTCCGGTACAGGGGCATAGTGAATGGAGACTTACCGAGTGAAGGAGAGGAAGCCCGAGGAGATGGAGTGAAGGAAGGCGATGGGAGCAGTTAGTTCGGAGAAGAAGATGAGGACAGTAACTGGAGGGCGGCAGGATGCGGAGATAGAGAGAGAGCAGGGCGGAGATAGAGAGAGAACAGGGTGGTGACGGAGGCTGCAAACTCTTTCGTGGAGTGGAGATGAGGAAGGGAGCGAAGAGCTAAATTGACAGCCAAACAGAAGTTGAGATACGAGCAAGCAGGTGAAAATTAGTGTATGACATTATCTGACATCAGCTTGAAAAACAGAACCATTAGATGAAGCATCGGAAGGTAATGAGCTGGGGTGGCACTGTTCCTAACTACAGTTCCTAATAATAATAATAATAATAATAATAATAATAATAATAATTAGGTTGATTGGTCTAGTCAAATTTTACATGATTCCTCATACCTCCTATTTCTAACCCCTTTAAAGCTAAAACTGGGAGTATTTTGGGCTGGAAGTGGACCCCTGTGTTTGTGAAAGTTTGATCTGCACCTCGTATTGTTATTTACAATCTTTACAATCTCAGTATCAGCCCATGAGAGAAAGACACACAGTGGACTGTAAAAAATCTGGATCGTTTATTTTGTTTGACTGGACCACAGGAGATTGTCTTGTCCGTTGATCTTATCTCAGCTAAACTCAGAAAAAAAAAAAAAAAAAAAAAAAAAGCCTCTTTTCTTAGCGTTCGATTTCTGTTGCACTTGCTAATCTTCTCTCACCGTTGGATTTTCTATTATACTTTCTATACACTTATTCTCATCGAGACAGTAAAAAATTAGAGCCTAATTGAAATTTATGAGTCCTTTTTAAAATTAGTGTTGATTTATAACAAACCGTACAGATCTAAGCTCACACGGTGAGGTACCTCGCTAAATATTTATTGAGATCAACCTCAGAACATTTTTTTATATACTAGTTAAGTGTCCGTGCTTTGCAACAGGAAAACAAAATATTTATTTAGTAATTTTTAGATTATAAACTTACAATGTTACCAAAAATAGCTTTTCAATTTCGAAAATTGCAAGAAGAATGGATTAAGAGTATGTCTTTAATTTTATTAGTTGCAGCGATTAGTTAAATCTTGAAATTTGTTTATCTATATATTTGCATGTGATGTTATGGAAGATGATGGAAATAAGTAAATTAATTAATCTGAACTATATAATGATGATATCAAAATAATGCAAATAATATTATATTTTGTCATAACTGGAAAAGACATCAGTAAATCAAATTAAATTAATTGATTTATTATTATAGTACATAACATCAATCAGATTCCGGTGCAGCTACATATAAAATGCTATAGGGAATTATAACATCAATTTGATTCCGGTGCAGCTACATATTCAATTTAATATTTAATAAATTAAATAATATCATGATAAAATGGTAAAAAGAAAGATTGGATACACGATTGGTTGTGTCATGTGTCAGACATCAATCACAGAATCAACAATGCATCTAATGTTTACATATCGTATGCACAGAGAGTTTGGCAAGCGGTTGAGGCGAAGATGAGTCGTAGAATAGGTCAAGCTGGAGCAAACAGTGGAGGTAAGTTTGCACAAATCAATGGAAGAAGTCTCTAATACAGAGTGGAGGAAGTTTGTGCCAGTATTGTTTGCGTGTACATGCTGGTCCATATGGAAGCAGCTAAACAAAACAGTCTTCATAAAGAAGACACTGCTACCTGACAAACTTGTAGATAGAATACTGCTCGATGTGATGCTCTGGTCAATGAACTGCTAAGCGGTGTCCGTTGATGAAGAGTTTGGGGTAAATAACTTGTAGAATGTTTATTTTATTTTATTTTTTATCAATGGCTGCTGGTACCACAGATGGTACTAAGATTTAGGTCAGATGTAGGTCAGAGTGTGACCAAAATCAGTAAGAAAATACTAAATTTGTGTTTGTATAAATTTACCAGCAAGAAAACCTACATCTGCAAATACAGAAAATGCAGAAATGAGAAGATCAATAGAAATAACTTATTTTTATTAATTTATGAGAATACATGAACCAAAATCACAATCAGTGGCCATGGCAAGGTTTTTAACAGTTAGGTCCCTATCTTTACTATTATTATTTTTGCAAAGGGGCATTTGAGGCCATTTTTGTCTCAGTTCATTACACAAGTCATGTTTTGATGATGATGATGAAACTAAACCTACCTTAGGAGAGACGAAGAACCCTTGTGTACTCACAATATTCGAGCTCAGAGATCGCACAAAAGAGACCACAGTCGATATTGCTGAAATGAATAAAATTAGAGATATATACGTGTGATGTAGAGAGAGAAGCGACATGTCAATTTTAAAAGCAATGTAACAAAATTTCATTTATAATAGCAAGTAATGGCATCATATCTAAATTATACAAGATATCTCTCAAGAAGAATAGAATATCATGCTAAGGACCAACATTGTACCACCTAAGATCTGGTTGATCTGAATTTATTAGGCTTCTATTTTTCATATTTTGTATAGTTCTTTCATTGAAGTTAAAGGGCCTATGTGTTAGGATCTGATCTAATATTCCATCACTGCGCTCTACGGTTTAATTGGGGCTGTAGCTCATGTAAGTTTGAGTGATATTGATGCAAACTTTCGCAAATAATGTACTGTATTCTTAGAAAGAGGTGTAATTAAGTTTTCACAAGTGCAGATTCAATTAATAAGGATTAAACACAGAGTTGTGCAGTTTACTATTACCATTGATCAATAACTATGAATACCGTCCATAATTTCTACGTGTGTTACACTAACGCACCGCAACCATAATCTTTTCATTATGTGCCACATTTGTAAACAGTTCAATCATGCTTTGCAAGTAAGGCAAGCAGAACTGAGAACAAACCTGTCAGTATCTAACCCAAACAGCAAAGACAGAGGTTATGGTATTATGCATAGCATGGATTGGTCTGTACTATGAATCAATATTTTCTTTTTCAAAGTTGAAATAGTTGATCTAAACCTTTCATCATGGTCTCCATATAATTTTGTGTTCCTAGATTAAAATTAACATTTTTTAGAATATTTTTACTATTTTTTTTAGATAGAAAGAAAATTACTACTTGTCAATGGTCTAGAATTTTAAATTGAAATTTCTACCTATCTGAAAAAAATAGTAGAAAAAAAACATAAACATGAAAATTTTGATCTGCGTGCACATTTTCATATGGAGATCATGAATTCAAAGTGGTCTGGTGAACCTGAGATTCTATATGCTACTATTTAGTAATCAAACCTATATGCACATTTTCAATTCACTTTGAATTCAAACCTATTTTGTAATCAAACCACTCACTATTTGGCTGAGATTAATAGAATCGTGAATCAAACCACTCCAAAGTGGAAGAGAAAAGCCAGCATTGGATTGATCAACTACCTAATGGATGACTTTAAATTTATCTAGCAGCAATTGACCAAATGAAAAAACAAATAACAAAAATATAAAAAAAATCACCTTGTCAGGCATGTACTCTGCGTTTGGCAGGACCTGGCCGCATAATCTGTTTAAAAGGTTGTTGAAAATTTTCATGTTATCTTTTAAATATAAACATTTGAAAGTACAAATTTTTTGGTTCTCTCACTCATATTTTTAATATGAGCATTTCTGGGTTTTTTCATTAAAAAACTACAGATTAATAATGATTAAAAGTTAAACTGACAGTTTACCCTCTTTCTAAACTCACTCATTAAAAGTCAAGGGTGAAAATGAAGCTCGTTCTATATACTGGTTAAGAATTAGAGATAAGTATCAATACCAGGAAAAACTTGTTCATCTCTTGGCTTGAGCACAACAAGAGCTCCTACATTATGCTATGTCATCTGGAGATAAATTGTTTATAATTTTAGAAATAGAAATGTGCACATTCAGGGCATTTTCATGATATATTTAAAGACAATATTAAAAAAAAAAAAAAAAACTATTTTGTGTACAGATGAAGCAAAGGGAACACGTCAGAAGAGTCCATACACCAAAAGGTACGGCCATGTACATCAGTCACTACAAAACAAACAAATAAATAAACTACTAAACTACTAATGTGTTTTAATAAGAAGACGGGGGCTTTTTGGCAGGATTTTTAGGATTAAAAAAATTAATCCAAGTGAAGGAGTGGTGTTTGACATGATGGAATTAAAAAAATTAATCCAACGTGCTGTAATAAGAAGACATCATCTAACAAAATGAATCCTAATTTGTTGTAATGGAAAGCCTAAAAATTAGATCAATGATAATATTACCTTCCCATTCAAGAATTGAACAATACGTCGAGATGTAGGCAAGAAATTCAAGATCTTAGTTAGTATACCAGTGTTAGTGATGTCTCCTGTCTGACTGTTGCTCTCGCTGAATAGCCTCTGAAGAGATGAGCGATCTTGTGTATCTCAGTCGGGACCTCTCTCTCATACAAAGGAGCATTCTACCTAATCATATTTCATTATGACGATATCTCGAATATGATTTATAGAAAAGCATACGTCCCTTGTAATGGTCTTATCAATCGTAAGAGCAACCATCTCTGCTGTAAGTTAACAATGATCAGTACGTGTTGCCGATACTGTGCACGTATGGGGAAGTGCTTGTTTGGTAATAATTCAAAATTCTGAAAGACCGTTCTGCTTTGCAGACACCTTAAATTTACAAAAAACATCTCTGCACCCCACATCGTAACGTCTATATTCGCTTATAAGAACCATGCACTCACAATTATTTTCAACATGAAACTCATTAATTTCTATCCTTAGAGCCGTTTTCGACTCATAAACTACACCTTTAGCTAATGGTTTATCGAATGTTTTTTTTGAGCTGTCGAAAAAATCGACATCCGTAGGTTGAAAACTGGATATGTTATTGAAACTGTTAACCGGATGTGTCATATTTTCCCGACCAATAATCGGATACTGTGATTGACAGAATTGTATTTGACGGGACTATGATTGTGACTGGTTGGACTGTCCGATATCATCCTCGAAACCCGACGACTCACTGGAGAGCATCTCATCTCCACTTGCCAAACTATTAGAATCAATTGCATCCACATGTACATGCGAATAATCACGTACATGTCTGCGGACCACATTGGAACTGGGTCGGGATCTCATTGGTATATCTAAAGAGTGCCGACCGGTACTAGGTCGAGATCTAACTAGTATTGGGTTTTGATCCACATGATTCTGACTACTACTGGGTTGGGATATAACTGGTTGATCCACAGAGTTGCTATCAATACTGAGTCGGGGTCTCATTCTTACATCCACAGAGTACCAACCGGTGCTAGGTTAGGATCTAACTGGTATTGGGTCAGGTTCTGGGTCGGGATTGAGGTTCAGGTATATGACTAGTATAGTTCGGTTCTAATTCTACATATAACTCTAGAACCAGTAACCTTTGTGAAAAAGACGACACAATTCCTAAAATCATTTCGAATTATTGTTGGTTCATTACCGGTACTAATTGGCAGTCGCGTTGGCCATCAGTGGACATGTTAAATCTGGCCTGAATTTCCAGATTTGCATTGCTAGAATTGTACCCAACTAATTTATAAATCTCATTTAGAAGATAATCAAAACTGTGGTTCACGGTTAGCAATAATGAGTGTTTAGCTCGGGTACTGTAATAGACCCTGTCATCATTATATTGGATTTCCCCACCAATATAAATTTTCATACAAATAGTTGTCATTTTTAATTTCAATTGGTATGTCAATTTCAAAAACAACAACATATAAGTAATTAAAAATTGTGTTGCCATTAGTAAAAATATTATAGACAATTTTCAATAATTATTCTACACTATTTTGGAATTTCATAAATTAATAGGGCAACATTCTAAACTATATTGGAATTTTTAAAATTATTATAAACCATTTTGGAAGGTTCTAAACAATTCTAAATTTTCTGAACAATATTATAAAAAATTAAAAAATATTTTGGAATGAAGTAATTAATTATAAATTAAATTAAATTAAAAATAGCATAAAGAAAATATAATTACCTCAATCGAAAACCAATCGATCTGACAGTCAGAGCTCCGTAAGGAATTCGAAAAGCAAAAAGTTCCTAAAACAATTCTAAATCATTTAAGAATTAATCAAAATTATTTTAGAATTAATAAAACTTTTAAAATTATTCTGCACCATTTTTTATTTTTTTAAATTAATATGACAATATTCATAATTTAAATAATTTCATATTAAATAGTTACATATTTAAATAATTACAAATTAAATACTTCTAAATTTAAATTATAAATTAATTAAATTTAAATTATAAAAAAATTAAATTTAAATTATAAAAAAATTAATTTTAAATTATAAAAAAATTAAATTTAAATTATAAATAAATTAAATTAAAATGTAAATAAATAAAATTAAAATTATAAACTAATTAAATTTAAAATATAAATAAATTAAATTAAAATTATAAATAACTTAAATTTAAATTATAAATTATAAATAAATTAAATTATAAATTTTAAGTAAATTAAATTTAAATTATAAATTACAAGTAAATTAAATTTAAATTATAAATTATAAGTAAATGAAATTTAAATTATAAATTATAAGTAAACTAAATTTAAATTATAAACTATAAATAAATTAAATTATAAATTATAAATTATAAATAAATTAAATTTAAAATATATATTAATTAAATTATAAATTATAAATAAATTAAATTTACATAATTTGAAAGAATTTAAATCATTTAAATTAAATAATTAACTTCAAATAAATTTAAAATAATTAAATTGAAGATAATTTAAATAAATTAAAATAAAATAATGATATAATTTAAATAATTACAAATTTAAATAATTATAAATTAAATAACTTACTGTGAGAGAGAAAACGCACCCCGTGAAAGCGACAACACTCTGCGGATTTTATAAATAAATTCAATGCAATTTCGGAAAAAAAAATTCCGGAAAGAGTAATTTTCGAAAAACTATGCTGAGTTGGGTATTTTTTTAAATTTAATATTAAATTTGGATATTAATAAAAAAATTCAGTAATGAAAATAATATTTCTTTATATATTAATTTATATGTTAGCAGGTACAGGTTGGTCTTCATATAATTCTATATATATGAGTAATAATGTATTTTGGTTGAACTTATTTATTACCTAAACATATGTCATAATTTTGAAACACTCAAATATATAAGTTGCATAAGTTTCGTAATTGGTTTTCTGTGAAATTATTAACATAGAAATTTTGCATCAGAATCTTTAATACACGGATCTTATATAAGTTAACTATTTCTTTGAACATTCTTTTTTAGAAATTCTGCTATATGAATCAAAGATTTAACTATGACTAGCGTTGCGCATACAATTTTTGAAAACATGTGATCAAGTTATAATTTATTTGGATCGACTAACTATCTCCCAATCAATTTTCTCCATTCATCCCCTAATTAATAACTACTTGTGGGGACAATTAACTAACTGAACTTCATTAATTACTTGGAGATCACTTAATATTTAATAGATTTTATAACTGATGCGTGCAAATGTGAATACCTATGCGCACAAGTGTCAATATATAATATATCAAGTATTCATACCTAAGATACCAAATATTTCGAAAACAAAAACTGGATACATCACACACACATCTTTTATGCGTTTTTAAAGTGGATTTTTTTTCTCTGTTCAATTTCGTCAATATTTGTGACGATCTGTGGAAAATTTATAAATTTAAAACCATGAACGTCTTCTACGTAATTTTCTCTTTCAAATGAGATCCATGATGACATAATTTGGGTTGTCCGTCGTGCAAGTATTCATACCTTGTCGTGTAAATATTCATATCTTGTTGAGCAAGTATTCATACCTCGTAATGCATTACCTGTGGGGACCGCTAATTAAGTGGGGAATCACTAACTAATTAGGTAACCACCTAATATTTGATATATTTTACAACTGTCGCGTGTAAATATGGATGCATATGCGTGCAAGTATTAACATATAATGTATCAAGTATGAATACTTGTGCGACAGACAACTCAAAAGTATTTCATCATGGATCTCATTTGAAAGAGAAAACTACGTAGAAAATGTCTGCGACTTTAGATTCGCAAAAAAATTCACAGATTATCAGAAATATGGGCGACATTGAAGTAAGAAAAAAAATCATAAAATATGTAAAAAATGAGTATGTGATAAGAAAGATTGTTTAAAAAAATACTTGATGTCTTACATATGAATACTTACTATATTAGATGTTAATACTTGCGTGTATAAGTATACATATTTATGTGCATCAGTTGTAAAGTTTTTCAAATATAAGTGGTCCCCAGTTAGTTAGCGGTCTCCCACATTATTAATGATTGATACACATTTTCTTTTGTCTTTTGTACTGGAAGTTGTGGTCCCCTCGTATAATTAATGATTAGGGGATGGATGGGAGAAATAAATTGTGGGAAAGAAATCTTTATTCAATTTATTTATACGTCCGATATCGTTTGTATCTTTTGCTTGATTATATATATAGGTATGAATATTATTCGTTATTATGTTTATCAGAAAAAAATCAACATGATGGAATGTTACATCCCGCCATGATGTGATAAACGTTATCTAAACTTTTGATTTTGATTAACCCGATACTTAAAGTTTGAATATGAATTTTGTAAAAAAAAAATTGAGTAAAAGCCGACTTGACCGTTGTACGTTATTTTTTTAGAACAATTTATTTTTTATATAATAATTGTAGTATTATTAAAGGGGAGGCAACATAGCTGGTTAGAAAAAAGTTCTAATTTTTTCTCAAAAATTTCGTAGCTTCTGTGAATATTTTCAAAAATAATAATAACATATCATTATAAAAATAATATTTTATCTTATTAAATTCTTAATTTTCATTTTTCAAATAAAATCTCAATGATATTATTGGTAAGGAATATGTCATATTATTGTTATATCCAAACCGACAAGTTTTGCAAAAGAAACCTTATCAAACTCAGCAAAATATTACCGCCTAATATGAAGAATTTTTTTTTCTATAAACCATAATAATAAAAAAAAATTTACTAAACCAACATGATTATTTTTTTTTTACAAAAATTATAAGAACGGGAAATGATATTTCGGTCCCTTTTTTTTTGGACCGAAATGACATTTTCAATCTCTAGTGATTTCACATTTCTTTTTCATGAAAAATGGCGTAGCCATTGGTGTAATACCTTGAACCGAGATGTTATTTCAGTCTAGTGTTTTTTTAGCTGGGAATGAATTGCCATTTTGGTTCCATGTACTTTTTTTTTCTTTACTGGGTGTCACACCCCGCGGCCACGAGATGCGACAGTCTCCCGCCGTAAGCATACCACGCCGTGTATACTTACAAGGCTATTCAATTTATACTTAACAATTCAAAACTAAATAATATAAACCAAGTTTATATATACACAAATCAGAGTACACAGTCTGGTCAGAATATCATACAACAAAAGTATCTCATCTGGATACCAACCATGAGGCCTACCCTAAATCTGTTACATTTTGAAATTTTAAAACTTGATTAAATTGATAAATCGATCAATTGGCTTAAATAAAAAGTTTAATTAACTTAACGATCGTTCAGAAATTTTCTGACCGACTAAAACGAAACTAAAATTTTGTAATATAAATTATGTGTAATAAATTTAGAGATTTAGAAATAAAATAAAATATATCACTAGGAATAAAATTATAATTATTCGGTAAATTAGAAACTTAGAAAATCCGTTACAATTCCTTTGAATTTTTTGGAAAGAAGAAATTGATTTAATTGGATTCGTGTGAATAAATAAGTAATTGAATTCCAAATAAGACTATAATTATACGAAATGATCCGTACGAGATAAATTATATAAAAGTTACCAATTTCGTTTATTTGAGAATTTTAAGGATTTGATTTGATTTGATAAATATATATATTGTTTGATAACGAATTATTTAGATTTTAAATTGACAAATAAAGGTCCGAAATATACATACAAATTTAATTGTAAAATTTTACGAAACTTCGACTCGAATTTATAAAAGAAACGGACCATAAATCTATTAAATGAGACTATACTTGAATTTCAGAATTTTGTGAACCCTTAGATTTATTTCAACACGGATCTTAAATGTTGTAAATTAAATGTTGGAATTTTATTAACCACCCATCCCACCCAGCACGGATCTTGAAGCAGCCATTTAATACAATCCCCTCTCCCTTCTCTCTCTCTCCTCTCCCTCAACGTGACAGAAGACCCCCCCCCCGTCCCCTTTCCTCTCTTCAGCGCCAACACTAGGGGGTTCCGCCCCTGCCCTCTCCCGTCGCCGGCGAACCCCACCAGACCCGCCTCTGATCTCTCCTCTCTTCCTCTCTGCCCATGAGAGCCACAGCTGCCCCTCTCTCTCTCTCGGTTTCGGCCTCCCCTGCCCCTCCGCACCACCTCCTCCTCCTCTCTCGCCAAGCCATGCCACCACCACCGAAATATCACTCTCTTCTCTCTCTAAACCATGGGCATCCTCTCTTGATTGATCCCTCTCTGTTTTTCGCCTTTTGCCGCTGATTTCGTGAGAATCCGAAACCCTAGAAATTGGGGGTTTGCCATTATTGCTTGCGGGTGCTTCTTGTGGTTGCGACGATGCTTGCTTGTGCCCGATTGAGACGATCGCAAGGCGAGGTGGAAGAAACCCGGTTCTAGCCCTCACGTGGTACCGACCTCCATGTCACGACCTTGGAAGCATTATTTGGTAAATGGTCTTAATCTTTTGATTCCTTCCCCCTTTTTATTTTTTGTTGTTGTTGTTGTTGTGCTGCCCCATAGTGGCGTGAGGTCTGAGCCCCCTTGAATTGCTTGCTCATTTTTGCTTAAGCTCGGGTCTGATTTGAGTTGTGCGAAGTACTTGATTTAATTAATTTTTCATGGGTAGTTGATTGTACTTGCTTGGTTCATCTTCTTTGTGGAATTGGACAATTTATTTGTTGTACATCCTTGATATGTAGAAATGTTGCTATGTGTGAATTTAGTTAGTGGATTGCTTGATTGTTCTCTTTTACTCAATTCCACATCACCCTATACTGGTACGATTCTGTACTGTCATTTCAAATTGGGTAACTTGAAGAGTTCAAAATTTACTTTGGTTAGCATAGTTAAATAAATTGAAATGGAAAATGAGGTTCGGCTCAAATTAATAAATTTGAATTAGCTCTCTGTTTTAGTCTCTGAGTTAGGAAGCTTGATTAAAATATTAAGAAACTAATCAAATAATTCATGAAACATATCATTAACTAGAATGGATAAGTTAATAATTAAAATGTAGATGACAGTCGTGATATTAAAAAAGTATAAATTAGAAACTTAAAATAATTAAGTGAGCTATCTAATAAAAATATACTATCAGTCAAAGATATCTTTATTGATTAAAACATGAATAATATCACCCAAGTAAGCAGATCAATCATCGAACAAAGATTAAGTTAAGTATAATTGTTAATATATGTGTAGGCTTGGTCGAGCAAGATTTCGTAAGGCAATTCGAGACGTCTAATCCTGAATTAAGCGGTACGCTCGTCATAATAAGGTGCGGGATTTTTGGACTTGTTTGATACTTTATTTTCAGGAATTAAACTGTGTATTCGTTTGTCATGTTGAATATCATTGATTGCATAATCGAATTGTGTAAAGCATTTGCATAGCCCAATCAAATTAAACTCGAATTGATGTGACTTGAGTGATTTGCATGCTGGTATGGTTGTAGGTTGTGTCGATCTATTATGATCTAATTTGATTGAAAGTCACCATGATTGAATTTTGGATATGTATGTGAATGAATTTACGAAGTTAAGCACTTGGATCCAATGAATTCGCCAAGTCGGGCTGTATGCTGACTTGGATTCCCAGGATCCTAAATGGCATTGGGTGAACGGTCCTCGATATTCCCAGTACCGGTTGGGACGAGGGAGGGTGATTATGTGATGATATGTGATATGTTATGATATGTGATTTGAGGTCGTGGGTGACTTGTGTAACGTCTGTGGCTCGGTGGCATTCTCCTACGTGTTAATACATTTGGAAAGGTCAATTGAATATTACGAACATTGAAAATGATTTCAAAGAGAATTTTCTTTATATGATTTGAACCAGACTTTAATAAACTGTTAAGCCAAGCAATTGCAGATGGGTGTCAGATAAAGGGTCCAGTTTGGTTGGCCATCTGTAGGTGTCAGTAACCCTACAGATGTGGGTTTGAGTACCAGCTCGAGAGAGCATCTGTAATTGCTCCAAGTCCTATTGAATTGAGTTATGAATTGAGTTAAGCCAAATATATGTTGTGTTTGAAATTCATTTTGGAAATTCCGTGAATTGCATTTCAGGTTGATAAACTGTTGTCGAGTATTTGCATTCTGTTATTTACGATTATATATACATGTTTGCATTGTTATCGTTTGGGTTTCATTGTTGAATATAGAGTTTGATTGCAAGTTCAATAATTTAACTATGACAAATTTTCGCACTGAGAATTTATTTCCACCCCCTCTCTCCCGATTATTTTCAGGTTTATTTTGCGGACGCAGTAAATGAGGATATTGGTAATGCATATAAAAGATACACTGCCTTGCGTGTATACGTGACGCTTGAATAAATACACGCGGCAGGCTGTCGCACCCGTGGATTTGGAGAGTGACAAAATCTATACAACAAAACATATCTAGGGTCATATACTGGTAAGCTACTAAGGCCTACTACTCTCGTGCCTCTTCGAAATCAATCGCACCAGTACCTGTAAAATAATCCGAAGATGGGGGTGAGAATAAATTCTCAGTGCGAATTTACCACATATAAATTATTGGACTTGCAATCAAACTCAATATTCAAAAATGAAACCCAAACAATAACAATGCAAACAGATATATAAGAAATCATAAATATCAGAATACCACTACTCGACAACAATTAATCAACCTGAAACACAGTTTATGGAATTTCCAAGATTAATTTCAAACACAATATATATTTGGCTTAACTTGATTCATTAGGGCTTGTAGCAACTATAGATGTTCTTTCGAGCTGGACCTTTATCAAACCCACATCTGTAGGGTTACAAACGCCTACAGATGGCCCACCAAGCTAGACCCTTTATCTGACACCCATCTGTAGCTGTTTGGCTTAACCGTTTCCTAAGGTCTGGTTAAAAGCCACCTATACAGGTCAACTTGACAAAAAAAAAATGCAATCACACAGAATCAAAGTCAGCCATACCGCTCAACTTTGCAATTTCATTCAAATAGAATCAAAAATAGCTATCAGCCTTGCACAATTCATTAAACAGGTCAACGGATAGGTTACCGTCACCTTATCCAGCCACCTAAACAGGTCGGTCTGGCAAATTCATCACAGGTCAACGCATATGTCAGTAGCGTCACCTTATTCAGCCACCTAAACAGGTCGGTCTGAAAAATTCATAAACACAGGTCAACGAATAGGTCACCGTCACCTTATCTAGCCACCTAAACAGGTCAGCCTGGCAGATTCATTCATATCAAGAACAATTAATAGAACTAATCAAATAATAACCATACCAACATGCCAATCAACCTTAACTAAACAGTTCAATCATTCTCATTTATCCAAGAATCAATATGCAGCATGAATTCCAAAATATGCAACAATTAATCATTCAACATGACAAACAAATAAACAGTTTAATTCCTGAAAATAAAGTATCAAACAAGTCCAAGAATTCCGCACCTGTTTAAGACGAGCGTACCGCTTAGCTTCAGATCGGGCGTCTCGAATTGTCTCGGTAAGTCTTGCTCAACCGAGCCTACACCTATATTATACATTTATTTGGTTTAATTCGAGTTCAGTGATCTATACGTTTATTTAGGGTTTGTACATTCCTAAATCAATTCTTATGTTTTGGTATCGATTCTTTTCGGTTCCTCCTTTCTTATTAAAAATCTCATATAACGGTGCACAATTGCACCTAGGCCCTCTAGCCATATACCATTTCACTTTGGTAACAATCAATCACCGTTTCACTACTTTGGTTCTCGGATCAATTCAATTTACTGATTGGTTGAATCCTAATTTGGTCAAAACCTCAAATTAAATGTTAAACATTCTAAACATTCAAGATCAGGAAGCAACCCTACCGATTACAAGTCTAATTGGTCGGGTTAAACAAATCAAATCACGATTATGCCAACTTTCAGTTCTGGCACGAAACCCTAGAAATCAGATTCCACAAATTGAAAGGAAATCGGGAAAAGATTGGCAAATAAACAAGCAAGGAGTGTAGAGGAACTAGTCCTCGAGCAATTCGAACACAAATCTCGAGTTTAAAACGAAAATATGAGAAATCGAGAAATCTGGGTTTTTCAAGAGAAATAGAAAGAGAAAGAAATACCAAATAGGAGAGCTGGGAGAGATCCTCAGCTGCTTACTCGGTTTCAAATTCGATTTCTCATAACAATCGAGGGTCTGAAAGGAACGGAAAGTTCTCACACTCTTTTCCTTCTTTTTGGATGAAATCACTTGAAAAATGGGAAAAATATGAAGTGGGAGAGAGAGAAGATTTGATTTGAGTTTTAGTGTTAAAAACACTCTGAATGCGGACGCATCCATCCGCACTGCGAGTGGCTTGACCCGCACTCAGCACTTAGAAACTTTTCAACATAATTTCAGGAAAATCCGAGCGTAGTGCAGATGAATTCCACCCGCAGTGCGGGTCAACCTCATCCACACTCAGTACTTAGCCGATTTCAGAAAATTTAGTTCAATATAGAAATTCATGAGTGCGGTTGCACCCACCCATCCACAGTGAGAATCACTCACTCGCACTCAGTACTTAGTCGATTTCAGTAAAAACATTGCAACACAAAAATTCATGAGTCCGGCTGAACCCATCCGCAGTGCGGGTCACTCATCCGCACTCAGCACTTAGTCAATTTTCGGCACAATTTCATAACAGGTCTGGGCCTAATGCGGATGCACCCGCAGTGCAGGTCCATCCATCCGCACTCAGCCTATAAAATCTCAAAATTTCAAAATTTTAAAGCAGTTTTGATTCATATTTAATTTACTTATTTATAGAAACCTTAATTAAGGTTTAAACTTCCATTTTATGAGCACTATTTTCGATTCTTGTTTTTAAATCATTTGACTTTAATTATTAAAATTTCGTAACGTAACACTGGGCCTCTGTTTTAGCTCAGTTTCGGCCAGGAAGCCCCAGTTTCGTTCTGGAACAATTTCTGTTTTGGCCAGGAACTCTCAATTTATGATTTTGTGCATCCGCGGGTCTGAAAAATGTGAAATTATCAGGGTCTGAAATGTCATTTCGGTCCTAAAAAAAGTTCGAGACCAAAATAGTGATGAAAGGTGAAAGAAAATCTTGCGAAGTATATAGCAAAGGAAATATTCAATAAATTGAGACTTTTATAATCCAAATATGAAAAAATGCTAAGGAACTCTAAAGAAAATATCATTATTTTCGCTGAAAAAGTTATTCCATTTCGTAGAAATAGAAGAAAAATTCAATACTTGTCAACGCTAATTAATTGTGACAAATTATAATTTCAAATTGTGATGGTATAACATTTGAAATATAATTTTATATCAATTGTGTTGGTCAACTGTAGTTTGGAAGTCAGCAAATTTGATATCAAAACTGTCACACCCCCGATCCGGAGGTGCGACGATACAGCCGCGTCTATTTATCATTCAATTATATATAACACTAGACATGGATCTTTTTTATGCATTGCCAGTAGCATCTATTATTTTTGTCACATCCCAATTTATTCAAAACAAATTATCTGACAATTTATAGTGGACAATGCTAGAGATATATTCTCTGCATCCTGTCAGATACAATAAACCCAAATCTCATACCTTTAGGTGACCCTGCTGTCAATTATCCAGAAGCGCTCTTTATCTTCGTATAATAAACCTGTAACCCACAAGGGGCAACGAGTGAGAAATAATAAATTATTTCTCACTGCTGATTGCCACTCAGATTATTGGATTCGAAGGAAATCCATAAAATCACCGCACGAGAAATTATCAGTTCAGTTCTATAATGACGAATGCAAATGCTCAATAACAGTATCCAATTGAACAACAAAAATTATATAAATAAATCAGAACTCTAAGAATCTTATTAGCATAAATGGTTTGGGTCAAAATCTTTTAAAACATAAAGTCAGGTAATGTTTGGAATCTAATCTTTAGAACCGTTAAGTCTGGTAACGTACGGTTTCTTAACTTTACCATTTCTAGTCTGGTAGTACTGAAAGATATCATACATGTATCTGTCGTGTCATGGCTTATACCATTCTAAATATGTTGACACCTGATTAACATAAACAATACGAAATCAATATCACAATACTGTCATTATCAGAAAGAAAATCAATGATAAGACTGTGGTATACGAAATCAATATCACAATACTGTCACTATCGGAAAGAAAATCAATGATAAGACAGTTATCACAGTTCATTAGTCTTATAGTCACAATTCACATTTATTAAATATCCCTTATCCAACTAGTACTAGATTCAGTTGGGGCCATTCACCATATGCGCATAAGGGTCCTGGAGTAAAGTCTAGTAGCTAGCTAGACTTTACATATAATAATCATTTTTCTCCACTATATGGAGGTTCAAGGATTTCAGTATTCAATATTCATTCAATTCAATCACTGTGGTCTCAATCAATCTGTTACATTTCGAAATTTTAAAACATGATTAAATTTTTAAATCGATCAATTGGCTTAAATAAAAAGTTTAATTAACTTAACGATTGTTCAGAAATTTTCTGACCGACTAAAATGAAACTAAAATTTCGAAATATAAATGAATCATGAAATTCTGTACATTAAAATTTAGAGGGTTAAAACATAAAATAAATAGTTAGATTGAGTTCTAATTAGGAGAATAATTATACAAAATTTTTGTACAAGATAAATTATATAAAAGTTACCAATTTCGTTTTATTTGAGAATTATAAGGATTTGATTTGATATTTATATATATAGACTTATATATACTATCCGATATCGAATTATTCGGATTTTAAAATTGAATTATAAAACATGTAATAATATTTATACGACACTATAATATTTTACGAAACTTCGATTTGAAGTTATAAAAAGAAACTTAATAATTAACATAGAAGGAATTCACACTATATACATAGGCATCAATAATTAAAAGAGAACGATTTACAAAATATCCCTTTGATTTTGTCGGAATAAATTCGCACCATGCATATATCCATCTAGGAATATTTTTGTTCTTTGAAATATTTTAAATAGAATGTGCACCAATCTCAAGCCATTTCCACGTTGAAAATTTTGGAGCAAATTCACTTCTAACCATATTTGATAATTGGATCGGATCCGCACCATATGCAATTTGAAATTAATCCAATTGAATTTGAATTTCGGGTTCACCCTCAAATTAATTCACCTTTGAGATATCTCATATTTGCGTGACTTTTTGGAAAATCTCAAACCGTTTAGATATGTTCAGCACGAATCTTAAAGCAATCCATTTAATCCCCCATCCTCTCTCTTCTCTCTTTCTCTCCTCTCCCTCTACGTGACAGAAACCCCCCCTCCCCGGCCCTCTCTTCTACACCAAAGAAAAGAAAAAGAGAGAGAGGCTCCGCCCCCTCTTCCCTCTCCCGTCGCCGGCGAACTCCACCAGACCCGCCCCTGTTCCGTCCTCTCCTTCTCTGTCAGTGACCCGTCCCCAACTCAAACTCGCTCCCTCTCCTCTCTTCTACACCAAAAACAGGGCCCCGCCCCCTCCCCTTCCGCCGCTGCCACGGCCAGCAGCCACCGCCGCTCCACTCTCTCCTCTCTTTCCTTCTCGGTCCGACCCACCAGACCCGCCCCTGTTCCCTCCTCTCCTTCTCTGTCAGTGACCCGTCCCCAACTCAAACTCACTCCCTCTCCTCTCTTCTACACCAAAAACAGGGCCCCGCCCCCTCCCCTTCCGCCGCTGCCACGGCCAGCAGCCACCGCCGCTCCACTCTCTCCTCTCTTTCCTTTTCGGTCGGACCCACCAGACCCGCCCAAAACCCCTGCCCCTCCTCCTCTCCCATGAAACCCTAGTTTCTAGGGTTGAGGTGTGTGCCGTCTCGGTTTGATTGGTGCTGTCCCCGTGTTAAATTGGTGCTATGGTGCTTGATTGTGCTCGAGTGAGATGGCCGCGAGACGAAGCGAAATTCTCGGAACCGATCACTTTCCTTCGATATTTTCTATTTCGGTTAATTTCTAAAATTCTTGATTTGTGTCTTGATGAATCGATTAATGTTGTAGAACTTGAATTGGCTAATTATCGAGTTTGGTTGTTGATTTTTCCGACTCGATCGAATTGCAAATGTTTAAAGAAAAATAGTATAATTGCAAAAGTAAGAAATTGTTAAGGTATGGAATTAGGCCTAACTCAATGAATCCGAATAGGTGAATTATTATTATTGAGCCCTTTGTGTTGGGCTCGGCTGTGAATTTGAATAAATGGATATGGGACTTGGGTCAAATGAAATTATAATTAGAACATGCCACAACTCTTGACTATAGAACGAGATATAATAATTTATTTAAAGTGAATGTTAACCTTTTATTTCTGAGCAAATAATTTGTAAAAATAAATTTAGTTTAAAAATCTGATTTGAGTTTTAGTTGTAATACTAATTTTAATTAAACGAAGGTTGTAAATAAAATGTGCCTGTTCTGATCTGACCTGGTGCTGATTTTGTGTGTGTACCAGCCCTTGACTTGACAGGGACCAACAATGTAAATAAATTAAATTGAGGGTTGTTTTGTGCAAAATACAAGTCTTGGAAATTTTGATAAAAATAAGGGGTATGAATTGTAAAATATAAGGCCTTATATGAGTTGTATAAATATAAGGGGCCAACTTGTAAGATTTAAATTGTTTGAGGCTATGGCCGGCCTACGCATTAAAAATGTTATAAATGGACTTGGAGTAAATTGTAAATTGTTAATTAGCGGCTTAAACCCTTGCTAAATTATGGGCTTTTAATTAAATTGAATTGAATTAAAATGATTATAAATGAGCCGAAATGTATAAAAAAAATTGACGAATTAAAAGACGGCTTTTGGAATTTAAGTTTTGATAATGTAACTGAACTAAACTAAGTAAACGTATAATATAGGTGTAGGCTCGGTCGAGCAAGATATCGCGAGGTAATTCGAGACGCCCAATCCGTAACTAAGCGGTACGCTCGTCATAATAAGGTGCGGGATTCTTGGACTTGTTTGATACTTTATTTTTAGGAATTAAACTGATTATTCGTTTGTCATGTTGAATGATTAATTGTTGCATATTGATTCTTGGATAAATGAGAATGATTGAATTGTTTAGTTAAGATTAATTGGCATGTTGGTATGGTTATTATTTGATTAGTTCTATTAATTGTTCTTGATGTGAATGAATCTGCCAGGCCGACCTGTTTAGGTGGCTGGATAAGGTAACGGTGACCTATTCGTTGACCTGTGTTTATGAATTTGCCAGACCGACCTGTTTAGGTGACTGGATAAGGTGACGCTGCTGACTTATGCGTTGACCTGTTCGAATTTGCCAGATCGACCTGTTTAGGCGGCTGGATGAGGTGACGCTGCTAACTTATGCGTTGACCTGTGAGAATTTGTCAGACCAACCTGTTTAGGTGGCTGGATGAGGTGACGCTGCTGACTTATGCGTTGACCTGTGAGAATTTGCCAGACCGACCTGTTTAGGCGGCTGGATGAGGTGACGCTGCTGACTTATGCGTTGACCTGTGATGATTTTGTGAGGCTGACCTGTATGTGTGGCTTTGATATATTTGCTTGAGATTTAGCAAAGTTGACCCGTATAGGTAACTTTGATTCTGTGTGATTGCATTTGTCGAGTTGACCTGTATGGGTGACTTGTAATCGGACCTTAGGAAATGGTTAAGCCAAAACAGCTACATATGGGTGTCAGATAAAGGGTCCAGCTTGGTTGGCCATCTGTAGGTGCCTGTAACCCTACAGATGTGGGTTTGATAACGGTCCAGCTCGAAAGAACATCTGTAGTTGCTACAAGCTATAATGAATTGAGTTATGAATCGAGTTAAGCCAAAAAAAAATATATGTTGTGTTTGAAATTCATCTTGTAAATTTCGTGAATTGTATTTCAGGTTGATAAATTGTTGTCGAGTATTGGCATTCTGTTATTTATGATTATTTATATCTGTTTGCATTGTTATTGTTTGGGTTTCATTGTTAAATATAGAGTTTGATTGCAAGTCCAATAATCTAAACTGTGGCAAATTTCGCAATGAGAATTTATTCTCACCCCCACTCTCCCGATTATTTTCAGGTTCATTACACGGACGCAGCAAATGAGGATATTGGTAATGCATATAAAAGATCCACTGCCTTGCGTGTATATGTGACACTCGATAGATACATGCGGCAGGCTGTCACACCCGTGAATTTGGGGTGTGACACAATCATTTGCAATAAGAATCAATCAATCGATAAATAATATCAATATGATAGTCAACAGACTTACCTGTAATTCAGTTTTAGTTGTATTGGACTATGCATATGATGCAACAGTTCAATCAATGCAGTCAATCAAATATTCAAAATGTACAGTGAGTTACGATTTAATTCCTAGTTATAAATCTTAGACTAATTCAATAACCTCGCACCTGATATTGTAGGGCCATGAGCAAGATCCAACAATTCAATCACCCTGAATATTCTGTCTCACCAGTCTCTTTCATAATTATGCCTACTTTTAAACAATATATACTATAATCAATATTTGTAACATTTTCATATAGCAGAGTAGTGTATGTATTTTAATACTAAAATCCTAAGTATTCATTCATTTTTGGTTTAGTATCTCTATCACTATTTATCAAACTATCTGTGTTAGATTAATAAAGGTTCCCATTTTAACCAATGCTATAATTTATTAATTATTCCCTTATTTCCGTACTCTTTTTATGTATATCAATTTCAGTTCAATATATAATTGTCTATCGGTCCAGTAGTCTGTATCTGTCCAATAAATTTTGTTCGATAAATCTAATATGTCAATGAATTCTATCTAATTCATTTTTATTCCTAAACCAACAATCCAAGTCTAAAGCTTACAATTTAATTTTCAAATTTGACCCTTTAAATCCAAGCCGATATATATACATATATATATTTGCACTAAGGCCTCTCTGACAGGTTTTATTTATCAACTCTTAGAAATTTTGCAAATTCAACCTTATACTTTATATTTCTTTTACAAATAAGCCCATGATATTTTCAAATAAGTGTACTAATAACCAAGGTAAATTGGTACCGATAGGTACCAATATTCAGATTTCATCAACCACCTCAACCCACATATCAACTCCAAAATAATCTCAAATAATAAACAAAAATATTATAAATATGCCAACTACAATCCATTTCAGCTATATATACCAAAAGGTATAGCTAGGGTTTAAGCTCAAAATTGAAACTTGGTAATTCAATCCATTTCATGAACTCCCTGTAACACTTTCAACTAGCAAATGCAAGAAACAATGATTCACACAATCAAATAAACTATCATATGAGTTCCAATTTTAAAGATAAGGATAAAGAGAGACCTCAAGCAAATCAATTAGAATACTCTATTAAACATGTTTTCAACTAATTTCACACAATACTTTAGCTTGCCTCGTTTAATTTATCAAGTCAATATTTCTTCATATATTAGTAACCCAATAATCCTTTTCATTTCTTTCAACACTTAAAGCAAGCTTAAACTTGCTAATTTTCAGAATTTTACCAAAACTCTAATTGAGTATGAAAGAAGAACAATTTAAAGGAAGAGAAGAAATACCCCAGGTTATGTTGAATACAACAAGCAACAGGGAGAACTACTAGTCCAATTCACAGAATTTCACAACAAAGAATCATCTCTGTTTACTCACGAAAGAGACGAGAGAAAGACTCCACTATTTTTATTTTTATTTTTATTTTCGTTTTTGTTTCTTTACTGGAGAGAGAGGGATCAGTATTTAGGGAATTAAGGTGAGTGCTTCAACTAGCATTGACCACGTGTAATGATGCCACCTCAACCTTGTTCTTCCATTTATGTTAACGTATTTACATTGTTTACCTCTAACTTCTTCAAAATTGTAAATAAGTCCTAAACTAATATTAATTCTTGATTTTTCAAGATCAGAAGTTTATTTAATCATATTGGTCACAACTTAATTAGTTTAATCCTTTTTGCTGATTTATAACGAAAAATATTTCCCTTATTCTTGGAATATTTCGTATATTTCTGAAAAGAATATACTCAAATTATTTTGTATATTATTTCCAATTACTAATTTCATATTACTGTTGCATAATGTTACAAAAACTCAGCCTATCTCACGACATTAAAAATTTGAGCTGCACTGTCAGCATTAACTCAAAAGAATATTTTTTTTAGTTAATGTATCGATTGTCTGACTTTAAACGGAGTCAATTCGACTCCACATCGTCTGTATTAATTTAAAAGAGTATATTTTGAGTTAATGCATCTCGGTCGTCTGATTTTAAATAGGATCAATCTAGCTTCCGCTTATAAAGTAGAGAGTTCTTTAATATTAGTGTGAATCTAGTTTGCACGAATTATAAAATATATAGATCAGTCCAGATGTTTTAAGTTAATGCAGAGAATATAAATTCTACAAACTTGATATCAATATGTTTAGTTTGTTTTATACCAGTCCCTCCAAAAAATAATAAAAATCTCATGTTTCTTACAAAAAATAATAACATACTACTATTGTATCTATGCATTGTTGGAATATATTATAAGAAAATAAAAAATATTTTCATACAAAATAACTTATTTTTATAAAAAAAAACAAATAGATCAATAAAATAATAATTATTCAATAATAAAAATATAAGCCGACATATTATCATACAAATGTAAAATCTGTTATGAATTAAGTATTTATGAATGTCTATATTGCAACTTTCTTGAGCAATTACTTGAAAACTTCTCTTTAAAGAAATATGTTTCTCTCTCACATTTATCAATAGAGTTAATATTAGATGGCTTGCAATTTACATTTTTTAGCCTATAAATAGAGGCTTTGTATGAATGTATTGGACACAACAAAAGCATATGAATAAAGCATAGCCATTTTTATACATTCTCAATATCTTGTCTATTATTCTTTTACTTTATTTTATAACACGTTATCAGCACGAGAGCTCTTGAAGATCTGAGGTAAACTTCTAATATATTTTTAATTTTAATATCATAATACTTCTAATCAAAAATTGTCACAAGATAACAACATAAAAACAAATTATAATAATAATAAAAGAAAATAATGAAGTCATCAGTTATCTTTTATATTACATTATGCTTCAATTATTTTTATGTTATGTTATGATTTTATTTTTTTATTAAATATCAATTCTTCGAGTCTGTTTTATTTTATGTTATATTATGCTTTCAATTTTATATCAATTGTTTTTACATTTATTATATTCTATTAACTTGGGTCTTTCTCTTATTAATCTTTATTGAAAGATTTATTTATTTTTAGTAATTGGTCTGAAGCCACTTACATTTGTTTCTGTCATAGCACCAAATTGAAAGCATTATGTCATAAAATTAAAAGCATTATGTTTGGCCCGAAGCCTATATATAAAAATATATATGCCATGATATATATATTTCTTTTCAATAAAATCTTTATATTATTGAATATTATTTATTTTTATTTTTAATGTTTTAATCTTCATGACGAAGATTTCAAGAAAAGAAGATCTTCATGAAGAAGATTTCAAGAAAATTTATATAATGTACAAATTTTATGTGATGTACATATTAAGAAAAAAAAAATCTATAAGTTAATCTTCTTGAAGAAGATCTGAATAAATTTTCTGAAAGAAATTTCAGAAAAATTTCTAATATGATGCGCAAATTTTACATAATTTTAAGAAATATTATGAGTTGATTTCATGTCTCATTGTGGTTCAAAATAACAAGTTGTTGATGAAAAACTATGAATTTCATTCAATTGATTAATGTTTCATTCCTTGAAGAGAATGTATCAATATATAAAAATAATAATTTTGAACAAACTCGTGGATGAGAACAAGATTGATATTATTATCATAGTGATTATTCCAAAAACACACATTTCCACCAGAAGTGGAAAGATAATGAAAAGAATAATAAGAAAGAAAATTTCATGCTATCATTGGCCACGTACCTGTAGTACACCGAAACATTATGTTTACCTATATCAAACATCAATAAACAAATAAATAAAAGATTGAGACAAATTTTATTTGAGAGTGTGATCTCGATCTTAGCAATATTGATGCTATTAAATTTTATTTGTTGAAATTATATTTTGAGGTTATTGACAAACAAACAAATTATTTCCACCACAGCTCGTTAGCTTTAACAAACCTTGCCTTACCTCATTTTCACATCACTTTGCTTAATGCATTTATTCTAAAATTGGAATTAGAATAAACTTTCAAGTACTTTCAAAATTATTAGATTTTACAATGAAATGTTAGAAATTAAATTTAGTATATTTTAGACAAATAATCAAATATAACATATGTATGTTTTCCAGAAAATCATAATTGTTGGAAATGGAAGTCATCACCTTGATAATTATATAGTGTCTATATAAAAGATATAATATGTTGTGGATATATTAGTTTAGAAATCATATATTTTAAATTGGATTTTGTTTTTCTTTCTTTCTGGAATAAATAAGGAATGATCTGGTGAACATTATTTTTTCTTGTTTATTTAGGTTTTGTTTAATAAACACAATAATATCTCGATTTTAAGTGTTTGACAACTAAACACTTATTTTGTGAATATATGTATTCTTAAATATATGCATTTATTTACGGGATTGTAATTGTTGTTAAAAAAAAATGATTGAAGGCTCCAGAAGAGTTGATTTCTTGTTAAATGGAGGAAAATAAATTCATACTTAAGATGTATTATATTATTCTAAGTTTCAAAGGAATTTATTAAGTTTTAACGATATCTGCCGAAATGGGTATTATGTTGAGACAACCAACAAAGAAAATATTAGAAATCTTTATATTACTAGCATAATATCAATATATTGGAAAAATTGCCTATGTTTTCCTCCGACTTGTATTACATATATTAGTGCAATTGAAACACATGTTATTGTAAACCAGAAGTTTACATACAAGAATATGTTTATAGTTTGGCATGACCGGTTGGACCATTCCGGATCAATAGTGATGCGAAAAATAATAGATAATTATTATAAACATTCATCAAAAAATTAGAAGATTCTTTAATCTAATGAATTTTTATGTGTTGATTTTATTTCTAGAACGTATACAATGTGATATTTGTGGAACATTATATCCAACATGTGAACCATTTGAATAATTTATGATTTTAATTGATGCATCAACAAGATGGTCACATGTATGTTTATTATCAAATCGCAACCTGACGTTTGTGAGGTTACTTGCTCAATTGATTTGATTAAAGAGCATAATTTTATGATTATCCAATTATGAAAGTACGTCTAGACAATGTCGAAATTAATGTTGAACATCCTGTAGATGTTCGTATATAAAAAAGAAGATATGATATTTTACATGCAACAAAACTAATTCGCATCATGCCAACTAGCTATTATAAAGCTTCTCCTTATAATTGGGTTTTGGTCACATACCTAATATTTCCCATATAAGAATTTTTTAATGTGCGGTATATGTTATAATTGCTCCACCACAACGCACTAAAATGGGATATCAAAAAAAAGAAAAAGAGTTGGAAATTTATATTAAATTTGAATCTCCATATATAATAGAGTATCTAGAACCAATGATGGGAGCTTTATTCATGACTAATTTTTTTCGATTGTGATTTTGATGAATAAAAATTTCCAACTTTAGGGGGGAGAAAACTATTAGCTGAAAAAAAAAATGTACATTAGTATGAATTATCATTGTCTTATTTTGATCCTCGTACTAAAAAGTGTGAACTAAATGTTCAGAAGATAATTCATTTGCAAATGTTAGTGAATCAATTGCCAAACACATTCACAGGTTCAAAGAAAGTGACCAAATCACATGTACCAGCTGCTAATGCTCCAATTAAAGTCGGTGTCCCTGTTGGACATGCATGAAGCGTGGAAAAACAATCGGTTCCAAAGATTAAAAATATAGAAATCCTCGAAAAAGAAAAGGAGCAAAGAATGAAAATGGTCAAGATGAGGATATGATAATTTCAGATAAAACTCCAGAAGAGAATAAAATTATAAGTAATATTGGAGTTCCAGCAGAAACTCAGGTATCTGAAATTCATAAAAATGAAGAGATCTCTATAAATTATATCATGAATGGAATAAGATGGAACCGAGATGAAATTAATATCAATGATATTTTTGCATATAATATAGCGCTAAATATAATAAATATTGAGGATCATGACCCGAAGTTTATTAAAGAATGTCGACAAGGAAATAATTGGCCAAAATGGAAAGGTGCAATTGAGGCAGAATTAACTCTTTGGAAAAACGAAAAGTATTTGGGCCTGTAGTTCCAATATCTGAAGGTGTAAAACTAGTATGATATAAATTGGTATTTATGCGAAAATAAAATGAGAAAGATGAAATTTTAAAATATACTCACATGTGGTGGATGCAACAACTTTTTTTTTAGTCTGGCAGTCCACGAAGGACTTAATTTGCACCTAATGGATATTGTTACAGCCTATTTAAATGGCTTGCTTGATAATGATATTTATATGAAAATATCTGAAATATTTAAGATATGCTTGAAGCATGTAATTTAGGTTCTCGAGAACATTATTCAGTTAAAGTGAATAAATTTTTATATCGATTAAAGCAATATGGACGCATATGCTATAATCGTTTAAGTGAATATTTATTAAAACATATATATAAAAGTGATACGATTTGTTCATGTATTTTCATGAAAAGATCAGGAAATGAGTTTGTTATAATTGCAGTTTATGTTGATGATCTAAATATCATTGGAACTCCGGAAGAACTTTCAAAAGCAGTAAATTGCTTAAAGAAAGAATTTGAGATGAAAGATCTTGGAAAGACAGAGTTTTGTCTTGGATTACAAATTGAACATTTGAAAAGTGGTATTTTTGTCTATCAAGAAAATTATGTTGTAAGAGTGCTGAAACGATTTTATCCATTGAGCACTCCGATGGTTGTACGATAATTAGATGTGAATAAAGACCCTTTTAGACCTCGAGAGAATGATGAAGAACTACTTGGTCCTGAAGTACCATATCTTAGTGCAATAGGAGCACTTATGTATCTTGTTGGACATACAAGGTCTGATATATCATGTGCTGTAAATTTATTAGCAAGATATAGTTCTTCTCCCACACGAAGACATTGGAATGAAATTAAACATATATTTCGCTACCTCCGACGTACAATGGATATGGGTTTGTTTTTTTTCAAATATATTCAAATCTGATTTAATTGGTTACGAAGATGCTGGATATTTGTCTGATCCACATAATGACCAATCTCAAACAGGCTATTTGTTTACATGTGGTGGAACAGCTATTTCGTGGCGATTTGTGAAACAAACTATATCAGCCACATCTTCTAATCATGCATAAATTTTAGCAATACATGAAGTAAGCCGAGAATGTGTTTGGTTAAGATCTGTGATTCAACACATTCGTTAGACATGTGGCTTGTCTTCTGGAAAAATGATCCCGACGAATATATATGAAAACAATACTGCATGTATTGCTCAATTAAAGGAAGGATACATTAAAGGAGATAGAACAAAACACATTTCACCAAAATTCTTTTTCACCCATGATCTTCAGAAGGATAATGTTATTAATGTTCATCAAATCTGTTCAAGTGAGAATCTAGCAGACTTATTCACCAAGGCGCTTTCTACTGGGATATTTGAAAAGCTGGTCTGCAATATTGGTATTCGTCGATTTAAAGATCTTGATTAATGTTGTCATGAGGGGGAGTTAAATATGCATTACATTTTCCTTAACTATGGTTTTTCCCACAGGGTTTTCCTGGTAAGGTTGTAATCCTGTATTGAAAAGAATAATGTACTCTTTTTCCTTCACTAGGTTTTTATCCCATAGGGTTTTTCCTAGTAAGGTTTTAATGAGGCATATTTTTATGTAATGGACATCCAAGGGGGAGTGTTATGAATTAAATATTTATGAATGTCCATATTGCAACTCTCTTGAGCAATTACTTGAAAACTTCTCTTTAAAGAAGTATGTTTCTCTCCCACATTTATCAATAGAGTTAATATTAGATGGCTTGTAATTTACATTTTCTAGCCTATAAATAGAGGCTTTGTATGAATGTATTGGACACAACAAAAGCATATGAATAAAGCATAGCCATCTTTATACATTCTCAATATCTTGTCTATTATTCTTTTACTTTATTTTATAACAAAATATATTATTTAATGACATACTTATGAGTTTTTCTATTACTAGTACAAAACAATTATTTTTGTTATGTTAGTCAATGGGTAACAAGAGAATTTTTTTTTATCAAAATAAGTTATATTATTGAAGCATGATAATTGTATCTCGAATAAAATTCCTGAGTGTGTTTCCTAGATAGTTTAACAAAAAAAACTTTCAATGCTATCTACCTTTTATTTCCAGCATTAGTATTCAAATATCTAAAACTTTGTTTATAACATATTATAATGCTACTTACAAGTATTTAAACCTCAATCTGCAAGCATTAAAATTTAAAATCTATGTTTTAACTCATAACTACTTTTATTTTCAAGTCAAAAGTAAAAAGATTAATTTCATCTATTTTTTCTTTTTTTTCTAAACTCATTATGATCCAGACATACTCCAAAAGAAAGTCAATATGTTAGTTAGAACTACCAAATCAATCCGTGCAGAATCATTTGTTGTGGAAAATGTGCCGAGGAAAAATCGACCAAGGAAGATACATATCGACATATTCACTATTTCCCTGTTCATTAAAACTATAGTTGTTGTGGCTTAGACGGTCAGATTTTACTTAGATTAACACTGTTTAATAATAGTTGTGTTGGCAGTTTTGTACTATTAGTCTATCATTACACTGTAAAGTTTAATAATTAAAAAATAGCTTATTAATTTAGGTTGCGTTGTCCTTTTTTATTTGTTTGGTGAATTAAGCTAGAGAAATCAGTTGGCTGTTAAGTTTGGGACCGCTCAATTTTAAATTGGGTTTAGTTGCGGAGATAACATGTTGAATTATATTTAGCGTGTAGTTATTTGTCATTTATCTTCTGCAGTCATTCATCACAAACTATTTAGGTTCAAATTTCAAATAATACAACTAATGGGTTCAACCATCAATGTTTTAATAATGCAGGAACTCAACTTATATCAGAGCTCAAAATTATTAATATAATGATAACTTATAATAGAAAAATGTTTCAGCAGCGTAACAAATTAACAATGGAATAAGTTTCATTTGACTAGATCTATATCGTGATTTTAATCAATCCAGCAGCATAAAAGATAAGAGAATCTTAAATTGGCTCATAATACATCAGTGTGAATTCGTAAAGGATAAAAGGAAACCGTGTGAATTTTGTTATGCGAGAAAAAAATTATAAACTATTGGTATAACTAGGACTGTCAAAAAAAATTGTAGTTCATAATTTAATTGACTTCGATTCGAAAAATTTATAGTTCGCAATTAATTTGATTCAAAATTAGTTTGTTATGGAATAAATCAAACCAGTTTGATTCGAATCTTATTCAAATTTAAACTCAAACTAGGATAAATCCGATTCAGTTTGATTCGTTTGCGGCCCTCTAGCCGTGATTGATATTGTTTCACAACCCAACAAAGCATCACAATTGGAACATTTAAAACAAGTTAAGACTCATCATAACAGGTAAACAATCATCATCTCATTTATTATACATAATTTTTCCGGGGTATATTATATACACAACTAATCTTAAGTGGATAAAGGCTATACATCAGGCCTCAGGATCAAATGGTCAATTGTCAAAGAATAAACAAGATTCCGTGAGTCGTATAAACATGTCACCCCCGTGTGGCGTACCACTTAAAAACATCAGCCACAATTAATATCTCAAAATGCATATTCTGTTGAGCACATATGACATTATGTAGCGTTTATACAAAAAACAGTCTGTATACACACACGCGGACATATGCACGTGTGTGTATATATATATATATATAAAGAGAGATGGGCTATGATAAGTTGCGAAGTAAAACACGTTTATATTTCATGCAATATTTTTATTTTCAAAATTCATATAGCCAATTCGAACCAAATATTGTTAATGTTTTTGATTTGTTAGCTGTAGTATATGCAAAGTGGGTATTATTTTGATGCCTCACTTTTGTGTGCTAGTTCTTATTTTGTTTTGTTAGCTAATGTAGTGGGTACCAGTGTAATGGTACCAAGGTAATCAAAACATTGTAATATGGTTTTCATTTAGGAATGAAAATGGATGGGTCTATCCACTTCTCTCAAAAAAAAAAAAAAAAAAAACACTTTATTTTATAGCAGATTGTCCTCGTACTCTTCCAACTGTCAGATTTTTCTTTTTTTATATATGACTGTCTGATTAAAAGATGACATTAAATTCTCAAAAATAGGTAGAAGCAAATTTCTGAGCTAGCATTAACTGTTTGGTTTTGAATTTTAAGCACTTGCAGCAATTATATATTCATGAGGAGGGTTCAAATGCCTCCATTTTTTGTGTCTTCATTATGTCTCTATTTTTAAAAACTTTAATAACTCAAAATTTAAAACTTAAACGTCAAAATAAAACCGTTAGATGTAATCTATATTATTTTCTCTATGTGCCCATAAAAAATTATCACATTTTGATTTTGCTTTTATATGAATCAATAAGTTGAAAAATCAACGTTTAGAAATTATTTATATTTGTATACATTTTTACAAGCTCAAGATGACAATTAAAATAAAGTTGAAATGCCATAATTTTTTACATGTGCATAGATAAAATGATATAGTTCATATCCAATGGTTTTATTTAAAATTTTAAGATTTAAATTTTGAGTTATTAAAGTTTTTAAAAATAGAGGCGTGATGGAGGCACAAAAAATGGAGGCATTTGAACCCTCCTCTATATTCATTAATTAGTCTTTGTTTTCGTTTTCTACTTGGGGATGCAAACAGATCGAATAATGATAAAATTATATATTTATCCGTTTTTATTTTTGTGATATGGATATGGGGAAGCAACTATGTTCCTTTTCTTCAGAAAAGGAGGATCCTCCTATTCTCTAATCTGAACCGTTCAAAATTGATCAAACAGTTTCAATTATTTTTTTTCTTTTATATCAATATAATTTATTAAAATGAATAAGATGTAATTGAAGCCGTTTAATCGATTTTGAACAGTTCGGATTGAAGAATAGAAGGATCCTTTTTCTTAAGAAAAGGACTAAATTCCATTCCATGGATACAAATACATATCAGATATTAAACATATACGGGTACATATATCTAATTTTTATAATGATAATAACATTAACTTTTTATAATATATATTAAACTATATAGTATATATCTATTATTCGGATATGGATAATTTAAATTTAAAATCATATTTATATCTGTATCTGTACAAATATTCAGATATCAAATATCTGTATCTAACCTTTGAATATGGAAGATAATATATGATCCGTTTGCACCCCTAATCTTATAAATTGATTTGTTTTTGTCATATAATTTTTTTAATTTTGATGAAAATTATTACTATTAATTTTCTTCATAAATGAAATTACATAATATTTGTTCATCTAGTCCTCTAATCTTAATTTTCTGATTCCTTTCGTTTCATGAATATATTAATTGTACCTACCTCCTCAGTGGTAGATAACCAAGTGTCGTAATAATACTTTTTAATTTTTCTTTTTGATGAAACTTACTGATCATCGTTTTTTTCTTGTGAAGTTATTTCACGAAATTAAGAGAAAACAAAAGAAAAGGACCAATGATACATTAAATACATGTCAATGTCTCGTTCAAAATGGATATTAAATGGATATTAATTAAATTAATGTTAGAATAACTTTTCACAAATAACCAAATCGTTGATTGTAGGCTGATCATATATAACTTGTATGACATGATAGCATATATATGAACTACGTATACGTATAGGGGTGTAAATGGATATGGATAATCCGCCCCGTATTTGCTTCGTATCTAGAGATTATTAATATTCAGATTAAACGGATACAGATAATTATGGATACGGATACGGATACGAATAATATTTGCATATAGTGAAAAAATGACGGATACAGATATGGATAATTTCATGAAGGTGAATATCTGTATCCGTATCTGTCAAGATCAATCTAAAATTACTATTAACTAGCTTTAACTTTACTACTCCGGATAGAAGTTGTTATATATTATCCTATATTCATTTCAGTCTTAGTTACGGTATAAATGATAATATGATATGGTTTTCAAATTTTTTCTTTTTTTTTTTGCTGGTGATGGTGCTATAATAATACAATTTTCTTCTCTTTTTACCTTCATTTCTCTATTATTCATTATTTTTCATTCAAGACTTTAGCCCGTGAATATATGCTTTTAGTCTCTGCTAAATTAATTTTAGTTATTGTTTTAAAATAACAAGAAGTCATTTTTTTGTATGCTTTCAGCCCGTTGATTATCCGCTCCGTATTCATATCCATTTAAGGCAGATATAGTTTCAAATTTTGATATCCGCTTACTATTTGTATCTGTGTCTGTATCCGCTCATTGAAAACGGATACGGATATAATATTAGCATTATCCGCTCCGTTTACACCCCCACTTCTCACCTATTTAATAATTGATTGTTCTCACTTGAGTCTCCAGTGATCACGCTTCGGATCAAAACTCAAAAATATTCTTTAGTACCACAATAAGATTTTTTTTTTTTTATCTGATGTCTGAAAACCTTTATATAACAACCCCTGCTCTTTGGAAAAAGAATTGGAAAACGGATGCTAGTTTACTGATAAAATGAATCCTTATATATCCTGATATTCAATCCATTTCTACACTATAAAATATATTCGTATCCGAATTCATATCATTTTCTCATACTAAAAATTTGAGAAAAGGTAATGTCCCCCGACGTTCAGTCCCCAGATAATCCCCGCTTAGTAAATCCTTCCCGTTTTAGCGTCGTTCGGACGCGCTTTCAACCTCCGATAACGGAAGAAGTACAATTTTCGCACGCGGTTTCAACTTCCATAACCGGCAGCGACGCGGTCCCCACTAATTCCGCCGACATTTTCTCTATTTAAGGCATTCCTCTTTTACCGCTTTCTTTTTTTTTGAAAATTGAATTATTTTTTTGAACCTTCCTGATCTGATTTTTCCTTTCCTTTTTTTGTTTCAATCGATTATTTAGTGGTAGAATCGAGGAGCATCAGCATTGACGAACAGCATCGATTTTTTGAGAGCTACATTTTGTTCGTGCGATGAGACTTCTGTCTCATTCGCAGAATATATTTCAGAGAATACGTAAATAGAAAAAGGAAGATGTTTGCTATCAAATTTTGGTGTTTTGTCACAATTCATGGACAGATTTTAGTTGTAGGATTACATAGTTTTGTTTACAGGATTACGTTGTCATAGTTATAGGATTATATCGTTTTGTTTACAGGATTACCTTGTCAGAGAATACGTAAATAGGATTACATAGTTTTGTTTACAGGATTACCTTGTCATCGTTATAGGATTATATCGTTTTGTTTACAGGATTACTTTTATATAGTTACAGTATTGGAAACTTGCAGAATAATTTTCAAAGAGTATGCAAGTAGTGATTTGTATGATGTAAAATTGTTGTAATTTTTTTGTTTCTTTCAGTGTTATGTTGTATATGTTTCCAAAAATGTTGAAAGAATTTAAATTGCTAATAGAATAATTCATATTTGTTTACAGACTTTATTGATAATGTTTATAGAATTTTTACTATTTTACATTATATTGTTTAAGTTATCAACTTTTTTGGAGAAACGTAAATTTAATTTAATTTATTTTACTTCAAAAAAATATATATATTTTGAAATATGAAATTTTTTATAATTTTATAGGATTATATCGTTTTGTAGGATTACATAGTTTTGTTTACAGGATTACCTTTTCAGAGAATACGTAAATAGGATTACATAGTCTTGTTTACAGGATTACCTTGTGATAATTATAGGATTATATCGTTTTGTTTACAGGATTACTTTTATATATTTACAGTATTGGGTTACTATTGTGATTATAGTTTGGAAACTTGCAGAATAATTTTCAAAGAGTATGCAAGTAGTGATTTGTATGATGTAAAAATTGTTGTAATTTTTTTGTTTCTTTCAGAAAATTCGAATCTGACTGGACTTTTTCAAACTCGTTGTTTTGTGATCGAGGTGACCAACTCATTCAGAAACCTCCACTTCCCAAACGGTACATGTACCAACACAGGGAGAAGATGTCCTATGATGTTACAAGCATTTTGGATGATTGGTGGGTTGAAATAAAACAAAAAAAGCTGACAGACAATGAAACAGCTTTTGAGCACCGGATGGCCCAGCACGTTTCTTGTCGTGTTCAATTATTAAAGGATTTGTTGATGCCTGAGACAGATCTCTCGAGCGAGGTATTTTGTTATTTTTGAATTGTTTTATACTTGTTCATTTTAAATGTTAATTTGAATCTTCTCAGTTCAAATATTCTTTTATATTATATGAAGCTTGTCGACGTTGTGTTAAGCGTCATGCAAATGGATACTCCGGTCAGAGAACCATGGTTCTTCATATCGCCATATATTGCTGTATGTTTTTTTTTTCAGATACAGAATTTAATTGCATAGGTTTTGCAGATTTATATTATGTCGGTTTTAATGTTTATGTTTCAAAACTTTGTAGAACTTTTGTGAATGAATCGAATGTGTTTATCTATATTTTTGTTCTGTATTTTGGATATTGTTATTTTAAATGTTAGTTTGCAGAATTTATATATTATGTTTATAGAATTATCTTTATATTATTATAGGTTAGCATATCTTCCAGTGTTAGTTTGCAGAATTTATAGTTTATGTTTACAGAATTATCTTTATGTTGTTATAGGTTTACATATCTTTATTGAAATTGTCAGATAGGTTGTTATAGCCCTATTGTAATTACTAATGATTTTTTTGTATGTTATAATGCAGAATATCATGCATACGTATGATCATGAGACTGCTCTGAAAAATATTCCCCAACTTTTCTCCGACCAATTTGAGAAGGTGAGGTGGTTTTTTGTCCCAGTGTGTGCAAAGAACCACTGGGTACTCTTTGCTTATGAATTGAAATGGAAGCAAGTTCTTTACTTCACTTCTGCCGGGAAAACTAATGGAGCATACATCAATTGCGCATGGCATACAACCATGTGGATTGATTCTTTTGTTGCATGGCGTCTTCGTGAGTGCTTATTATTTAATATTTCTATGCTTCAAAAAGTATTGGATTAATGGACTGTTGTTATTAATGTTTATAGACTTATTAGGGTTTTCAGATTGTATAATATATGTACTATATTTTTTGATTTTTTTTTTTGATCTTTTCCAGGTGACCCTTCATGGAAGACACGTCTTTATAACTGTCAGGCATGTCCGAAACAAAACCGTTCTCATGACTGTGCAATATTCATGTTGCGTTACATATACTGCCTTATAACAGATACTCCAATGAATTTTACTCAGGTAAATTTTATTATCTATTTGTCTTTGTTTTCTTATTGTAATTTCAATTTCTCAAAACCTATATGTTTTTGCAGGTGGACATAACTGGAGAGAGGGTTGTTCTTGCGATGAGACTTCTGTCTCATTCGCAGAATATATTTCATAGAATACGTAAATAGAAAAAGGGAGATGTCTGTTGTCAAATTTTGGTGTTTTGTCACAATTCATGGACAGATTTTAGTTGTAGGATTACATAGTTTTGTTAACAGGATTACGTTGTCATAGTTATAGGATTATATCGTTTTGTTTACAGGATTATCTTGTCAGAGAATACGTAAATAGGATTACATAGTTTTGTTTACAGGATTACCTTGTCATAGTTATAGGATTATATCGTTTTGTTTACAGGATTACTTTTATATAGTTACAGTATTGGAAACTTGCAGAATAATTTTCAAAGAGTATGCAAGTAGTGATTTGTATGATGTAAAATTGTTGTAATTTTTTTGTTTCTTTCAGTGTTATGTTGTATATGTTTCCAAAAATGTTGAAAGAATTTAAATTGCTAATAGAATAATTCATATTTGTTTACAGACTTTATTGATAATGTTTATAGAATTTTTACTATTTTACATTATATTGTTTAAGTTATCAACTTTTTTGGAGAAACGTAAATTTAATTTAATTTATTTTACTTCAAAAAAAAAAATTTTGAAATATGAAATTTTTTATAATTTTATAGGATTATATCGTTTTGTAGGATTACATAGTTTTGTTTACAGGATTACCTTTTCAGAGAATACGTAAATAGGATTACATAGTCTTGTTTACAGGATTACCTTGTGATAATTATAGGATTATATCGTTTTGTTTACAGGATTACTTTTATATAGTTACAGTATTGGGTTACTATTGTGATTATAGTTTGGAAACTTGCAGAATAATTTTCAAAGAGTATGCAAGTTGTGATTTGTATGATGTAAAAATTGTTGTAATTATTTTGTTTCTTTCAGTGTTATGTTGTATATGTTTCCAAAAATGTTGAAAGAATTTAAATTGCTAATAGAATAATTCATATTTGTTTACAGACTTTATTGATAATGTTTATAGAATTTTTACTATTTTACATTATATTGTTTAAGTTATCAACTTTTTTGGAGAAACGTAAATTTAATTTAATTTATTTTACTTCAAAAAAAAATATTTTGAAATATGAAATTTTTTTTAATTTTTTTTTATAATTTTTTTCTTAATTTTTTAATTCACATAAATTGTTCACTAATATTTACAGAAGTATTTAAAGTAAAAGAAAATTAGAAAATGGATGCAACGTACAAACTGTTAAATGGAAACCTTTTAGAAGGTGTGGACAAAAAATTATAAAATCTGGTCCCGGTTATAACTTCTAGAAGGTGGTCCCCATTATAACTGCTAACTGTACTTTGATTGTACTTTCTTAGTTGACCACGCGGTTTGGACTGATTTCACGCGTTTTGCTTTGGACGCACGCGGTTCCATATGTGCAACATCAATTGCAGTTGTTTACAGAATCATTTGCATAACGTTACCGAATCTGATAGACTTGTTTACAGTATTAGTGTTAAAGGTCCGGAGATTTTTGGGGGACTGAGGTCCAGAGACTATTAGCTGCTTCCTAAAAATTTATTTGAATTTGTATCAGGTACTATCCGAATCCGTTTATCTGTATTCAAATCTCAACCAAATTTAGAGAAGATAATCCAAATCCGTTTTCACCTCTAACACAAATACATATCTTTCTCGTATTTTTTTTTAATTTATATTTAAATTCAAGTGTAAGTTTCAAGAATAATTAGAACGAACATATTGTCTCGTATTCTTTTTAAAAGAATATATAAAAAAACTCATCACCACGTACTTGGAAGTTGGAACCCAGGTTGTTTTTTGTTATTTTTTATTATGTTATTTAGTATGTTTATCTTTTGTAAATTCTTCCTCAAAGCTATTAATTTATTCATTGAAGATTTCAAACTTAATTAGAGTCCTGCCGACAGTTCATCCTAAGTACTAATAGTTTCCATAATCTATCAAATATACTTTAAATAATTACGAATTTAAATTGTTAAAATTAGTGTTTTAAATAGCTAGCTATAGCTGCATTATAGTTTTTAATTTCGAACCATAAAAAGCTAGACTATGAGATAAAAGTGCGCTAATTTAGCTACAACTGATATAGCTGTAATAATTGACCACTATTACTGCTATGCTATATGATTTTTTTTTTTTTTTGAGATTTGCATGGACTTTTATGCTTCTATTTCTATTTATGATACTACATAGTCTATTATGATAAGTATACTAAATTGAACCATGTGCTTTTATTTCTATTTGTGATTTAGTCTCTTATTCTATATAGGAAAATATTCAAATATTAATTCTTCCTTTTGCTTGCACTTTATCTAGTATTTGTAAAATTATTGTTGTCTGTTTCATTGAAACCTGATTTTGATTATAATACTATATAAAATGTTCAAATAAGTATACTTATTTCATTTCACTTGTAAAATTAATTGCTCTCTGTCTATTATAATATGTAATACTATGAAGTATAAACTATTAAATAATGTTACCTTGTAGAACCTTTTTTTCTTCTTATTTGCACGATTGGAAAAAAAAAAGTATAGACTTAAATTAGTTGTCATTTAGTTATTACCCCAATTCTCCAATATTGATCATTTGATAATTAGTATAAATATAGAATATAAATTTTGCAAAAAAAAAAAAAAGCTATGTATGATAGCTTCCGCTATAGTTACGCTATTTGCAATAGTTTTTGTTTTATCTCCCCGCTATACTGCTATAATTGTTATTTAAAACTTTGGTTTAAACGGATCTATTTTACAAATAATGTGTTACACACAAAATTTATAAAATTTTGGATTCATTAACTATACATTACGCTGTAAAAAATGATAAAATTTATAAATTGAAAGTTTGTATTTTTACTCTTTTAGACTTTGAAATTTTTGTAAACTCTGATAATATTCGACCCCCTTTTAATAAGTAAAATTATATTACAGTAGCTTATTGATCCATTAAATTTTAATTTCTTTATTCCACTTCTAAGATAATTTTGTTTTTATTTCAACTCTTAGAGTTAAAGCTGGAATTTTTTATAACTCCTCTGATATTACTAAAGATAGAGACAAAAAAAAAAAAAATCCGTTTTATTTAATTTTAAAATTTATATTTAGACATTAAATTTTTTCTGTATTAATTTTTGTGTTGACATTCTAATTTCTAAGCCCGCTAATTCAGAACACAATTGTTTTTTAATCCTATCAACGAGGAGTCTACGCACTATCATCCAAAAAATTAAGTTCAACTTAATTAATTATTATGCTCTGCAAATAATCCAAAAAAAATATTGGGACTTAGCCTTGTCACCTTTCAAGAAAATCATTTTTCTCCTCTCTTTTTTTTTTATTAATTAATGTGCAAAGCATCTTTTTCCTAAAAATATTAGAGAATTGGCCATTCAGGTTCTCCAGAAAGATTAATTATAAAGAGGTTGGGGGCTATCTCGTTGAAAACTTTTTTTCTTTTAATATATTTATTTGATTCATGTAAGGACATGAGTCAATGCTAGTGTTAGTTTGTGTTAATATTATTTAATTAATTAGTGGAAGATTGAGGATTTGAAATTAAGTATTTATTATTAGGAGATAATTTGTAAAAAAAAAAAAAAATACACCACAATCTAAAAGGGAAAAAAAATTAAGGATTATCTTTGTTCTAATTATTAAAAAGTTAAAAAGTAACAAAACAATCCTAAACTCGAAAATCTTGAAAGTAATTTCAATTTTAACTGTATTCAAAATCTGAAAAATTCTTATTATTTTAGCTAGGAAATTACAAATTGGTCGGGATCAACACTTTTTTTAGTGGTTAAAGACTTAATGTGAAGACGAGGAATCCAGGCATTATGAATATGAATATGAATATTTAAAGGTGGAGACACATGTTATGTTTATCTTAAAAAAAATTAAATAGTTGTGCAGGAATTTTTATTTCATTTTTTAGAAACAAAAAATCGACTTTCAACTTTTTAATTATTTTCTGAAAAAAGTAGTCGTTTATTCCTTTGCGGTGCAACAATCAAGCCAACAATTATTCGTTGACCATATAAATTATATTTCTCCAGATTTACATTTCACGAGGTATGTACCTACGACATTTTGACGTTTGGGTCTACAAAAGAAGAAAAAAAAAAAAAAAACAAAGGAAATATCTTCTCACAATCAATTTCCCGAAGATCGAGAGGTAGGTTGGTGACTTGACTACTGGGCGTACGTATGTAGCATATATCTCACATATGTATTCCACCTTGAATTAATAGACTTTGAATACTGCCACGTCCAGTTAGTGGACTTGTGTTACTGTGCATGGGTTCGTCTATATATATAATGCCACAGGCACTGACACCTAACATGTGAAGCAAATATATATCCAAACAAGAACAACAAAAACAATTAATGGAGCTCAGGGCTTCTTTGATGAATATCTTTGGTATTTTTCTGTTAGCAAGCATTTCCTGCAGCATCGATATCTCTTGGGCCAAAACTCATCACCATACCTTTATTGTAAATTAATTTTATTTCTTCATCTGTCAGATTTTTGTTTTTTTGTTTTTTTGTTTTTTGTCTCCATAAGCTTATGGCATCTGTCTAAACCTCTAGCTTAATTATCACATGCATCTTGCTTGCCGAATGATTTATTTCATGCTTTCCCAGTACGGTTTTAATCACGGTACCACAAATAGACTAAATTTTGTATGGGTTTGCCATGTGGGTTAAGATGCTAGAGTACTACACAAAGGTATGTTGCGCTACCAAAACTACAAGTAGTAATATTAGATCATGCGGCGATCTAGGGTTTCACACAGCCGAATAATAAACACTCCAACTCCCCTCTCTTTTCTTTTTCCATTTAACTCCACCACTTTTTATAGTCTTCATTCTTGACATAAATCTCTTCTCTATCTCGATTCTACTTTCTCGAGCGGAAAGAAGAATGAGAGAGAAGGAATCATAGCCGAGCAAAGCCAGAAGTGTGATATCGTCGGAGCTCGGAGCGTAGAGTTTATATCTTCATAAGAATGTGATGGTGAGTAAATTCGGTCGTCGTCGGAGCGTGGCAATGGTTGAAGAAATGAATCTGATTGTGGAGCGAGATAACATTAGGATGATCAACATCTCAATTGGAATGTGACGGTAAGTAGATTCGGTCATTGTCGGAGGACAACGACAGTCAAAGAAACAGATCTGGTCGTATAACAAGATGGCGATTAAAATATTACAGTAATTAACATCTTTGTTGGAGCACGATGGTAAGTAGATCTGGTTGCCATCAGAGGACAGTGGTGGTCGAAGAAGCGAATCCGATCACGGAACGAGATGAGAATTAGAATACTAGATTAGATTTTATGAAAATAAAGAAATAAATTTAGAAATTACAGTTATTTGATCCATTATAATTATATTTTTTATCAATAAAATTGTTAGCTAGTATAAAATCACTGACCTTAAAAAAATTATATCATGCGGTTTACATATAATAATATTACAAATAATAAGCTGTATTAAATAATAGCTGGGTAATTGGTTTGAATGAAAGAATAAGCGCTATATATTTAGGACTTGCCAATTTGAGATTTTCCAAAAGTATTTAGGTAAAAATAAAAACCATTTAATTACTAATTACAAAAAACAATGAAGTAACATATACAAGTGTGAACACAATTTGTTGGTATAAATTCGTTAAAACGTAGGAGCTCCAAAAATTTACATATCTAGCTAGATCAAAAGAATTATTATTTTTTTAGTAAAGTTGGAGCGGTAAAGCCATTCAACTATTTAATATTTTTTTATTATAATAAATAATTATTTTTATTTAAATTTCTGAATTTATGATCTTGTGTGTCAACTATTTAATATTTTTTTATTATAATAAATAATTATTTTTATTTAAATTTCTGAATTTATGATCTTTCACACAAGAGATTATGTGTATTTGTTATTGAACCAAAGATTAGTTTTTGCCAAAAATATTATTTTACTAAGTAATAAATAAATACAATCTAGTAAATAACTGTACAGGTCTAAGGAGTCAAATGAAATTATATGATCCGAAGACTAGGACTTCAAATAATTAGCATTTTTTACACTAATCCAAACTTAACCATGCAGGTGAAAGAAACACCATGCACCCGGCTTTGCCACACCAACAATATCCTGACTGTCAATGGCCAATTCCCCGGTCCCACCATCTATGCGCAGAAGGGTGACACTCTTAGTGTCAAGGTCATCAACCAAGCAAAAAAGAACGTCACCCTCCACTGGTAAATATTCATACATACATGAACAAAATTTCCAAATAATAAAATATCATCAAACTACGTAAACAACAATTTGAGAATCAGTCCAAGAGAAGATAACATTTTTTGCATGAAAGATTGTAAGTTTAAAATAAAATTACATAACATATAGTTTTTTCAGTCTCCCAATCTCAAAATTCTGATTCTGCCTTGACCCAACCTCTATAAAAAAGTAAATATGATTCGATCACATAAAGGAAAAAATGAATAAGTACTAACCAATGCATTTCTAAATATTGAGGCACGGCGTGCTCCAACCAAGGGACCCATGGTCAGATGGGCCAGACTACATAACACAATGCCCCATCCAACCGGGAGCAAACTTCACACAACAAATTCAATTGACAGAGGAAGAAGGCACGTTGTGGTGGCACGCACACAGCGACTTTGACCTTGCAACAGTCCATGGTCCTCTGATCGTATACCCAAAGAGAGGCACTGTATATCCTTTCTCCAAGCCACATAAAGAGTTCACACTGATTTTAGGAGAATGGTGGAATAAGGATGTAAATAAGGTGCTAGATGAGGCCCTTCAGAGCGGTGGTGAAGTACAACCGTCTGATGCCAACACCATCAACGGTCAACCCGGTGACTTCCTTCCCTGCTCTCAAAATGGTATTTTTTTTTTTTTCTAATTATTAAGAAGCCAATAATATCTTAAGGAGACCAAAAAAAAAAAAAGCAATTTCTAGAAGACAGGAACAACACAATCAGAAAGGAAAGACCAAATAAAAGTCAAGAGAATAATATATATTAGATATAGTTATTATGTAATTTAATTAGGTCTTTAGAAAAGATATAATCAAATTTAGTCCTCTTGGTCATGATCTATACTGACAAAATAACTGCGACCTTTTTGTCAGCTTCTTTCTATTTATTTTCCTCTTTTTTTGGGGAAAATGATCCAATTAACAAAATTCAAATGATTTGTTTTTCTACTTAATGCAGACACTGTCAAGGTGCATGTGGAACATGGGAAGAGCTACCTCCTCCGTTTGATCAACGCTGCCATGAGCAGTGAGTTCTTCTTCGCCATCGCTGGTCATCGACTGATGGTGGTCGGGACGGATGGGAGCTACACAAAACCGTATGCAACGGATTTTATTTTCATTACTCCGGGTCAAACCATGGACATCCTCTTAGAGGCCAATCAACTTCAAAATTTCTCTTCACTATCACAGTACTACATCGCTGCCCGTCCTTACATCGGTAATCCACTGATTGGTTTTGACGGCAACATGACCACTGCTATTCTAGAATACAAAACTAAATACACCACTCTACAGGATCCTCCACTTCTGGTTTCCTTACCAGCCTTAGATGACACTGACGCCGTAACTATGTTTGCCGATGGGATGCACTCACTAGCCAATAAGGACCACCCAATTGATGTACCGAAAACTATTGATGAACACATGTACATCACAGTATCAATTAGTGACATTTTGTGCCCCAACAAATCATGCAAAGGTCCGCTGGGGAACAAGTTTGCCGCCAGCCTAAACAATGTTAGTTTTGAGACACCACAAATCGATATACTACATGCGTACTATTACTCTATACCCGGTGTCTACACCACCGACTTCCCCAACGACCCACTGTATTACTTCAATTTCACAGAAGATGACATCCCAACGGACTTGTTTGTCACCAAAAGAGCAACAAAAGTGAAGGTGTTGAAGTACAACACAACAGTCGAGATTGTGTTTCAAGGGACCAACATTCTTGGACCAGGCGAGAACCACCCAATGCACTTGCACGGACATAGCTTCTATGTCGTCGGCAGAGGATCGGGTGTCTTTGACAAGAAAAAAGATCCATTAACTTACAACTTGGTTGATCCTCCGCAGGAGAACACAGTAGGTATACCGAAAAACGGTTGGGCTACGATCCGGTTCAGGGCAAATAATCCTGGAGTTTGGTACATGCATTGCCATATTGATCGGCACATGGTTTGGGGAATGGGCATGGTTTTTATAACCAGAAACGGTAACAATACACATGCCAAAATGGTTCCTCCGCCGAGCTACATGCCACCCTGCTAAAATAGAATATTAATTTTATTTGATTGCTCATTCAACATTTTTATTTTGTCAGATGTAAAATTTCAAAAATATAAGTTTTCGTTTGAATGTTCTCGGCAATAATTTATATGTTTGAACTTTGAAATTTTAAGTGGTAAATCAGACCTTCTCATTCATTTCTTAGATGTGTTGGCTCACGTAAATTGAAGCTCATGTTGTGGTATATATATTCCCGGCTTTATTGACAAAGTTGATAGCATCTATTGCAAATGACCTTGCTGCAATTAAATTTGTAACACATGCATATAAATGGTTGGAATTCAAAATTCTGAAGACTAATTGGTTAGAATTTTCATACTTGATACCTGGAGCTTTTAATTTAATCTGTCTATCCACAGCTTTAGATGAATCTCAACAATCAATTTATTAAAACACTTTATAACATCAGATGGATTTTGTTTTCCATAAAGTAAAAAATAAAATGAAGTAAAAACAAACCAGTTTATATTTATGAACATGATACATGAACAATAGCAAGAAAAACGCACAAATTTTGATTAAAAAAAAATCAAAGCAAGATAACTATCCATAATTACATGAATTGGGTTCAATATGGAAGGTCAAATTTCCAAAAATTATGGAATATGGTCAATAAGCAAGGCAATATAATGCTGAAATAATAAGTGACTAAAATACATGAACTGACAAGTACGCATCTAATAATTTTTATTTTTCTTTTTTTAATAAATTATTAATGCTGAAATGATGACTTAATAGAAATGCACATTAGTGGACCAAAACAATGAGAAGTACCACTTGATACCAAGCAGCACCTGTTTGTTATAAGCTTAAAATCTATATTGATTTGGGACATCATACCATATTGGCAAGGTCTATTGGAACTCACAAGTACATCTTTCTAGCTAAATTTGATATTTCCATCTTACTTGGTAGGCCGATACTGGATGGAGTATTGGGAGGGTCAAACTGGAAATGCTATTAAAAATAAAAAGTATGTGTAGGTTTTGATTAATCTTCAACAGCTGGATTCACTTGCCCTGAAGAATACTTGCATCAGCAATAGCCACCAGACCCTTGAAAACTTACAAAAAAAAAAAATCCAACAAAATAATCACAAAGTAAACATTGCGTTCTAGCAAATGCTCTCTATTCTTAACTCCAATAGTTGATGCTACCCTTACCAGCCATAAGGACCCAAAGAAGAAGCGTGTTGCAACTTGGTTTAAGGATTCATTCTCAGAACACCTTTACTATGCTCACCACCTTCAATGTTATATATATGGTGGTGTTCATGTTAAGTACTGGAGGCAGTTTTTACTGTAGATATGCTACTTCGAATCAATGTTTTTCCTTCATTTATATTTATTTCGATTAAAGAGGGGTGTTCTAATTTGGGAGCTGAATTAGCGCCAAGAAATGAGAGAATAGTACAATTTACCTTTGCAACGTCAATCTTTTGGCAATCCATATCAGCGACAGCTGTTATCGCAAACGACAGAGGGGATGGAGAAACCTAGCCCTTAAGGCCTACGGGGGCAATTCTCCATAGGCGACGGCGCCACTGCGACTTGCGGCCGAGCAGGGGAAAGACTTTCGTCGGAGAAAATCAGTAGAAAAGACGATAGAGATATCAAAACGAAGAGAACAAAAGAGACGAATCAATTGGAGCAATCGGAGGTGAACAAATTGTGAAAAAATGGAATGAGAATGGGAGCGATTTTGTTAGGAGAGAGAGAGCGCGCGCGCCACTGGTGTATTGTTAACGGGCATGGGCCGGGTAAAACCGGTCACGGACACGGGTAGGCAAGGGCACGCGCATCACTTGTAGACGGATACCACGAACCGGGTATCACGGGCTGGGTATTACGGGTATTTTTTTCAAAAATTCTGTCCTGTTCCTTTTATATTAGTGTCTGTTGTATCCGCGGAAACAGAGCGGTCCGAGTAGGGGGGCCGGGTGGTCCGAGTACAGAAGGCAGGTTGGTCCGGATTTTTGTTTTTTGTTTTTTTAGGTGTTGTATGAATATTATTATGTGTATATAATTTAATTTTTAAAATCTGAATAGTTCAATATCAAATATTGTATATAAATAGATAAAATTTGTACTTATTCGTGCCAAAAATTTGTATATTTATTCGTCTAAGGACAAATCTATTTATTTATTTTTTTGCATGAGTCATTTTATTTTATTTTCAAATTCTCATTTTATGTATAGTTTCATAATTTATTTATATCGAATTTTTACTTTATATTTTAAATTGATAATATATTTTCTAAATGTTCATTTTCTTTAAAAAAAAATTTTCTTTGTAAACCAATAAATTATAAATCAAAATTCATTTAAACTAAAATTTATCTAACATGGTTGATTAATTTTAAGTAATCAAAATTCATTTATTTTAAGTGATCATTTTCCAGTTTGATTAATTATCCTTGCTCGTATCTTTTTATTTTTTTTATGAATATAAATACTTCATAATTTTCAATATTAATTTTCAGAGGAGGGATCTGATTACACATTTTTTTGATGATATCGGATTACACCATATATTTACAAAGTTCAAACAGTCAATCCAAACCGTTTAACTTGTTGGATATGTTAAAATGTGCTTGTAGATCAAATTTTACATTTTTCTGAATTTTTTTACTATTTATTAAGATGGGTATAAAAATTCAATGGTCTGAATATAGCGATTTTGTTAAATACTTAATAAATAGTAAAAAAAATTTCAAAAAATATAAAATTTGATCTGCAAGTACATTTTAACATATCCAACAAGTTGAATGGTTTGGATTGACTGTTTAGACTTTGAAAACTTTAAAAATGAAGAGTGTAATCCGGTGTCACCAAAAAAGGGTGTAATCAGATCCCTCCTCTTCAAGAACAATAATATTTTCTTATTTCATTTTTTTTAGTTCATTTATGTTTTAAATTTAAAAATAGTTATATCCATTTGAATTGCTTATGTAATTTCCTATAAAAATAAATAATACATGTATACAAAACAAAATATGAAAATCAAAAGATAAAATTTCATTTGTTGTGAAAATAATTTCAATTTTTGAAAGTAAAAACTAATTGAGATAAATGAAGGGAAAATAATATTGAAGTAAATAAAAGTATAACTAGCAACTGATAACATGCGTTTGAAAATAAAAATAATACAACGTCGAGATAATCCTAATCGGAATCAGAGTTTCACTGCTTCAATAAATCTAGCATAAACTAAATCTAACATTCAATTTAAATTACTCTAAAAAAAATAAATCTAACATTCAATATTTCAACATAACAAAATTTAATCTAGCAAAATTTAATGTAACAAAATTTAATGTAAAATGAAATAAATGTAACCTTTAATCTCGTAGAAATATCTTCGAGAATACCTTCGTAATTTCGTTTGCGTTTGCGTATTTGTAAAATAAATTAAATTGACAACTATAATTTTTTTAACAATAAAATTAAAATTGGATAATAATGAAAATATTGAGATTGAGATTGAGAGAATGAAAGATGAATATATCATATGTTTTTTTTTTTTAATTATTTATGCCCCGACTGCCTGGGCTTGGGGCGGCCCATAATTCCCAGTGAGGCGTCCTAGGGACGAGCGGCCCACTACCCAATTTTTTTTTAATTATTTTCAATAGTCATGTTATTATGTACTCATAAAATTATTTTTAAATGTATTAAAAAGAAAATATGTTAGTTTTTTATTATGTAATACTCATAAAATTACGGTTTGTTAAAAAAAATGTTAGTTTCAAGTCCTGACCTCCTGGGCCACGGGCAGTCTACTGTGGATGTCTATTTATTCATTTTTTCTCTCCCTTCTCACTCCAACATCAGTCTACCTCCCATCTCAAAGGCAGAGAGAAGGGAGAAAAAACTGAAGGCGATCTCGATAGATTTTTTGGGCGACTACAGCTACAGGTAATATTTAAATATTTTTTTAATTATTTTAAAAAAATATATTTTTAAACTTTTCTAATTAATTTCTAATTAGCCGTTGATTCCTGTACAATTAGTCTTTAATTAAGATAATTAGCTTTCTTAATCAATTATTGTCATTTGAAACCTTAATTATAATGGCACCCAAAGTTGAAAAAAATAGAGGAAGAACTGAAACCGAACGCGAAGAAAAAAGAACACTTATTAATAAATTTTGGACAACGGAAGCCTACGCGATGAGAAATTTGAAAAGATTGTTTTCACCCAAAAATAATGAAGAATTCTTGAGCACTCTTGATCCATAAATTAGAAAAATGCTGATGGAAGGCTAGGTAGACAGGGTCCCTCCACCTGGATGGGAACAGTGCTGCTTATGTGAGCTGAAGAGAGATATGGTGGATATGTTCTTCTGTTATAAATGTGGCAAAGCTGTTCACCCCAATTGCATGGATCCATATGCAAATCCGCTGAATGACGCTCATCTCACTACGTGGGAGTGTCCTACGTGCGTCCGTCGGGCTGAGGAAAAGAAGGGAGCTAGCTTCTCAACTCGTAAGGCTTAGACCCCAATTGTATGTTGTTGTAGTATTTTATGTTTGAACTAGTTGTTGTATGAATTTTATGTTACTTTATTTTATGGACTCGACTACTGTATTATTTAGTAATGTATTTGGATTTTATGAATTTTTTGTTGTAGTATTTATGTTGAACATGGGCTGCATTATTTTTTAATATGCTAGAAATAAGTATAGTTCTAAAATAGTCTAACATAGTTCAACAATACAATCAAAAACGCAATTAAAGTTCATAACATAGTTTAAACCAAATAAATCAATTCACATGAGCAAAATAGCAAGTTTATCTGCCACCACGTCTGAATAAACCTAACAAACAACTAGTTCTTTTGGTACCAGTGGTAGGTGCGGCATTACTTGTAGAGGCTTGGCTACTAGATGATTAGCTTACATGAGGAGGGGTTTGTGTTCTACCAGTTGCTTCAGCAACAACTCTAGCATTTTCTCTCTCGTTGTGTTCGTTTATGGCATATGAATATAAGAACGCAATTCAGTTAGAAATATAATAAAAACATAAATAAATTTAGTACAATGCTCCATACCTACCCTGTGCCTGTTGAAAACAAAATGGCGAGCCTGAATTTGATAGGCCTAAATTATATACATATTTGATCTGATTTTTATCACGAAATAACACCAAATATTTTGTATTTTGAATATAAAGTGAATAGATTACACCTAGGATCAAGTTACTGCGTTTGCTTGGTTTTAACTTACAGGAAATGAAGAAAAATGAAGAAAAATCGAAGAAAAATGCCCACTGCGAACACACGGTTTGGAATATGGGCAAAATAAGTACTTAGATGGATTTCTGGACGCGCGCCAATTTTAAAAAGGTATAATAAGCTATACATCAAAATCCGTGCAAAACCGAAGAAAAATGCCCACTGCGAACACACGGTTTGGAATATGGCCAAAATAAGTACTTATATGGATTTCTGGACGCACGCCAATTTTAAAAAGATATAATAAGTTATACATCAAAATCCGTGCGGATGCACGGATCTCGATGCAGCCGCACTCTGGTTGCACAGGAAAAATCCGAGCCTAGTGCGGATCTCGATGCATCCGCAGTGCGGATAGTGAAGACGCAGTGCGGATCCCAGTGCGGATTGTTAGGATGCAGTGCGGATCTCAGCGCGAATGATACCGTAGCAGTGCGGATCCCAGTGCGGATGATACTGTAGCAGTGCGGATGGTACTGTAGCAATGCGGATTGCAGTGCAGACGCACTGTAGCAGTCAGCTAAAAATAGAGTCTGAACTTAAAACGATCATAACTTTTGACTCGTAACTCCGATTAAGGCTTATGATCACTTTTTGGAAAGCTAGCGAGAAGATCTACAACATGAGAACCTAAAAACTAAAATTTTTCTCAGTGCGGATCAGCCCACCCGCAGTGCGGCTCGGAGAACCCGCACTGGACCCGCAGAAAGCCAAAATTGCACGTTTTTGACAGTTTTTCTATTTTTGGTGCATCATGGACGCGTTTTGACAGCCACGTGTGGACAAGACAATCCTGAAAAACAATCCAAATATAACACCCACTAACTCCACTTCCTAGGCTCTTAATTGGACATGATCCTTGGCTATAAAAGAGGGGATCTCATCTCTTCACATCTCTACACATCTCCTCTCTATCTCATCTCTCTATCTCTTCCCATTCATTCTTTCATTCTCTCTCTACACACACACACAATATTTAGCGATAAATTCTGGAGAAATGAAAGCTTTCAAGTAAGGAGAAGAAGGGTTTCCTGAGCAAGAAGTCGGCAAGATTGAGGGCTTTGATCAAATAAAGGGTGTAATTATTTCTTTATTTCATTTCTTCTTACTTTTGCCAACTTTTGTAATGGATCTCTCCATGAGGGAGTAGATCTCTCTCTAGGGGTTTAGGTCAATGCATGAACTTGTTTAATTCTATTTTATTCGGTTATTTGTTTTTATTATGATTGTTTTATGTGATTTGATGTTAATTTCTGTGATTTAATAATTTGTGTTAATTACATAGTTAGTACTTGAATTGTAGTATCCCGTTTTGAATTCGAAAGAACCAAAATTGACTGTGATCAATAGGATAGTACCAAATTATGAATGCAAATACTTTAGGTTTAGGTTAAGATTGTAACCAATTTAATCTAAGCCGGAACTATAGAAATTAAGGTTAGGAATTTGGTGAAGAACCTAATCGTGAAGTCAAACCCTAATTATGACATCTCAATTCAAATCGGGTATTGGTATGATGGACTTAATTGCGAAGTACCAATATTTGAGGAGAGGAGAGACTAACAAGAGCTTATAGGTCTAGGTAGCTAGGGTGGGGAACTTCATTGAGAAGTTCGAGTTACCTAGGCACGTTATTAATTTACGAAAGTAACCCTTAATAACATATTAGGTTAGAAACCTCGTCAAATCATACATGAATTCAAACAAATACCGAATTAATAGCGTTAGCAAGGAATTGTAGACCAAAGACCCCTAGATCTCTAAATCTTGAAAGCAAACCAATTTCTTTCTTTTACTTTTATTTACAATTATTGTTTCAAACTCCTTTCTCTTGGGTATTGAACCCAACCTTAGGAATTGTTAGAACAAACCCCCCAATTTACTTTTATTGCACTTTACTTTATTTTATTTTCTGAAATTTATTACTAAAGTTTGAACTAAGTTTTTATCGTACTCCCTGTGGATCGATACCTAAAATACTACTTTGATAGAATTGTGCACTTGCAATTTAACTCAAACGCGTGTTAAAGGTTTAAAAGGTACATCTTATTGTACTGAAACTTTATGCATACGCTTTTGCGCGCATCAATTTCCCGATGGTCGCCTACCCCCCATTTCGTCAATGGTCATTACAATACACTTGTGTCTCCTCCTTCTATTTTTTATCCATCCTTCTGAAGGGAGTATTCTATCACCGACATATGCAGGGCACTCATGCTGATTAGGATAAGAATGGAAAGATCCACCCCAAGTGGAAGCAAGATAATCGGTACGGTATATGTTAGCAACATTGTGATCCTCGTAGTAGTTCCTCACTCAGCATACCGCCATCACGTGACTGTAGGGTATGTGACTTAGCCGGGGTTTTTGGCATGTATAGGTTACCGCCTTGGCATCTCTGAATTTAACCACATACTTGCAAGCCCTCTTGATAAACGCCATAGTGCCATCTGGTTTATGGCTGGTAGGAACGTACTTATTCGGATTCTGCACTTCAAATTCTGTTTCATCATTACCCATCGGGATCACGGTCATAGTTGCACCTTTGTCCCTATATCGTCTTAGTTTCTCCTCCACCCTTGTTGAAAATGGCTGGTTCATCCTTATTAATTCTGCGGCCTTGGCATGCCGTTCCTGAAAACTAGGCATTTAACTTGTAGAATGTGTACTCTACAACTACAGCCACAAGCAACATCCGGCTCTGTTTGAATACTGCATTCAGCGACTCGGACCCGTTGGTGGTCATAATTCCCTAACGCCAACCTCCATCACGTGATTGATATATTTTCTCGTATGCTGGATCTTCGTTGACATCTTTGGGATTATTTTTGCTCACCTTCATTAAGTAGAGATTTTACTTTAGCATGTACTACACAAAAAATAAGGAAATATAATAATGTAAGTAAACAATTGTACTAAAAATATTTGTTTTTTTTTCAAGTACAATAATATATGTAAACAATTGAAATACATGTACCTTTGGAAAACTGCTAGTCATATCTACCACCCTTCTCGGCTTTTTCTTTCTGCAATTCCATCTAAATGTATCAGTAACCCACTTGTTGCCCCTGGTTGCCTTGGAAAGGTTATCCGCAACGTGTTGCATACATAACCTGTGCACACATTGGCCAGTACGGGTTGACCAACCATAATCCTCATAATCAAAAATATATTTTATTCCTTTGTGCTGGTATGATATCACACAGAAAAACTTCTCTTCCCCAATCATCGGTCTTCTTAAAAACAGCATAAAGAATTCCCAGTTCTCACCATCATCTTTATGAACAATTGCAAACGCCAAAGGCAACAATTGATTCTCAGCATCATATGCACATGCTATCAGTAGCCTCCCCTCGTAACGGCCAGACATGAAGCATGCATCAATGCTGATAACGGGTCTGATGTATGGCATAGCTTGGATACAAGCACCAAAAGCCCATGCTATGCCCTTGAATTGTTGAGCTCCCTCTATTAGTACTCCGTTTTTATCAAAAAAGGAGCCATGCCATCGCTCATATGCAGTGCCGACATTTGTATTTGCCATGGCCTGGAGCAATGGTGCCAGATAGCCATATGAATCCTTCCAACTACCGAATATTATGCAAATCGCAAGTTCATGACCTCTCCACATCCTATTGTATTTTGGGATTACATATTTGTATTTGTGTCTGACGATTATAGCCATTGCCTTGATGCTCATCGATGGATCTAACTTAATGTCCTCCTCAATTGCATCGGCAATTAATGATGCCGTCAGCTATGCATGGTTTGTCCTTGTGGACGTAGACTTGCATGTATGAGGTGGTTCACATTTCTTAATCATCCATGCTTTCCCTGAATCGCAGAGATTGCAAAAGGCGAAACTCGCAACGCGGGTGAGTTTTACATAGCACAACTAACCTTGTTCGGTCCTTTTCGTATATCAGCTACTTAAGTTCTTGAAAGATGGTATTTTCATTAACCTTGAAGCCAAATGCGGCTTCTTTCGTGTACTGCACGCCATCTGCACCCTTTTGTAGCTTGCCGCCCGTGTATAGTGTAACTAACACCTTTTCTTTAACAAACTACATGTAAAAAATAATTTTATGAGTATTACATGACATAATTACGAGTACAGTAAGTGTATAGTAATTGCAACCATTAAAAAAAATTTTAAAAACGAATTAAAAAAAAAAAAAATTACAATTTTGCTACAGTAAATGTACAGTAATTGCAACCGTTACAGTAAACTGCTATAGTAATTTTACAGTGCACTATAGTACGTGCAACAGTTACAGTAAATTCGCAACAATAATGACTAATTATCATAATTAAAAAAAATACCTGAATACTTAGCTTCACCTGGAGAGAATTCTCAAATCACGAATGGCAGGAAAGAGAAAACAGAAGGCTTAAATAAGCTGGCATATGGAGTGCCTGTGGGGCTGGTGCCTCACTTGACATGTGGGGCGCCTGTGGAGCTGGCACCTCATTTGCCATGTGGGCCGCTCGTAGAGCTGGCGCATCAATGGGAATTCTGGATCGCCTCAAGCCCAGGCGGTCAGGGCATAAATAATTAAAAAAAAACAAAGGTTATTTTTAAAATTTCCTTTTTTTTAGGATAATAATAAAAATGGCCGGAGATAGAGATGTGAAAATTTGTAAGGGATGAGGGTTTATTTATAGAGTTTTGTTTTAAGGGATTGAAAATTAAAATTTGACTTAAAAAAAATGAAAAAAAAAATGGTTAAATCGGGTCAATCAGTTTGGAGCCGGGTAGGCTTGGGCCCCCATTGGGGGTGGGGGGATTTTGTTTGAATTTTGAATTATAACAAAAAAAAGGTACACGGATAGACAGGCACGAGCACGGGTACACGGGCACGGACATGAAGGGCACAAGTACAATTTGGTCCGGGTATCAACGGGTTTTTACCCGAAAAACTGAGTCCGGTCTTTCTTATACCCATACCCGTGTACCTGTGTATATCTAGGCATAAGCACAGATACCTCAGGCAGCGGGCACAACAACACTGGTCCGGGTATACCCGCCGGGTATTGTCAAACCAATAGCACCACATAAACAGAAAGAAAAGATTTTACGCTTATTATTTCGCCAGCGTGTAAAATAGGAATTGATTTCTCATTAAAAAACTGGGAAGAGAAAATTCTAAATAAGTCGTACAATTCAGAAATTAAGTTAGTGCCACACGGAGAGATACACCGGGTTAACAAACAGAAAAGAGAGAGAACAAGACTTCATATATGTTGAAACTTGAAAGGATGCGCGGCTAGGGGAAATCAGCGGTCAAGATGAGCGAAATGAATGAACGGAAGGCATGGATGCATTGGAAGCGTGAATCTAAATTCTTGAATTACAGGCTCATGTTTTAATCTAGAAAAAATTGTGAAAATGTCAATCTAAACTTCTAAATTGTAAAAATATCATCTCAAACTTAAAAATTAAATAAAATATCACTATAAACTTGATTAATTTTTAATTTTGTCATTCTTATATAATTCTCTGTTTTTTTTTATGTACCACCGTAATAAATCAGAATTAAATCAATACCACCCGTTAATTCCGAAATCAGATTCCGCCACGTTCGCGTAACGGATCTGCGAACGGGTCGCTACCCGTTCGCGCAATGGATAAACGTACTGACCCGTTTCCGACCTGACCCGTTCCCGACGACCCGTCCGCATATTGGTTACGCGTACTGACCCGTTTCCGACCTGACCCGTTCCCGACGACCCGCTTCCGACGTGACCCGCTCCCGACGACCCGTTCGCACTGTGGATATGCGTACGTGGCGAATCCGGATATAAGCCCCCGCCAGTGGTTTTTACAGATGTTGTCCCTGTCTCCGCACCGCCGCGTCCAGTACAGTAAAAAGGTAAATTTTTTTTTTTAATTAGTTTAATTTTGTTAAATAATTTAGTTTAATTTAGTTATTAAGTAGTTTAGTTTAATTTAGTTATTAAGTAGTTTAGTTTAATTTAGTTATTAAGTAGTTTAGTTTAATTTAGTTATTAAGTAGTTTAGTTTTATTAGGTAGTTTATTTTAGTTAGGTACCAAAATAGTTGTATATTGTAAATTAGATTAATTTTTTTTATAGTTTTAGATAGTTTATTTTTGTTAGGTACCAAAATAGTTGTATATTGTAAATTAGATCAAAATTAGGTACCAAAATAGTTGTATATTGTAAATTAGATTAATTTTTTTTCTAGTTTTAGATAGTTTATTTTTGTTACGTACCAAAATAGTTGTATATTGTAAATTAGATCAAAATTAGGTACCAAAATAGTTGTATATTGTAAATTAGATCAAAATTAGGTACCAAAATAGTTGTATATTGTAAATTAGATTAATTTTTTTCTAGTTTTAGATAGTTTATTTTTGTTAGGTACCAAAATAGTTGTATATTGTAAATTAGATCAAAATTAGGTACCAAAATAGTTGTATATTGTAAATTAGATCAAAATTAGGTACCAAAATAGTTATATATTATAAATTAGATCAAAATTAGGTACCAAAATAGTTTATTGTAAATTAGATCAAAATAGTTGTATATTGTATATTGTAAATTAGGTACCAAAATAGTTGTTTATTTTTTTTTGTAGTTTTGTAAATATTTGTGTTAATTAGATCAAAATAGTATATTGTGATCTATTTGTAAATATTTGTGTAATTTACAATATACTATTATTTGTGTATATTTTTTATTAAATAGTAGTATATTGTAAATTAAACTAAAATAGTAGTTTAGTTGGGTACCAAAATATTTGTGTATTTAAACCAATTTAGAATTGTGATTATATGTAGAATTTAGAAATTATATTTAGAATTTAGAAATGTACCAATTTACAAATCGACAAATTTAGAAATGTTGTATTTAGACCAAAATAGAGTATAAATGCATCAATTCAGAATTTATTTTTTTCTGAATTAGCATAGATTGTAAGATTTTTTACCGATTCATTCAAGAATTGTGATATATTATTGAATTACCATAGATCATTTGTATTATTGTTAGATTTGTTCTATTTGAAATTATCAATAGAGGTCAAAATTAATAAAATTGTTAAATTTGTTGTTAGTATGGCGTCAACCAGCGGTACCAATCAAAATCGGACGCAAGATGATTTACAGTTAGATTTATCACTGGCCCGTCATGTATTTCCAAATATGACGAAAGAGAGTATCAGTCCTCTTTGCTGGTATAAATTCGAGGAGCACAAGATCAAAAACGCATATGTAAGTTTTTGTTTTGAGAAATGTAAATAATTTTCATTTTCATTTAGATAAAAATAGGTAAGTTATATGTTTGTTTGTTTTGAAATTGAATGCAGACTCATACCTTGACGAATACGCGGAACAATCAGATGAGTATCCTCTACGACAAGCGATACGCTCCCGTGTTGAAGAGTTTGGGTCTGTGGCATGTCTCACAGCTGACCCCCATTGTCGCAGATGTCGCTCTTCTATCTGCGTTGGTCGAGAGGTGGCGGCCGGAGACACACACATTTCACATGCCTGTCGGAGAGATTACGGTGTCTCTCCAGGATGTCAGTTGTCTCTGGGGACTGCCTATTACTGGACGGGCTGTGACGGGTGTGGAGTACGGGGACTTCACAAAGGACGTCGAAGAACTGTTGGGACCCAACCTGATGAAGGAAAGGTCCCTCAAGAGGTCGAAGGTTGCATCGAAGAATGACATCAGTATCCCTCTTTTGCGGGCGGCATTCAGGTAAGTTACATTTTTGTAATAGTAAGTATTTGATTGTAATGCTTCATACTCTGTACTAAATTAGTTCGTATATGTAGTGGAAAACTGGAAGAAGATGCGTCTGAGGAGAAGATAGATCGATGGACACGGGCTTACATAATGGAGTTATTCTCTTGCTGGTTGTTCCCAGATTCCTCTGGGAACACCGTCCCTGCTTGTATGCTGCAGTGGCTAACACACTTGTACCTCAACCTGGTGGTATCGCTGTGTGTATTTTTAATCTCCCTATTTTGTTTGATGTGCCAGTGGTTAATTGTATCTTTCATCTTGTCCTTGTTGTCATATGTCATCCCCTCAGACAATTCATGTCTTTCTCCCTTTTATTGTACAAAAGAAACAACAAAAATTAAACAACATCAATTTAATAACAACATTTTAATAATTAAATTAAAATTAAATATAAATTAACAAACATACCTCACAAGTCGCAAAAAAAGAGCTATCGGCCTCTCCAAACCCTGATGTGTCATGAAATTGCTCAAACGGATGTCTTTCCCCATGATCCACTATAGGCCACTTCCATCTACCAAGCACAGGAATACCAGTATCCTCATCACTGTGATCTAATACCCCACCATCCCCATTATCATCCCAATTAGCCTCTGCCTCCATTTCTTCAGGATCATTGTCCGTATTGTCAGCATAATAAAGCCGTTCAGGGGTTTCAGATCGCTCCCTTTCAGATTGGACTCGACTAGAGGACGAGGATGGAATCTGAGATCGACCCCTGTCAGATTGGACCCTACTAGGGCCCGCTACACATGGGGCCCGACTAGGACCCGCTACAGATGGGGCCCGTCTAGGACCCGTTACAGATTGCTCGAGCCCCAAATCCTGAGTCAACTGCAACAATTGTCTACTATTCTGTCTGGAGTTATGTCTAGAGTTTTGTCTGGAGTTGGCTACAACATATAACTCTAGGAACTTGAAAGTCATATTCATTGTCATTTGGACATATAACTCCCAACTGCTATCGTCTTGTACCGGTAGCTGTTGGAACCAGGTTTGATTGCCTTGGCCAATATTGATTCTTGCAGTAATTATCAGTTCATAATTACGGTGGTCAATACCGAGTTGTTGGTACACTTCCCTATTTAAACCTCTAAAATCCAAGCCAAGCGGGATATTGAACATTTTCGGCACTTGGTGGCTATAATAAGCGCCATTTGGTCCTTGTAATACTTCACCATCAAAATAACAACCAATTCCAATCATAATTGGTTGAATAAACCTAATAATACAAAATAACTAAATTAAAAAAACTACAAAAAATAAATTAAAAAAAAAATAATGAAAAGGTAAAAAAACGTACCTATGCAGCAGCTTTGGTGAAAATGAGGTAGAATGAAAGACAGAACACGGTGTACATCTATTATAGGCAGAACCTGCCACGTGCGCAGATCAAATCTGCGAACGGGTCCGTGCGCGTAACCAATATGCGGACGGGTCGTCGGGAACGGGTCAGTCGGGAACGGGTCAGTACGCTTATCCATTACGCGAACGGGTAGCGACCCGTTCGCAGATCTGTTACGCGAACGTGGCGGAATCTGATTTCGGAATTAACGGGTGGTATTGATTTAATTCTGATTTATTACGGTGGTACATAAAAAAAAAACGGTATAATTCTTATATTATTTTTATTAAAATTAATCTGAAAAATTCTGTTTAAATATATTTTCGATTATACTTTCAAGTAAAATTAAGAATAAGAAATGGCCTCCTGTCTATCCCTGCCCCTCTCTCTCGCCGATCTCTTACGATCGCCGTTGTTCTCCGCCAACTGTCGGTGCCACGAGAGGTGTCCTCCACCGTTGTTCTCTCCTATGTTGGTCTCCGTCACCCCCTCCTTTCCTCTTCATCCACGTCAGCGGCGTCTATACCTTTCGTGCCACTGTCTACGGAAGAGGTACTGACTGATACACCACCGCCATGTCAAAAAGAATAGCCAGATAAGTTCATAGTACTATCTCATCTCCTTCTTCTATAGTTAATCTATGAATTTGATTCTTTTTTTTTTTTTTTTTTTATACTTTTCATTCTTAATTGGGTTGTGAGAAGCTGCACGAGATTGTAGTAATTACCTTAGAATATTGGGCATATAGAAGTAATTCCTAAATTTCTGGTTTGGATGGCTTGATCAGATTGAGTGGGGGCGAGATTTCTTTAGAATTATGGTTCCTTCTGCTATCTACACATAACAGCCGGCACTTTCTAATTGGGAAATAGGATACCTATCCTTTTGTGTGTGTTTTGTATTTGTAAAATTCATGTAGAATTTGGAATGAGATATAGTAACAAGTGTGGTAATGCATCTGGAAATGAATATCAATTGGTCAAGTGGAAATGATGTTCTATTGTTACTTTCCCAATTCGTGCAACATAAGTTGAAGTTTGTTGGGGGAGCTTATGATGTCTATTATTAGGTGGATTTAGGGACTGTTTCTTTGATATGACAGCTGATTATCTAAAAATTGATGATTTTTGGGTTGGATGCTGTTAGTTGGTCTTACAGTTTAGGAAGTATATAATGGATTATAGGAGATAATAGTGTCATATGGTAATTAAGAGCCTTGTTTTCATGCTGCACCAGCTAGGGTATGTGGTCCAGATAAGGATGGAGTTCATTAAATCTTTGACATTAATGTTAAATCTTTTTTGGCTAAAAAATGTAGGTGGTTCTTGACTTGGATGAGACATTGGTATGTGCATATGAGACATCTAGTCTTCTGACCCTTATACAGTCACAAGCAATTGAATACGGTATAAAGTGCTTCGAGCTGGAGTTCACATCATCAGATCAGGTTAGCTGACTGGTACTAGGTTTTACAAGCTGACACGTCTAGAAACCCTGTTGGTCGAAATTGTGTTGATTTGGACCAAACTTTTTTTAAAGCCCCATTGAACATAATTCAAACAAATAAAATTAGCTAAAGATCCATAAGTTAATTTATGTTGAGTAATATTTTATGATGTAATTGAAACTATAGGAGGTTGATGTAATCTGTCTGTGCTGCTATATGATGAAAACAGTATTACTGCATTTCGGCCTCCCCTTTTTTTCTTCAATTTATTTGTTTAGGCACTTGTCAGGATTCCAAAATTTCTTGGTTGATTACTATTCCTTAATGCTTGTTTTCTGAATCTTGGGAAAAGAATAAACTGGTAGAGAAACAAAACAATGCCATTTCTTGATTTGGGTTTGCCCTCTACCAGTATTTGTCTTGTCACCAATCCTTCCTTGGTTTGCCCTCTACCTTTTGTCAGTACTCAGTTCGTGTCTATGCTACTCTAGTCTTCTTGGTTCAGTTTGGGCCTTCTTCAGGTGCTACAGTTGTGCCAGTACCTCATTCAGGATATCGGTCGGTGTCTTTGTTACCCCCCCGAAAGGTTTGAGAGCATCATTCATACCAGAGTGGCATCACTAGGGGACCCTCTAAAAGATTATTTACAAACTAGCATCACACAATAGCCTGAGACTGTAAACCAAAAACTCAAATCATTAATCATTATTTGAGTAAAAAAAAAGGAGAACCAAGACAGAAAGAAAAATAAATAAAAACCAAAAAAAGATTGACAAATACAAAAAGAAAAAAAAAATGATTATGCTCTTCCTTACTGGTATGATTATATAGGATCTAATGAACTTGGTTTTGCTCTTCTTCACTTGTATCATCAGTTATAGCTGACCAAATTAATTTTTAATAATATTTTTTTCCTGCTTTTGTACCTACAGTGCATCTCTCGAATTAAGAAGTGCCCATCAAATTTTTGTTCATAATTTCTGGTAAAAATAGATATCTATGTTCCTATTTGTTTTATTCATGAAGGTAAACAAAAAACAGTTCAGATAACAAGACATACAAATAAAACCTGTTTACAAGGTAAAGGGATCAATGTCCCTCTTGAAATAAAACCTTTTTACAAGGCACAAAAATAAAATTGCTCAAGACATTTGAGCTTAAAAAGAAAGAAAACGAAATTGAAAAAAAAAAAAAAGTGATAGTACCAGCAGAATTGAAGTAAGCCAGCAAACAGGAAATAAAAATCAGTAAAAAACACAGTAATGAAAAATAAGAAGGTTTATGTGCGTTTATTTGCAAGAGGTTGCTAATGGAATCGTATTCGGAGTCAATTAATCCAATAGAGACATAAGTCTCAGTTAATTTACAAGAAATAGAAATAGTAAGATCAATTTGTTGTGATTACCTTTGCCAATCATGGTTCTTGGTCTTTCTCGCACAGCTACCTCCTTCGAGTTTCCCGCGCAGCTAGTTGTTTCTCGCCAAAATCGCAATTGAGAAACAGAGAAAGATGATAGAGACGACGCGACTCCATTGTGGGTAGGAGAAGCGCTAGAAGCAACAACGATTGGCTAATGTCTAAATAAGGTTGCGCTGATGTCTAAATAAAGTTAGGTTAAGGATTTCAGGTAAGGAGAGTAAGAGAAGCGCAAGAAGCAACAATGATTGGCTGTTGAGGCGGAAGTGCTGGAGTGGCTGCTGTTTAGGGTTCTGTGGCAATTGAGGCGGAAGTGGCTGCCTTCCAAGTAGGAGGAGCACGGTCGAGGCGGAAGTGGCTGGGGTTCGTGCCTTCAAAGAGGGAAGAACGGTTGATAAGTATTTCTGAGAAGGGCATTTTAGTCCGAATTTCTTTTCTTTTTTTAACAAGATTAATAAAGTATTAATGGCTAATTTATAATTTAAGCAAATTTAGAGTGGCATTTTTACAATTTTGAAGTTTGGGATGACATTTTTACAATTTGAAGATTTTGGAGTGACATTTTCACAATAATTGTTCTTTTTATTAAAAAAAATATAGGTGTTTGATTCATGCACTGCTACTTGTATGGCCATATGATTTGGGGAATGGATACTGTATTCATAACAAAGAATGGTAACAGTACAGATGCCAAAATCTTGCCCCCTCCTGCCAACAAACCTTGTTGCTAGTGTACCAGCAAATAACTGTTTTGATACCGATCTTCGGTAAGATATTGCTTTCTTAAATCGATTGGTTTTGTTAGGATAGTTGTAATAGGATTGGATTGATTTGTATTATTTTACATAAAAGGACACAGATCTGTGAATAGTTAAATGGATAGGATATACATATTGTTTTTTCGTTGTATCAGTGCACTGGGATGTTCCCCTGTTTTCTCCATAATTTATTCTCATTTTAACTGATAAAATTTGAAAACTTAAAGTTTGTGCATTTCGAGTAGGTTTTATGCTCCGAGTAGGGCTATTTACTGTCATAAATTGTGTGAATTTTGTAAGTTTCCGATTTCTTTTTTTATTAAAACCCGTAGGCACACAATACCCAACACTGCAGGATTAGAACCTAGGTTTTTCCCGTAGAAGAATAATTGCACACCGTAAAATGAGTAATTTCATTTTACATATAATTTTAGACAAATACATTATTATTTCTAAAAGTTAGCTGTTAGTTATTTTCAACATGAGTAATTTTTTTCCGAAGGACTTCAAGTATTACAACTTTAAATATTCAGAAAAGATCTTTCAGTCAAATTTTGATGATGCGACCGCCATGAGAAAAACATTAACTTAGCCAAGAAGAAATGATGAGAAGAAAGATTCAGATTCCACAATAAATTATCACAGATGCTACTTAGTCCTAAGTTTCAAAATTTTCTAGTCCTTTTCATTTACCGACTCTTCACTTTAGGCCGGTTGAAGAACTAGGTCCATAAAGTCCATACTCCACATAGACAAAACATTGCTTGTTAGGAATACATCATGGACTGGGTCCATAGTGTGACTGGAACTTGAAACCCATGCAAGGCCCACATCAATGAATCCTGCATAAAAGTTGAAACGTTTCTCAGATTCATAAAGAGTGAGACTATGGTACTATGGTAGTATACAGTATACACAGTATATTGCAAATGGGCCGGGCTGGTCAACGGTTCCACATGTCTTATGGTTCCTACGGATTCACGGGTCTACACAGTTCGTGTCCGGCGGGTTAGACTTGAAATGATTGGTTCAAATCTGTGCTACAACTATGGTCAGATTCACACGGTCCGGTCTTGGTCCAGTCAGTACGGGTCAACGGGTCTATTTTTATTTTTTTTTATTTTTTTATTTTTATAAACAGGTTAAATTATTAAAAAACAAATAAATCATCGTGGAGGGTTATAACGAATTCATCCACCGTTTATTCACGATAGGAAGATGTCAGTTCTAATTTCTACATAAATTTAACATCTAACATAAAAATTCAATTTAAATTACTCTTGAAATCTAACATAAAATTAAATTTTAAAAATAAATCTAACCGAAGCTGAAATTCCAGTGAAAATGGCTAAATGAGTGTTTTTGTTCTTTATATAAGAATAAAGGTATGTAATCTAGTTTTCAAATAATATAATTTCTCTATACAAAAATATTACAGATTGGTATAGTTTTAACAATTAATTGGCAGAGGTTGGAAATTAGAAAAGCTGAAATTCCAGTAAGGTCCAGTTTGGGTTTGATCCGATCTGGTTCTACACAGTTCCACGGGTTAGTCTGATCTGGTTCTACATGGTTCTAGTGAAAAAAATTACCTCAAACTCTTGCTAGACCTATTTCTAGCCACAGTCCGATTCGCCCTGGTTCTGGGGCACAGTTCGGGGTAGTCCGGTTCGATTATGAACCGACCGGTCCATTTCAATACACTAATACACAGTGCATATATTTAATTCATACTACAAATTAATATTTTTAATTTTAAAGTAGAAATAGCCAATCTCAACCGTTAATATGATTTATATATGAAAATATACTTACAATAAATTTTACATTTTTTTAAATTATTTTACTAATTTTTTAGTACGGCACGGTCACCTTAGCCTCACTCATAAATAAATGCTACAGGTACTATATCTTGTTTTAATTTTACACTTTTTTTAGTACGGACTAACATGCACTATGCTTACTGTTGATAAGAAAGGATTTAGATTCACAATATTTGCAAGATTAAATACATTTTTTTAATGCCAAATTGCTGCCTCTGAATTGATATCTAAATTTAGAAGTTCGATAAATAAAACATGGACGGTTGGAATTTATTTGTGTGAAATAATTTCGATTTCCTGTTGACTTGCAAGAGATCATCTGTTCAAGAATTGTAACTATGGAGCCTATCACATGCGTTTTTTGTGTTTACAATCGTGCGATATGCAATTCATGATATCTTCCATTTTTTTATATGATTTAGATTCCATGCATCGATGCAAATTGTATGGGGGGTGAATCGAGGTTGCTGTGAATGATCTGAATCATCCGATTCAGTGAAACTATATATTCACGGTTCGATCTATTCGGTCAAATAATGTCATCTTTAAGGATCACAATTAAATAAATAGAGAGAGAGAGAGAGAGAGAGACAGAGATCATAGATACCATCAATGGCTAATATTAATGAATACTGACTAAAATTGGTTACAGTGAGTACAAGAGATCAGTGTAGAGGAGGTAACCAATTTATTTTTACAAGTATTAAACTCTTCAAAATTTTCAAAAAAGATTTAATACCATTTATAGATATTATTTTGAGGTAATAAATCATATAAAATTCTTATATGAATAATTGAGATAATATACATAAACGCGTGTGGTATAATGCGAGTGTGTAGGTTAAAGTGCATATATCTAAACTTAACATAATATAATTATCACGAGGAGGATCACTTATAATATTTAAAAGGAGTATGACTAAATTGCTACCAGTAGCACTTCGACCTAAGTGCTTACGGGGTCATATCTTAGTATTTGATGTTCAAACAACAATTCCAAACCGTTAGATATTCAATCTATATTAAAACGTGTTTGGAGGCCAAATTTTACATTTTTTGAAATTTTTTTACTATTTATTAAGATAGTTTGAAAATCGCTGTTTTTATTAAAATTCTGCATCATTAAAAAACAGTGACTTCAAACCATCTTAATAAATAGTAAATAAATTTCAAAAAAAATGTAAAATTTGTTCTCCAAGCAAATTTTAATATGGATTGAACATCTAACGGTTTGGATTTATTGTTTGAACATCAAATACGAAGATAGGACCCCGTAAGCACTTAGGTCAAAGTGCTACCGGTAGCAATTTAGCCATACTCTATTTAAAAGTTATAACATCCTACAATAATTTGATTTTGTAATTTCCAAAGTTCAAACAGTTGATTCATACTGTTCAACATTATCTTTATATTAAAATGTACTTAGAGATGAAACATTACATTTTTTTTTAATTCTTTTTACAATTTATTAAATATTTTACAAAATTGTTGTTTTTAACAAATTATGTACCATTGAAAAATGACAATTTTGTAAGATACTTAGTAAAAAGTAAAGAAATTAAAAAAGAATGTAAAATTTGATCTCCATGTTAAATAATTTGAATTGACTTTTTGAACTTTCAAAATTGTAAAATTAAATTATTATAAAAAATTATAACTTACAATATTGTAAGTGGGTCCCTCCCAATTATCAAATACTTACATAGGATAAATATAAACAACAACTACAACAAACCAAAGCACCTCTTTAATACTGCCAAAAGGCAGAGGATTTCAACTAGATTTTTTATTTTTATTTTTTATTTTTTATTTTTAAATTTTATAATTCATGCCCTTAGGCTTCTCATTTCAACAAAAAGCGCATTACATCCACAGAATGTTAATAAAGCAATAAAAAGCACCAAATAAAACTAGCCTACTCTTTCCAGATAAGACTAATTGGTTCATTTTGAAGTCAGACAATGATAATGATACCTCTCTCGAAAATGCATACGCCAAGAATAAAGTATATCATTCCATATAATACTGCCAAAAAGACATTGCAACTCGATCTCTTTTATATATAATTGGTAAATTTTGTAGTCATATAGTCAAAATGATACCTTTCACGAAAGGGAATATGACGAGAACGAAATAAGATTATACCATATAATTTAGAATTTTCAAGAGAGAATATAGCAAATTTGGAATAATCATAGATCCAGACAAAATGACTAGGTCATGAAAATTGAAATTGTCAACGGCAGTTTCTCACGAAATTGAATATTCAACAGAATACATGTATAAAATATTTTCACAAATGGAAATACCAAAAATTAAATACAGAATTAAAATACATATTTCCCGAAGTCTTCATTTTATGTGTAAGTATATGGGGGAGGCAAGCAAACCAACACATGAAGCAACTTGTCCCATAAATCGCCTGCAATTGCTTGGAATCATGTAAAAATAATGATTGTATCTATTTAAAAAAATAGTAAATAAATTCAACAAATTATAAAATTTGGGATCTGTTCGGCTGCACAATGGAATAGAAAATTTGAATCGACTATCTGAACAGGCCCTTGGTTTCTAAACACGTTTTAAAATTTGAATCGACTATCTGAACTTTAGAAATAAAAATAAGAATGTGCAATATTATTAGAGCACAAAACGAATAATGCATTTTAACCATATTCATTATATATTGGTAAATGCTACAGCAACAAAAAGAAAAATGGCTTATGTACTGACTACTGAGTAATTTTGTAAAAGAATTTTATATATTTCAAAAAAAAAAATTACAATAACATATTTATCCTCTTAAATTTTAAAAACTTACAAATTTATTTAATATATTATTTTTTCTTTTAAAACTCACTTTTTATTTATAATTTCCTCTTTTACTTCTATGAAGAAAGAGTAAAAATGTGTAATTTATCTAAGAGAAAGTTAGTTCTTCTGATTGGTCGTATTTGTGAGGATAAATAATACATTTTCTACTCATAACACGAGCACCACAATATGCCCAAATATCATTGGGTATATATGCACAAATAGAAAAATCAATAATTTGTACTCTAATGGCAAAAAATCAAATAAATGCAAGTATGTAGTTTTGATTAAATCCAGTATATATGTACTGTGCAGAGCCGAAAATGGGCACGCACGACGGACCAGAGTGCTACGGTATCACGATTATAAGGAAATTAACCATACAAGTCTGGAATCCTAGATATTGAACCAAATCTGGATCCAGTTTATTTCACTTTGTTTTTAATTCAATTTTTGGTACTTGGTTTTAATTTTTTTTCAAGATTTTATATTTCTGTTTGTTTTCCATCCATGTAGTATGGTGCACATCATCTCCGAGAGAACCCTTTTTAGGTAGGGATAATTTTCTTTTATGTTTATTAGCTAGGACAATGTAATAACAACCAACAGAGGCGATGGCACACGGCAAGGTCAACTTTCAAATTTTACAACCATAGAATTCTATAGAGATAGAACAAGAGTACAACCATGTTTGCTAATAAATTACGCAGGAACAACGAAATCATGCTCTCAAGGGGAAAATGTGAATGTGCCAGTAGATAGCATAGGGAGAAAATTTCACTTGGATTCTATACCTTTCAAATTTTTACATTTTAGAGAGTTCTGATGGATAAGATTTCACTTCGAATCTAATTTCATTTGTGTTTTCTTATGATTTCATTTTGAAACCTTGAACTGCCGCTTTTAAGCATCAACAAAAAATATATTAGTTAATATGTCTCACAGTATAATGAGTAGTTATAATTTCCAGGACTATTTTATGAAAAAAATCAGGAAGGTACACAAGAGATATTTTAATATTTTATTGCAATAAATTTGTTTCTTTATTAATCTTTTTATTAATTATGATACAATTGATTGTAACAAATAAGGAAGATAAAGTGAAGGGTAAAATGGGTATTTAGAGAGAAATTTTTCTTTTAGCTCTCAAGACTACAATTTATGCCCACAATATGGCTCTCCCCTTTTATAATGCTACTCGCAAACATTTAAACCTCTATCTGCAAGCATTAAAATTATAATATGTATATTTTAAACTCCTAACTACTTTTGTCTTCAAATCAAAATAGAAATATTTCTTTCACCCGCTTTTTTTTTTCTCTGATCATTCTCGTTCATTTTCTCGACGATTCGTGATGAATTTTGCCAATCTAAAAATATGAACATTTTTTACTCGATTTTCTCTTTCAAATGAGATCCCTGAAGAATTTTCAAGTTATATTTGTATCATAATTTTTTTTACCACTTTAAATCTTTATGACTTTCATTTTTTTTATTTTGTTTCAAAATAATTTAAACCTCTATTTACAAGCCTTCAAATATTTCTTATAAACCTCATGTCCAAGTGTATAAACCTCATTAATAACACTTTAAATCTCCAAATAAAGCCTATAAACCTCATGTACAAAGAATTTAAACCTCAACAATAACACTTCAAAGCGTATAAACCTCAATAATAACATTGCATTTACAAAGCTCATGTACAAAGTATGTAAATCTCATGTACAAAGCATTGAAAATTTTAATTGTTGTAGACTAAGATTTAAAAATTTGAAAATTTAAAGTGCTCAAGAATTTTACTTAAAAAAATGACTTCAAAATGTCTCAAAAGTATTTCTTCATCAATCTTATATGAAAGATAAAATCGAATAGAAAAACGTTTGTATTTTTAGATTCGTAAAATTCATCACGGATCGCCAAAAAAATAGATTAGAATGATTAGAGAAAAAAATAAAAAAGAGTGAGTAAAATAAAATATATCCTTTTTTGATTTGAAAACAAAATTAGTTAAGAGTTGAAACTATCTAAAAATACTTTCAGACAAAGGTTTATATGCTTGCGAGTAACACTTTAAATGTTATAAATATAGCTTTAAATATTTAGATATTAGTACTGAAAATAGAAGTTAGACAACATTATAAGGTTTTTCTGTTAAACTACTTAAGGGACACGCTTGGATATGATGGCTCGGGAGACTAGAACACTTCTCTATATTATTTGTTGTGTCTTATTATGTAACATTTTGTTGTCATATTATGAATCTTGTTTTTATTATAAATATTATCCTCATTTTCCTAGGATTTATATGCATTTGCGTACCTAAATTGGAGAATAAAATCATATTTACTTAAATGAGATCATTAAATGACAAATAACATTCCTTATAGGTTATAAAACAATGGAAAAAAAAATGAATACATGACTTTGATTGTCTTGATTTTCATTACAATTCTTAATGAATTTGAGAAAATTGATCCTCAGTAATTCTTGAAATGGTTTTCAGTTCTAACAATTGTGGCCAAAAATTATATTTTGCTTCTAACATTGATAGATTTTTCTTCATTTTTTTGTTTGTTCAACATAACTTTATAATTTCATAGGTTTGTCAAAATCAAATGAGATGGCAAACTTTACTGTTAAAACTGCTTTTAGTGTTAATTCATCATTACTAATTACTAATTATGACAACATAAATGGTAAATACCAATGATGGCAATAGCAATATTGGGTAAATACATTCCTTACAATGAGAGTATCAATTATTATTCAATCAGGAAACTTCTTAAATGATATTTAAAAAATAGAAATGAATCAAGATTAAGAGAAAACAAACTAATAAACTTGTGGTGAGTATGTGAGACAAGTACATATCTAAATAAATTTAGACTTCTATATATAAACAAATATAAAAAAAAGATATATAGAATAAAAAAAAGATAAATTATTTGAGTGAGTTGCTGATATTCAATCTAAAATTTCATCTTTTAATCATCATTGTTAGCAAATCATAACATATACGTGCTTAATATAAGAAGAGATATGGACGGAATTAATATCAGACATATGGAAAATAAAAGTAAACAATAAAAGAATAATTATAGAAGAACTCAATTTTGGATCTTGTAGGTAAGATAATGTATCTGTATAGGAGATTTGGATTTGAAATTCAGATCAAATCATTTATGAATATTAAGAAGTAATCATCTTTTATATTAAAGAAATATAATTAAGTGATTATGCACAAATATCTGTTTAGAGATAAAAATTAAACTTACAACCTTTTAAAAAAGAAAAATAGTAATCATAGTCTAAAGAACTATGCTTTTTTTGAAGTGATACAACATATGTGTCTTAGAAAGTTTCTTTAAATTACGTGTGGCATTTCTTATTTAATTTATGAGATGTAATGTAATTTCTAGTTTAGAAAATTTTTGTTTCTATTTTGCTTTTATTCTCTCTTCTATAATTGTTGATTTGATCATTACAAAAAAAATTAAAATTTAATTGTATGAGTCTGGACATTTAGAAATTAAAACTAATTTCTATATAGTATTCACAACTATTTTTAATTTAGAGGACAACATCAACGTTTCAGAAATGGGAAGGGCTCCGTAAATTCAGGAAAAAGGGCAATTTCAAAAACAGAGATATGGCGAGCTCAAAGCTATACCAGCCGGTGATGGTTGGCTCAAGGTAACGGCGTATGGGAGATAGGGACAGCAGCGCAGCAAGAACCATGCCTCCGTCGGCTCCTAGGGATTTGACACTCGGACGGCGCGATACTCATGAGAGCAGCGCATCTACCTCCAAAAATCAAATCAAACCTCCTCAACAACTACCTGCTACTCGTGCGGACCAACATACACTTCTCACAGCCGCTCAGTGTCATATTGCCATCCAGCAGGGCCATTACTACCGACGTTTGTCCCTCTACTAACCGCTCTACCAAATGGATCGCTATAAATTCCCAACATAGCCAACCCCCCTTCCTACCAATTTACCAAATTACAGCCTTTCAACACATCAATGGAAAAAACCAAGCACAACAACCCTATGCTCAGGCAACCAACAAGAACCACTGTTTACCCCCAACCCTGGCCGCTCCTTTGCCCAACCCCTAGGTCATAGCTCCTTATCACCAATCGACTTGGCACTACTACATGGATTAATCTCGCCGCATTGGAACTCCATGGGAGCATCTTATTCTTTACAAGATGCACCTACCACGGCTTCCGATCATACCCCACTAATTTTAGACATTAGAACACATCATAATATCTTAGGAGATCTTTTAAATTTGAAACATATTATAGTTGAGAAATGCACAGACCAGAGAGGTTGTGCAAAAGGCATGGGCTGCAGCACTAGTAACTCAAAATTCTATTAAAAGGCTAAAAGGGAAAATTGAAGAAACTAGGAAGAAATTGAGATATTAGTCACAAGTGATATCTCCATATTATGTCTAGTTTACAGCCCTAATTTGCATTAAAATCTGTGTTTTAAAGCCTATAAATGTGGACTTTATACTTGTATTTCGATGAAATGTGGTACTGCTGTATTTTGTTTGGTATTTTGCAGGAAAAAAGGGCGAAAAACTGAATCTGACTACTTTTCATATGGCCCGTATGACATACCGTGCGGGCCGTACAGGAACAGCCCACCACACAGAAAGTTTCACAGCAGATGCATTAAGTCTCCAAGACAAAGCACAGGCATACGGCCTGTACGGGGTCCCCTACGGACCGTACGACGCTAATCCGAAAAATCCAGCTGGAATCTGAAATAAGCACAATTTAAGGAGGCCTAAAAGGAAACCTCTGGAGACGCGATCTGGGGCATTAAAGGAGATATTCCTCACCAAAAAAAAGGGCATTCACCACTGGGACTTGGACAACCTTTCTTGGAGCAAAAGACAAGAGGAGGAAAAGAGGAAGAGAGGTGAAAAATGCGAGTTTGCAATAGATCTTCGGATTTTCCACTGTTTTGTCATGAACTCTTTCATTTCTTGTTATTTGTGTTATCTTATGAACATGAGTAGCTAATTTACTTTGTTTCTAGGGCTAAGATATAGTTTCTAGTTTGGTTTTGTTTGCATACTACTTGGATTTGTGTTGAATGCTTTGTTTTTACCTTGTTGAGTAGTATTTTGATTGCTTTATTTGCGGTTGCTTGAATTGATTAGTCATCCTGTTAGATGAATGCGTATATCTAAGTGTTAGGAGCCAAGTCTATGACATTTAATCCAACTCAATAAAGTATATGAAGTAGGGTAAAACCAAGGAGTACCCGAAAGGTGAAACTTTCCTTGAGGCGAAAGTTCTTGGATACTTTTAGTAAACCAACAAGTAACTTAGATAAATTAGGCCAAAATGCGAAAGTTGATGTTTAATGCATCTAAGAGGAAAGTATTTGAGTCCGGTAATCGGATACTAAGCCAAAATGCGAAAGTTGAGGTTAGGTTTCTAGATCTGGTCGATAGAAACCCTAAACATCAGTATCAACGCAGAAATAGTAGCAGCAGCATTAACTTGGGGTCCCATAAGAACCGTACGGGAATCTGTACGGGTCGTATGCCTCGGGGCTAAACAGAAATGAAATCTGAACCCTGGAAACGCATTTTTATCAACTGAAAACAACTTTAATTCTTTTTATTATTTTTTTTAAACTTGTTATAAATTAGTAGAATTGTTAGAATCAAACCAAATCAATTTCTCTCACTTTTAGAATCTCAAGTAATTTTAGGATAAGTCCGGTTATTTCCTTCCATTCCTGTGGATCGATACCTTAGCATACTCATCAATAGGATAGTACACTTGTTATCTGATTTGACAGAGTGTAACAAAGGTTTAAAAGGTATAGCTTGCTATACTGAAACTTTGTAGCATATATTATGTGCGAACAACAAGCTTACTTGGCAGAAATATTTTTCTTAAAAGGTCTCAATGGGTAATTCAAAAGTTGGATCGTGCAGAGGAATCTCGTATGTTAAATCCGATAGAGTTCATGTTGCGGATTAAATTACTAGAACATGTCTTCAAGCTAGTAAAAGAAAAGGAGAAAAGGTGGAAGCATAGATCAGGAAATACATTGCTAAAGCTAGGTGATAACAGCACCAAATACTTTCATGTACTCGCAAATGGAAGAAAAAAAATACAAACATCATATCAGCCATAAGTCAAGGTAATAAAATCATCTATGATCACCAACAACTAAAAAATACCTTGTTTACACATTTGAATACATTATTGGGCTCAAGAACTTATTCAAACTTGGTGTTTGACCTGAGAAGCAAGGTCGGGCATAGCTTTGAAAGCAATCTAACTAGCTTGGATAATGACTTCACTGATGAAGAGATAAAGGCAGCGGTGTTTCTTTTACCAAAAGAAAACGCAAGCGGCCTCGATGGCATACCGATAGAATTCTATCAGGTCTTTTGGGATATAGTCAGTTCATATCTAATGGACTTTGTTCGAGCATGCTACAATGGAAGGACAATGGGGAAACTTGATAAAGCAACAATTACCTTGATTCCAAAAAAGGACAGAGCCATAGAAGTGTTAGACTTCAGACCAATTAGTGTGATAAACATGGCAGACAAAATTGTCACTAAGATTCTAGCAAATAAGTTACAGCCACACCTACATGATTTAGTGCCAAATGCGCAGACGGCCTTTGTAAAATGACGATCAATCATGGAATCATTCCTAGTAGCGCAAGAGTATTTAAACTTTTGTTAAAAAAGGAAAATACCCTCCATCCTTTACAAGGTCGACTTTGCAAAAGCTTTTGGTGGATTGGTGTTTTCTCACCAACTTACTGATCGAGCAGGGCTTCCCACCGAGATGGATATCGACGGTTCTAAATGTCATTACAACATCCTCATTGGCAGTAAAGGTTAATGACACCCTCACCCCATTCTTCACGCATAAGTGAGTGTTGTTCGTACAATAATCTTTGACGTCTATTTGACTAATTTGCAAAAATATACAATTATTGAATTTTACGATTTCTTCTATTTTTTAGAACATATAGGTCCAAGAAGAGTAAGAACTGCGATATAATAAGCTTGGACTGAAGAAATCACGAAGACTTTTATCAAGAATACAAATTGTAAAATCAAAAGCATGGTAAAGTATGTTTGAGGTTGATTAAATTGGGATAAAACGTTATGAACGTTTTCAAAACGTTGGTAACGTTTTATAATAATCAGTAGCAACAAACTGATCAAAAGAATAATCAAGTTATAACGTTATACAAACATTGTGACGTTTTACAAACGTTGTTACGATTTATAAAACGTTGGTAACGTTTTACTAAGCTGTCAGAGATTTAAAATCCTAAAATCGCATTTGAATAAAATGTTGTAACGTATAATAAAATGTTGGTAACGTTTTATGTCAAACAGCTCATTTTTGAGCTGCCACTATAAATAGACTGAAGGGATCACTTTCAAACCTATCTCAGCCGACCCTAATCATTTCATAAGCGATTTTCTGAGAGCTTAGCCAACTCCATTGTTGTGAGAGCTTAAAACTTCAAAATCCCTCAAGCAACCTCAAACCTACTTCACTAATCTTGATCTAGATTAGGTTAGAGTGATCTATTGAGTGTTTCTCTTGTTCTTAAGTAGCTTGTGTGACTTCCCTTGTTTGTAAGGGCTCGCCGGCTCAAACCTCGAGTTGCTCGTGTGACTTCCCTTGGTTGTAAGGGCTCGCCGGCACTCATCTCTCGTTGGCCGTGACTTCCCATTTTGTAAGGGCTCACGGTTCAC